>JAMPIV010011768.1:0-80358 GCA_024509875.1 Oreohelix idahoensis | reverse complement strand
CTCCTCCTATCTCTTTTCTCTGGGCCCCATATCCATCATAATTCCTTTCACTCTTTTTTTCATGTTTAATCTGTTCGTTTCCAACTTTGGCCATTAAAAATCCTCCCATTATTCATTATTATACTAAATTTCTTGCTTATTTGCTTTCTTCTAGTGCATTTTGTAGTAGTTCATTGTTAAAAATCTTTCAATTTCCTGTTATTCAGCAGCTCTGTTGGCGCTTATGTTGGATATAATTGTGATGTTCTTTCTTTTTCCTGTTCAGGTGACTGATTGTGACAATGCGGTGAGTCATTTATGGGAATTATAAATCCTAATAGGGAGGGCAGATGGGCAGCCAGCCAGTGTTCCTTTTAGTCAGGTATAGATATAGCCGAACGACCGCTCTGACACATCCTCTCTACTTTGTGCCTGAGTATATGATTGTTCATCCTGATCGGAATCGAAAAGTGTCCCTGGCCCCGACAATCTTTGCTCTGGAGATGCCCAGGCCTGGGATATCGATGTTTAGACCTTTCCCATCTCGTTCTTCACTATGTAACTGTTTATCCTTGGTTTATAAGCTCTCTGACGTTCCATGTTTCCTATTTCTGATTACATACTGGACTAACAAAAAAAAAATTTTTTTTTCTTTCTCTAACATTTCTATGTTTTTCTGGTCAATTTTAATGCGCTGTTTTTAAATCTGCAAACCGTTTTTCTCTATCAGGTCGGGATCTCTAGAAAGACGCAATTGAAGTTTTTTAACAACGCATACAGTATTATAACATCATTCGTACAAGAAGTATAACAGTTATGTAGGCTTGAATTTCTTTGCAGTCGACTTTCGTCGGTGAATGGCATGTGGTACATCGCGATGAAACATCCAACAATAATCGGCAAGCATGGTCACACTCCACCGTCCTTGATAACGTGACTCCATTACGGCGATATCTTGATGGAATCGTTCTCCATGTTCATCGCTGACTTCGCCAAGGTTGTCAGGGAAAAAAGTCAAGATGCGAATCGAGCAAATGGATTTTGAGGGACATGTTACAGCCCATAATTCTGTATGCATCTATGCACTGCTTAACAATATGCACATAGTCGACAGATTTGTGATTTCCCAGAAAGTTATCGACGATCGATTTGAATGCCATCCATGCGTGAAGTTCACTACCATGTAACAAGTTCTCGAATTGTTTGTCTGCAATAACTTTCCTAATATGAGGTCCTACAAAGATACCTTCCTTTATCTTTGCATCGCTAACTTGCGGAAACTTTTCTCGAAGATAAGTGAAAGCTTTGCTCATTTTATCTAATGCTTTTACGAAATTCTTCATGAGCCCCAACTTTATATGTAACGGTGTTAAAATGATGCTGTCTTTGTTAACTAATGGCTCGTGTATTACATTTTTATGCCCGAGCTGCATACGATCCCTGATAGGCCACACCTTTCTTGCATAATGTTCCTGTCTGTTGCGGCTGTCCCATTCACATAGGAAGCAACAAAATTTAGTATACCCAGTCTGCATGCCCGTGAGAATTGCAATGACCTTTAGGTCTCCACAAATCCGCCATTGGTAGTCATTGTACTTTATTTTTGGAAAAAGTATAGCCATATTGTCATAAGTTTCTTTCATATGAACAGAGTAGGCGACTGGAATTTTGCAATAGCAAATGTCATCATCCATCTCAAAGTATTGAACAAGTTCTCTGTGTCTATGACGAAATTTAGATATCAAAGTATTGGGCGCTAAAAGATTCCATTCTTTGAGTCGCGAACCGAGTAATTCCACTTGTCCTTTGGTAAGAGCGAGATCACGTATTAGATCTGAAAGGTTAATTAAGTGAACACCATCATTCACCGGTATATAATCCGAGTCAGAATTAGTTTCTGAAGCAGGTAAACTATCACTTTCTGATGGTTCATTCACGTCCAACGGATATTGTTCTGGTGGAACTGGGATCGGACACGTGATTGGATCACGAGACACTGGTTTCGAAACCGATTCAATATTTGGATAAACCACAGACTTTCTAGTTTTAAAAGTGAAACCATGGATATTTGTCAAGCAGAAGTAACAATCAGTAGCGTGATTTGTCTTGTTCATGCCATATTACTGGCACTCCAAAAGGCATCGACTTATGCTTCGGCGATTTTCGTAACCAACCTGCCAATGTATTTGCACAAAGTCGAACAAACTGCATTTGGCTTCCAAGATTTATTTGCATCATCAACTTTCGAATCGAAATAAAGTTCATATGCTTTCTTTAGTAATGGTGTAAAGTTTTTTCTGGTGAACACGATCGGTAAAATATCCGCACACGTAACAGAACAGATCAGCCGAATTTCTACAACTTCTAGAAGCCATATTTCGCTCAGAATTATTTCAAAATACAGTAACTATTGGAAAAATAGCGTAACATATGTCATGCATCTTTTAGCAGTATAAAAAGTGGAATTATTTTGCATTTTATTAATTTTTAATAAGTTATGTAGTAAAAATGAAACGGAGCACATAACGGTTTCCCAAAAATATATGTATTCACAAATATCTTAAAAACCTGACGTGATAGAGATAAACGGATTTCAAATTTGAAATCAGCGCAAAAAACTGACATAAGAACACTTATTCTTATATAAGAAAGAAAAATGTTGTTTGTCAGTGTTATTTTTCTAAGACCGATGACATGGTTTTCCGTGGTAACACAATAAGGCTTTTGGCCGTCATCACGATTACCTGTACTGACGCTGCCAACGATCTCTTCCCCAGTTAAATATGATCTGCCCAAGCTTAAGGTACTTGGATTAATAATTAATTTACTCTTGATATGACATTAGTAATGTGCTTTACTTGATCTTTATTTCCCCATTGTGATGTTTATTTATGTGAACCGTGTTAAAATTATGTTAACTTTGCTGAGTCTGTTAAATACAGTTAGAAGTTACATTCATAAACAAACGCAAGCATATGTACGTACACACACACATACATTCGTTCTTTTCCTGTTTCGCAACTTATGGAACCCCTGTAGCTGGTCCCTATGTAACAGGGTGCATCCACCACAGAATGTATGAGCTCTTGTAGTGGTGATTTCTGTATCAATTTGTTTTATAGGCTGAGGCTGCCAGCTCCGTGCCCAATCTCATAACAGTTGCCACGTACGACATGCATGGGGTAGCAGTACCCCTATTTTTCCTTTCTATCTTCAGAGACCCCCGGGAACTAGACAGCACAACACACTCACATACACACATCTAAAAATGCGCTCAATCTGGAAACACACAATCGTAAACTTTATCTTACGGCACCCCTCCCCGTAATTTGTCTAATCTACTCACAACAGTCATGAAACGTTTAAGAAAGCTCAGCGGGTTATTTTTAAGTGTGAGCCGATGGGGTAAAAACAGAAGAAAAAAAATTCCCCGAGTATGTAAAAGCTTAACCGAAGGTATTGGATGTGAAGGGTGATTGAAAAGTCACTGAATATTTTTGAATGTTTATTTCCTCACTTGTATCTCTATTGCACCCGTGTGTTACCGGGGCCCGAAAGGGGAGCAAAGAATAGAAACACTGTTCCCTACCAAGTATGTCGTAGAAAGTGATTAAGGAGGGTTGGGCATGGGGCTGGTTACTGTGATATGGAAATGTAAATATAGCCTCAGAAATTCGACCACCTTTGCTGCCTCAGTTAGCGTTTATGTTTTGCGAAGGCTAGGCCACGCAATTCGCTGTCTGTTTACTCACTTTTGAAGCCACGCCTATCTTTCATGTTTACATGCACTGATAAGTGTTTACCAATTTTCGCACCCGGCAGTCCTACCAGGGGAGTGAATCGCGTTCGCTTACCTGAGTTTCTCACGCGAGCTGATTTGCCAATTATCGGCAATTACACAGACGCGCGTAGAATTAAACAGTTTGTTTGTTTGATCAATTCAAGGGCGAAAATAATACGTCCCGATCACCTTTGATGTCCGACAATTTCAGGGGACTTAACTCTTTAAGTCCCAATCGACTTTATATATCCTCAGGGGTTAGACGCGCTTGGCCCAATCAACTTTATAAAGCGTTTAGTATATGTGCCTCTGTTTGAGACTGTTTCTAATTATAACTACCCACAAACCACCCAAAACGTCATTTCCGACTGCAAGTACATTCTTTTAAATACCGCATGTGTTTAAGAGTGAACGTGTTTCTGTTTTGAGATATTTATTTAAAAATGCACCGGGGTGGCCATTTTTGCTTGGGCCAAACCAACTTTTTTGCTTGGGACTGAAAGAGTTAAGTATTTGATCTCCGGCAGGGGAAGATAATCTAAGAAGGCCCGTTCGCGTGGGATGCCTTT
Source organism: Oreohelix idahoensis (assembly GCA_024509875.1). Lineage (NCBI taxonomy): Eukaryota > Metazoa > Mollusca > Gastropoda > Stylommatophora > Oreohelicidae > Oreohelix > Oreohelix idahoensis. Next base: position 76,029 of record JAMPIV010011768.1, on the reverse strand, counting down.
TGATGTCGTTTCGGCATCGCGAGTGAGGGAACCGTAGAATCATTTACCTCGGAAGCCAAGCTCGTTGAGTTTCTCGGCTAGGCTAGGATAGGATAGAATTGTAACATCCTTTAGATATATTGCACAAAATCTGTATATATACTGCCTCCTCTCCTAGTCAGATTATCAAGTCTCTCAAGAATTTTTGGATAGTCTAAACGCGTATGCTAAAATCCATGTGAAATATTCCGTGAATAAACTTCGTGGGGATTATTCTGATTTCTCATAGTGGCAAACGCTGGATATAAGTTGTGCTTTAAGGATTAGAAATGTGTCACAAAAGTTTTGCCATTTAACTTCCCTGCCATTCCTTAGTGTTAAAGACTAGCGAAAAAGCAAAAACGCGTTGATATTTTCTTAGGCGTGGTTGCAGTAATGTAAAATCCATCAACCAATTTTCTCACCAGAAGATAAGGTTTAGCTGACTAAATAATGCTACGAGTGACGGATAAAGTGACAGAGTAGAATGCGTATTATATTTTCATTGTGTGTAACTATATAGTGACTAGCATTTAATATCATGTGTAAAAACGATAGACACCGTCAATCAACTAGCTAGTAATCTCAAGCGATATTTGTTAAGGGCGCGTAGTCATAATTAAATTAAAACTGACATTGTGCGCTGTGAGTTTTACCGGGTCGGGAGGGGGGAAGGCGGCATGCTTTTACCAAACCCGTACTCGTTAAAGCGACGCGCGATAAGATAGGCTAAGACATCGGGTGCGTTTTAATTTAATTAGGTGACGGAGAGGATAAGAGATCATACCTTACGCTTGATAGGATAGGATATTATCATTTTTGTTAAATGTTTTGTTTCTTCCAATACAGTTTGTTAGTTGCTAATCCTTTACAGGACGTGGCAATCAACCCCAGCTGTTATTGGCTGTTTGTGATTTTTCTAGGCAATTTTTTTTCATTCAGTAGTTTGTCATACAGTGCTTGGTCAAAACCCAGCGGCTAGCGGTTTTCTATTATGGTCTTTTCCTCAGTTACTGAAGGAATAATAGTTGTCGTTTTTTCCTTGGCGTTCGTCCCCGTACCGGTGTGAACAAGAATTGCCAGGGCGAGACACTAACACTTTTTAACTGTAAATATGAGTAACGAGACATACAAATATACCCAGTTTTTTCCATTCAATTTCATCAGCCCGCAGTGGCAATATACATAACATTTTTCCCGACTTCTGACAGTCGTTTACCCAAGTGAATTTTATCTAGGAGCATACACTGTTTCATAATCGGCACTCACCCCAGAGAAAAGCCTATAGGATTTATCATCATCAGTTTTTTTAACGTAACAGTTGTTTAGCATCCAGAGGCTAGACAATACAGGAACTATTTTTCTCTTTTGTTATAACTGTGAATGCCCCGAGAACGTTTTGCTTCAATAACTATATGCGGTGATACAGGGCTCATCCAAGAAAAATTAACCCACCAACTTTGGCAACCACCTGGTAATTATTATTTGATACCAAGGCTGGTCTGGGGCCAGATTTGGGCTACCCACCTGACACTATATGTACATATTATTGTAATTTTTCAAGGGGATATCTACACTAGTTATTAGGTAAGCAAGATTGTTTATGGCCACGGATGATAGAGTGGGTGACAGAGAGAGAGAGAAAATATTTTCCTTTGTTACAAATCATTGTACTCACTTCTTTTTTTTTTTATTTCGCTAACCTGAGTGTTTACTGGATAGCTTAAGTAGGAACTTTGTTCTTTTCTTTACTGTTTATTCTCTATACCCTAGTGTTAATCTTTGACCTTTGGGTTATTAACTTCTTTTGGGATCTTTTCTCAACAGGGGGGAGGGCACTTATTGGGTTATTTTCCTATGTCTGTAAACATGATTATATTTGATAAATATGTTTTGATGTTGTAAAGTTTAAGTGATAATAAACTAAACAAAACTTAACTTAGTGTGTCGGTCAGACCCATACCCACTTATCCATAGTTTTTTCACGTTTGTGCGTATTGTTGTCACATAATTGTGTGTGCGTGGGCGGGTGTAGTGTAACTTATATTTCATATAGGGAGAGAAAGTTCGTCTGAGATTTAATATCATATAATCGTATAGATAGGCTGGACTAGAGAAACTACTCAAGACTGATCTTCCTCTTACACTATTTCCTCATGAAAATCTATTTCTTACACCTTTATTCTCACATATTTTACCACTATCACCTCTGCTCAGACGGGACCCTAAATATCTTCTGACCTATCTTTAAAAGATTTACGACAGTTACCTCATCCTGTAAAAAAATGTTAAACCACGAAAACTTCAATAGACATGGACAAGTCAATTAAGGAAAATAAAACTCAGCCATCCAAGACAGGGGAAGATCCTCTGGCAGGGAGACGTTTGATACAAAACAGAGAAAGCCGAAAGGAATCTGTGTTACTGACTAACCTTCTTTCTACTGGGAGAACCTCCAAAACAGATGTGATAATGATGAGGAGAACGAGGAAAGAATTGAGATGATGGCTCGTGACAGGAGGACGTGGCACGTGTTTGTTGAAGGCTTATGCTCCTTGTGGAGCGAAGGGTTATGAATGAAAGAATCTCTACTGGATATGCACGACACAAATGGCAAAAACGAAGAGCCGTAAATACCATTTGACTTTTGACTAATACGTTTTACTTGTTATTTCCACAAACAAAATAAAATAACAATACATGAAATAAAATTTTAAAATGGCCACTAAATTGAAGTTACAGGGGAGAGAATAAAAATTCTGCCCGCTATAAATTCATGAACCAGGTACCTTTGCCGCGAGAGACCTGCGCTCTGACCACTCTGTCAATTGGACGCTCTAGGTACCGCTCCAGTCTATCTAGCTGTAAATGAGTACCTGATTTTGCTCTTGAGTTAGGGGAGAAAAAGGCAACTGTAGTGGACACTCAATTTTTTTTTCTTAATGAATGTATCTATGTAAAATGTCTAGGGTAATGATATGTAATGTGGTGTGATAATTATAGATACACCCACAGATATTTAAGCAGACTAATAATATTAACAAATGTTAAAATACACTGAACTAACTCACGTGTGTAAAATTTTTTGATAGAATTATATTACATTTATTTTGTTCTGGATCAATTTTTAGGTTGACCAGAACTTAAAAGGATTTAGAGATTATGAAAGAAATGCATGGAATATTATATCATAAATGCAAGAGTGTACATATATATGTACTATACTAGTTAGTTTTATTAAAATGTTCTAGTAGTCATCTACTTGGGAGGATAGTTAATGCTTGTGCTGTTGGGGTGGCCTCATCACACCTGTCTATATTGACTACACAGTGTCCAGTAAATTGCAGGAATTTTTATGGGGTATTTAGTAACTAAAAGGCGTTGGTGAACTTCCAGCAGACCAGAGGCTCACTCATCTTGCATATGTAGCTCTGGTGCTGAAATCTGGTGGTCCCACCTCTCCGTGCTGGCGGGCAATAATAGTGGTCTCTGTCACAACGTACTGCACAGATACACTCGAGTAAAATCACCAACTGAATGGACACCGCCTTGTTGACAACTGAAACTCACAGCTCTGCAATCAAAGTATTGGCTATGTGTCAAAATTCTATTCTCTACCCACGTCTGGACACAACACGGACACAACAACCACATCATACAGACAGGTCAGATCTCTCTGACCAAACAGCACATTTACCATGGTGGTTTTACATCAGATAGGTCCTCCCAGACTATAGATTCTGAAAAATATTTATTAGTTTCCTTCCCTAAAAGTGGATAGGTAATATGTTTCATTATTCTCAACACTTGATCTGTCTTTCCTAACCCTTGCTGGAGTTTATGTATATTGTTGGTCCCTAGACCCTGACTTGGGCGGGGGGTCTAGAGCAAATCCCTACTTGTTTGTAAGGCTAGATTTCGATATGGCAGTATCAAATCACTCGAACATTAAACAATATTCAAAATATACAAAGAAATAATTTCAATCTTACCAGATTATGAATAAAGAACACAGAAATGCTAGCAAAACTCAGCTGAGCTGCTGGCTATAGTATGGCGTCCCTGAACTTATTTCACTTTCTTTCATTTGGAAATCACCACACTTTAAAATACTGTGTCTATCATCGAACAACTATTGATATTGAGGAATGGCCCCACTTGCGCGTCTGAGCGCCGATAAAATGATTGTCTGTGGCCAATCACTGCCTAGGTTTATTTGAATTTCAATTTTCCTACCCTAAAGTCATTTCAGTCATGCTTCAGTCAAGTATGGATGTTTATCTGTTAGTCTGTCCGTCTCTACTTGTTTTTTTACAAAAAATGTACTTGATTTTTGAACCAACCTTTCTCTCCCCTCCAAAATTTTGTCGTTAAAAGTTATATTTAGACACAGCTCCCACCAATGTCCCTTCGCTTCCCTACTAAGTAGATTTGAACACCTGCGTCTCGAGTCGTGTTTTTTTTGTGCAAATAGCGACACTTTTTTATTCCATACAGTCAGTCTGTCGATGATGTGAACAACACTGTCTTTTGTCATTATCTTCAATATTATCTATCCGTCTGTAAAATTAAGAACATATTAGTTCACTGCTCAGAATGGGCCATCCGGCCAGCTAATTTTTATATTCCTAACATTAATATTACGAAAAAGTTACTTTTTAATTTTTGTAATATTCCAAACATCTGCGTTCTGCCGCTGAATTCAAATCAAAGGCTTGGTATCGCAAAAGCGACCAATAAATGACTGTGGCGTAACATATCCAATGGTCCCTTCTGTCGAGTTCATTATTATTTTCCCTTGGGAAACGTGACTTTTTCTCCGAAAGTTCCTACCCCTTTATGTCAACTTTGGGTCTTTTAAACTACATCACCAACCCTTTCCCCCCCCCTCCAACATTATCCGCCTCAAAGTTACCAGATATGGGGGCCCAGTCCCGGTCCCTAACCCCCCCCCCCCTTCTTTATCCGTTTTATCCCCCCCCCCCCCCCCCCCTCCCCCCCCCCAAAAAGCCCCCCTTTTCACCCCCCACATCCCCCCCCCCCCCCCCCCCCCATCACCCCCCCCCCCAATTTTCCCCCCCCCCCCATCCGTCTCCTTAGTAGCCTTTCCTCCTTGACGCAATCTTTCCCCACAAAATTTCCCATTTCCTCCCCCCCACCAACCATTGAATTTTTTCAATGCCCCTTTTTTACCCCCTCTGAAACCTTTTTCCCCCCCCCCAATTGCGTCTCCTTAGCCTTTCTAGTCTCACGCAATCTTTCCAGTCATATTTTTTTCCTTTTATCCGCCGTTTCCCTCCTGTCTAGCAAGTCAATTTTTATGGAGGGTGATGACCCGCGGTCTGGGCGATCATGTACTATCAGCAGCCTACGCATTATGTTTTTATCCTTACATGTTATCTTTGGAGGTATTTTACCGTTGTATCTCTGTCAATTTCACTACACATCTCCCCACTTGAAAACATGCCTATGGCAAGTTCCAAAACCAGCGATACACATAGGTAAAATTACTCCTCACGTCTGCCACTACTCTAATTTTGATCACAGGGGTGCCGACTGAGGAAATCTGCACCGACATTCAATTTGCCTGGGATATATTGGATACTGAACTGATAAGGTTGAAGCAATAAAGACCACCTCAGCAATCTTGCGTTTTCATGCTTAGCCTGAGATAAGAATACGAGAGGCTGATGGTCCGTCTCCACCACAAAAGTCCTACCATACAGATAGATTTGAAACTTCTTTATTGCCCAGATTAACGCTAAACATTCTTTTTCGCTTGTGGAGTATCCTTGTTCCGCCTTATTCAATTTACGGCTTGCATAAGCGACTGGTTTCAGTTCCCCATCAGGTGAAGATGATCTTTGCAACAAAGCCCCTCCTAGTCCTACATTACTTGCATCGGTTCTTAAGACAAAGTCCTGTGTCAAATCAGGCAGTTTGAGAATAGGCTTGCTAGTGAGTTTTTCCTTTAACTCTTGGAACGCTAGTTCACATTGTGCAGTCCAAATAATTTTATCTGGAAGTCCCTTGCGAGTCAGATCAGTCAGAGGAGCACAAATAGCGTTAAAATTCTTGATGTATTTCTGATAAAATCCGCATAACGACACAAATGATCGCACGTCCTTTTTTGTTTGCGGCCTAGGTGCTCTCTGCAGTTTTTCCAAGTTCTTAGGATCAGGGGTCATATTACCCTGATATACAGTGTGTCCCAAGAATTCCAACTCTTTGCATCCAATACAACATTTTGTTGGCCTAGCAGTTAAGTTCGCATCCCGAAGTCTATCAAACAACATCTCCAGAGCTTCAATGTGTTCTTCAAATGTCTCTGTGGCGACGAGAATATCATCCATGAAATTCGTGATACATGGGTTATTCAGGGGATCCAACAATTTGCGCATCATCCTTGAAAACACACTCGGAGCATTTTTCAGTCCGAATGGTAGCATATTGAATTCATAATGTCCATCCGAAGTGCTAAAAGCCAAATAAGGTCTCACTTCAGGCTTCACTGGGATCTGGTAATAGCCTTTACTAAGATCCACCTTTGAAAAGTATTTTGCCTTGTTCAGTCTGGCAAATAACTGTTTTGTGTCTGGTAATGGATCCACTTGTCCTTCTGTGACAGCATTCAGTTTCCTGTAATCTATGCACAGTCTGTGTTCCCCAGACGGTTTTCTCAACAAAACGACACTAGAACTAAAAAGATGATTCACTGTGCGAAATAATCCCCTCCTTCAACAAATACTCTATTTCTTCCTTCAATGCCTTCTCCTTCGCGAACGGAATAGAATAGGCTCTCATACAGATTGAGTTTGAGTCTACCAGTTTCATGTCATACTGTAGCAAATTTGTATGGCCTGGTTTATCTGTTAATACATCTGTATGTTCCTCCAGAAACTGTTGAACTCTCTCCCTCTGGTTTTTTAGTCAGGTGCTTACTGACTTTTACCTGTGCTGCGGTTTCACAAGGATGTAATGGGTATTCATGTGAGGTGAGTGGTTCTTTTTGCATCTGGGTTGCAATAGCCAAGGTCAATAAGGGGGTGCTTTCCTGGAGTGGTCTGTCCAGATACTTCTTTAACAGGTTTACATGATAAACTTTCTCCTTCCCCTTTTTGTCAATTTTATAGTTTGTTCTAGACACCTTCTCTAGAACCGTATATGGACCTTGCCAACCAATTTGTAATTTATTCTGGCTTCCGGGTAGTAGAAGCAGCACCTTCTCTCCGACTGCCAGTTCCCTGTCCTTTGCCTTCCTATTAAAATATGCTGCATGTTTCTTCCTGGCTTGCTTCAAATTATCATTTGCCAGTTTCCATCCAGCTTTCAAACGAGTGGTCAGTTCGTTCACGTATTGATACGATGAGGTAACAGTCTCTTCCGCCTTCTCATCTGTCCAGGTCCTTAATAGAGTTACATCTGGATCTTTAATTTATCATACTTATTTTTCATGGAACCCATCGGGTCCCGTCCATTAGAAGCTCTATAATGAGGACTTTTCTTCCTAGAATCATCACTCACAAATCGACCACTACCAATTTTTCTCTGGGGTTTGTCTCCCCACTTAAGATTGTTTATGAGAGATCTTCGCTCTCTTGTCTGTTCTTCCAGTTTATATAAGTCTGACCGAGGGATTGTCATCTTATCCTGGGTAAAATTTCTTCTTTGTACTCTTCGCATAGTGGCCATGTTAATCCATTCAAGTGAAGACTGGGTGTGAAAAGGGGGCTCCCATTCCACTTTGTCTACCCGAGTATAATTAGTTTTTCTTTCAGGCCTAAAGTTGCCCCGTGGCGTTTCTAGGTCCTGCACATATTTTCCCTTTGTGGGTGTTCCCTCATGAAATACGCCACATGCTTCTACAAAGTTTTCAACATCGACATTTACGTCGGGCCAATAGTATTTTCGAGCAATCTTTTGGCAGATGGTACCGACTTTCTCATGGTCACCATCTGTTCCAACATGTAAGCTCCTTATTAAGTTTGCCCTATATATCTTGGGAAGAACTAACTGTCCGTGACCACCTTCTTCCTCCTTCTTCTGTGACCTGGTCTGCACTGTCGCCATGATCACAGGTTTCTCGGGATTCCCCAAGAAGACGTATCTACACCCCAATATCAGAGGGTAGATTGGTTCATCTATCACTGCTGCTCTGATTTCTCCCTCCACATAGCGAGTTTTCACCGTTATCCTTGCGATGGGAAGTGTCATGAGTGGTATGTCCTTAGTCGCCCCTTGTATTTCCACTGTTTCTGTGGTATACTGACTTGGGTCCACTAGGCTAGACTTCACAACTGAATCATAATCCAAACCTGTACCATAAAGGCACCTTATGGTGACCCCATTACAAATAACATCCTCACAAACTGGGGGGTGATAAGGTTCCTGTTGTCCATTAGGATTAACCTTTAATCTTCGCGTCCCCGACTTCATTGCAGCAATGTTTGAAGGTTTCCTTCTACAAAATTCGGTGTTATGGTTATCCTTCTTGCACCATTTACACCATCTTTTTCCTTGGTTCAACGGTTTTCTTTCATTGAACTTTTGGTCATTGAACTGTGAGTTTCTGTCGCGATAGTCATTTCTTGGCCGCTCAAAGTTTGTCCTACCTTTATTTCCCTGCTCTCTATTATCAAATTTATTAAATTGCTGTGGAGCTTTAAAATTGTCTATGTGCTTCTTTTTAGCACCACTTACCTCTGCCTGAGCTGCCTGATACCTCTCAGCAACATTTAAAATTTCCCCCAACTTCTCTGCACCTTGTTCCATGAGAAATTTTCTCATGTCTGGAGCCATGGACTCTCTCAATTGCTCAATCATGATCATTTCTTTAAGATCTTGGGTCTTCCCCCAGAGCCGTCCATTTCTCCAAATAGGTTTCTAGTCTAGCAGAGAATTGGTGGTATGTCTCCCCAGACAACAGTTTGGCATTTCTAAATTTCTTACGATAAAATTCACCATTCTTCTCGTACCTTAATAACAAAGCCTGCTTTAACATGTCATAATTGTCTTGGTCTTCCCTGTTCATTTTGGCAAATACTTCATAAGAAGTACCTCTCAATCCCTGTGATAGCTTTAAACTCCACCTCTCTCTCTCTAACCCATATGTAGTAGCTAATAACTCAAAACGTCCTAGGTACCCCTCTATGTCATCGTCTTTTTCAACAAAATGGTCTAAATGAAACCCCATAGCTGAGTTTGAGGCTCCCAGACTGGGCGTAGCATCTGAGGCAAAAGGGCTGGCACCATTTTCAGGAGCCGGGCCTTGTAATTCCAGCTCCCTTAGTCGTAATTCGTGCTCCCTTTGCAACCTTCTATCTTCTGCCTCCCTTTCGGCAGTCAACCTTTTTTCTTCTTCCTCCCTTTGTTGTCGTTTTTCTTCTGCCTCCCTTTGCTGTCGTTTTTCTTCTGCCTCAATCTGCAGCCTCTTAATTTCTCTATCAGCCTCAATTTGTAACCTCTTCTCTTCAGCTACCTTTCTATCTTCCCTTTCAATATATTTATCACATTCAGCCGTTACATATTGAATTAAAAATCTGACCATCCATTCCCATCTCCTTTGCGGTCAGCACAGCAGCTGATCGGAATTTTGCTAGCTCCGCCATACTTTTCAGACAATATAATAATATACAAGCTAAATCTCTAACCAGTAAATACACTAAGTACTTCTTATGACTATAGTCTAACTAATTCTAACTAACCAGTTAACTAATTAATTATCACTGGCTGTGAAGATTCACCAACTTTTATCTGCAGGGACACTTTTAATTTTAAAGGGAATTTCACAATTTATTTTCCCCTAATTTTATTTCTCCAACCAGGAGATCCTAATATTACTGTTGGGCTAATTATCCCTGGACAAGACCCCAATGTAATGTAGTGGGTTTGATGGTATTGTATGATGGTGATATTACTAAATGTAATGTATGAGGCCAGCTGTGAAGGCTCCTGAGATAAAATGTAGTTGTGAATTGTCAGAAGGCCTTTCTTGCTACCACTACGACCTCACACTCAATTTTTTTTTCTTAATGAATGTATCTATGTAAAATGTCTAGGGTAATGATATGTAATGTGGTGTGATAATTATAGATACACCCACAGATATTTAAGCAGACTAATAATATTTAACAAATGTTAAAATACACTGAACTAACTCACGTGTGTAAAATTTTTGATAGAAATGTTTTTACATTTATTTTGTTCTGGATCAAGTTTTATGTTGACCAGAACTTGTTTAAAAAAAGATTTAAAATTATGAAAGAAATGCATGGAATGTTACATAATAAATGCAAGAGTGTACATATATAAGTACTAGACTAGTTAGTTTTATTAAAATGTTCTAGTAGTCATCTACTTGGGAGGATAGTTAATGCTTGTGCTGTTGGGGTGGCCTCATCACACCTGTCTATATTGACTACACAGTGTCCAGTAAATTGCAGGAATTTTATGGGGTATTAGCAACTAAAAGGCGTTGGTGAACTTCCAGCAGACCAGAGGCTCACTCATCTTGCATATGTAGCTCTGGTGCTGAAATCTGGTGGTCCCACCTCTCCGTGCTGGCGGGCAATAATAGTGGTCTCTGTCACAACGTACTGCACAGATACACTCGAGTAAAATCACCAACTGAATGGACACCGCCTTGTTCACAACTGAAACTCACAGCTCTGCAATCAAAGTATTGGCTATGTGTCAAAATTCTATTCTCTACCCACGTCTGGACACAACACGGACACAACAACCACATCATACAGACAGGTCAGATCTCTCTGACCAAACAGCACATTTACCATGGTGGTTTTACATCAGATAGGTCCTCCCAGACTATAGATTCTGAAAAATATTTATTAGTTTCCTTCCCTAAAAGTGGATAGGTAATATGTTTCATTATTCTCAACACTTGATCTGTCTTTCTAACCCTTGCTGGAGTTTATGTATATTGTTGGTCCCTAGACCCTGACTTGGGCGGGGGGTCTAGAGCAAATCCCTACTTGTTTGTAAGGCTAGATTTCGATATGGCAGTATCAAATCACTCGAACATTAAACAATATTCAAAATATACAAAGAAATAATTTCAATCTTACCAGATTATGAATAAAGAACACAGAAATGCTAGCAAAACTCAGCTGAGCTGCTGGCTATAGTATGGCGTCCCTGAACTTATTTCACTTTCTTTCATTTGGAAATCACCACACTTTAAAATACTGTGTCTATCATCGAACAACTATTGAGGAATGGCCCCACTTGCGCGTCTGAGCGCCGATAAAATGATTGTCTGTGGCCAATCACTGCCTAGGTTTATTTGAAATTCAAATTTCCTACCCTAAAGTCATTTCAGTCATGCTTCAGTCAAGTATGGATGTTTATCTGTTAGTCTGTCCGTCTCTACTTGTTTTTTTTTTAAAACGTACTTGATTTTTGAACCAACCTTTCTCTCCCCTCCAAAATTTTGTCGTTAAAAGTTATATTTAGACACAGCTCCCACCAATGTCCCTTCGCTTCCCTACTAAGTAGATTTGAACACCTGCGTCTCGAGGTCGTGTTTTTTTTGTGCAAATAGCGACACTTTTTATTCCATACAGTCTGTCGCTAATGTGAACAACACTGTCTTTTGTCATTATCTTCAATATTATCTATCCGTCTGTAAAATTAAGAACATATTAGTTCACTGCTCAGAATGGGCCATCCGGCCAGCTAATTTTTATATTCCTAACATTAATATTACGAAAAAGTTACTTTTTAATTTTTGTAATATTCCAAACATCTGCGTTCTGCCGATGAATTCAAATCAAAGGCTTGGTATCGCAAAAGCGACCAATAAATGACTGTGGCGTAACATATCCAAGGTCCCTTCTGTCGAGTTCCTTGCTTTATGTCAACTTGGGAAACGTGACTTTTCTCCGTTTCCCCCCCAATTGCGTCTCCTTAGCCTTTCTAGTCTCACGCAATCTTTCCAGTCATATTATTGAACAGACCGGATCTCACGTTTAGCTGTAAATATGACATGCCATATAAAGCACTAAAATTCCCGTTAATTCTCTATATATTTTCTGAAGTTTGGTTCCTATTAACCAGTTTAATCAGATTGAAGAAATAAATATTTAAAAATATAGAATGTCTTTTAAATGACTGTGTAGAGTAGATTCATGTAATAAAGATGGGTATCCGCAAAATGATGTCGCAGTTTGTTTAATATAAGAAATGTTAATCCTCATCATCATCCCTTTTTCGATCCCTGTCTAGCCTGAAACCACCACCGCATCTGTCCTCTTAAAGAAACCTACACCACCTCTCTCGTGTGCTCGTGCAGTCATTTCTTTAGCACTTTGTTTAACATGACGAAGTTGCCAACCCCAAGCAAAACCTCGTATTGACCTCCTGTTACGATAACATGATGAAGCAGTAGTCCTGTTATTTATGTGTGTCCTCGCAGACACCCGGGGAATACGAGGAGATTAAATAAATGATGTGGAACCGAAGACGCAGCAAAAGAGATGAATGCAGCGACTCATAGCTTGACTGCTTGCGTCAGGGTCAGCGAACCAGAGCTGACCAAGACCCTACTCTACCGCCAAATGGTGGTCCTGGTGTCATGAAATATTCTAATCCACATATATAAATTATTAGGTAAATATGAAGCCTAACAAATAAAATTAATAAAGAGAAGAGCAATGGTAAAATAACAGTGCTGTCACAAAGAATGTACTCGAAATCCCCCTTGTTTTCTGCTTCGTCTGCAAATTGTAACGCTTTCACGTTGATATAAAAGCTTACTGTATTATTACCCGCCTTCTTCAATGAAACGTGTGCTGCATTTCTAAGAAAAACATTGAGACGTACTGCGTAATGACCTAAATTAATCCTAACATTAATTATACTGCGTTACCAAAACGAACGAACAGATGGACAAAAGGATAAAGAGAGAGGGGAGGGCTGAAAATCAGGAACGCATGCATCACTCGTGTAAGTCTACATGCACTAATTTTTTTTCAGACGGACAGTGATAAAATACACTACCCTTTCCCAGAGTTAGGTTTATAAATCATAAAAAACTCTTATTAGAAAAGATAACATTAGATGGGTTTACGGTTGAGAACATAACAGTACCCAGACAGCACATCTTCGAAACAGGAGGTAGAAGAAATTGCATATTTTGAATGCAGCCACGTAGCTCCTTTAAATTTGTATTTTTGGGTTCCTTAGGGCTTGCTGACAAATAATATGTAAAACGTTACGCAAATAGTCCAGGAATTAATAAATTATACCCAAAATAAAATATTGGGGGTGCCTGACAGCATAAAATCATTTCTGCTCATAAGATTTTTTTTTAACGTGTTTGAAAAAAATTTACGTTACAGAAATAGCCTACCATGTAAACTCCAAATTGATTGGAGCGCAACAAATGAAAGCCTAACCACGATTGGTCGGGCTATAAATACTATCTTGGTTGTTAGGGGAAACGGGGAAAGGTAACATTTTTTCAAACACTTGTCGAAACGGGGCTCATTGGTCAGACTCGCTGATATACACACTTGGGAGCGTTAGTTCGAAACCACTTGTTTAAAATAGCTTGATAAAGCATCAGTGCGTTGAAGCCAGCATATATTTTGCTAAATAAAAGCCTGGAAGATAAGCAGATGGGAATTTGTGCCAGTTTGTGCCAGAATTCATTGCTAATCAACGTATCTGTGTTTATTCGTATGAATTGTGGTAAGTTGAACCATTCAATATCTTTTAATGAAAATTGAATGTGAATTGTTGATTTATGCCTGTATATATATGTGTAGTTCAGTGGCCAACGTGAGGTAAAGCCTGTAATGCTCCAGCCTGAACAGAGGGTGTCGGAGAGAAGTAAAACGGCATGGAATGGCCAAACAGTACACTGACACCTGGATGATTGACTAGAAAGAAATAATGCTGGAAGTGCAGAGGCGTAGTAACCATTAGGAAGGGTAATACTGGAATAAAGTATTTCAAATGAAGCTGACAGTTGGCCTAATGCTCTGAACTCAATGTTTGTGCTGTGTTGTGATCAATGTAACAAGAGAGTTTAAGTTAGTTATGAAGTAGAAGGTACATCCTTCTTGATTTCAGGGACAGTGGTCTTGATGGTACTGAGCAGCACCTGGTCAGAGCTTTGCTGAATCCAGTGTCGGACAGCATACTCCTTGGTCTTTTTAGCTATCAGTGAGGTGTCTCCTGAGCCCAGAGGAGAATTCGAGCAGAGGAGTCCCTTCCTGCCGCCATCACGCCAGATAAGCGAATTGGCCAGCTGAGCTCAACATTATGTCCCCTCATCTTGAACTGACTTTGTAAAATTAACATTAAGAGGGGAATTTACTTGTCTTAAAATCAGGAACTGTGAACATCTCCAATACTAGTCCCTAAAGACAAACTATTGAAGTCATGATGACAAATACCAACAGAGCTTGAACAAAACAAAACCAGTATTACCTCATTTTACTACTACACAACTGACACACATAGAACATTTGTAATAATATATGTCACTACAATATTCATATTAAATACATTCTGTACATAACTTGTAATTTAAATTGATTGTGATTCCTGGTTCCCTTGTAGTTGAATCAGGACACATATTCATTCATGCCAGTAATGAATACATATTGTTATTTGAAAGTTTATCAGTGACTCTTTTAAGATATCTTTGTAGAGTGTTATATGTATGTGAGTGTCACAGTGTTGTCAAGAGAAGTGGATTAAATTAAATTGTTTATCTGTCTGTTGTTGTGACTTACACTTCATCATACACATACCCTAGACACATAACGTAGCATCACACTATTCCAGAATAATTCTGACTGAGATATATAGATATGTGGTAGCAAGTAAGGTTATCTATAATACACTACTCTTAATAGATATAGATACCTTCACAGCTGATCTCAGTCAGTACACTAAGTTCCCTATAAGTATTTATAACATCCCACTTCACCACATATATTGGGGTCTCGCTCTTGGGATTTTGAATCTTTCCCTATTAAAAATATTGGGGGTAATTCACTTCAGGGAATATAAGAATTAAAAGGTATCCTTGGGTGGAATTAAATAAGGTTGAGCTCACGGTGCCTGTGTTGTCCATTAGATATATAGTTAGAAATTGAATTGTTGGGTAGACATTATAAAAATTTACCTGATAGACAATGGCGGACCTGGCCAAATTTCGATCTGCTGCGGTTCAGACTGCAAAAGAGTTAGGATTAGATGGGCAAGTTATGGTTGCCTATGTCACAACGGAATGTGACAAATTTATTGAACGCGAAGAAAGAAGATTAGAAAAAGAAGCCGAAAGAAGGTTAGAGGCTGAAAGGGAAATTAAGAAGTTACAATTTGAAGCTGAGGCTGAGACTAAGAGGTTGCAGATTGAGGCTGACAAAGAGGCTAAGAAATTGGAAGCAGAAAGAGAAGACAAAAGATTAGCTGCAGAAAGAGAAGAGAAGAGAAGAAATTAGCTGCAGAAAGAGAAGAGAAGAGATTAGCTGCAGAGAGGGAAGCAGAAAAGGAGGAGAAGAGATTACAAAGGGAACATGAGTTACGACTAAGGGAGTTTGAGTTTCAAGGCCATGCTCCTGAAAATGGTGCCAGTCCCTTTGCCTCTGATGCTACGGTTACTCAGGGAGCCTCGACCTCAGCTATGAACTTTCATTTAGATCATTTTGTTGAGAAAGACGATGATATTGAGAGCTATATAAATAGGTACGAACTATTAGCTACCACGTATGGGTTAGAGAGAGAAAGGTGGAGCTTAAAGTTATCTCAGGGACTTCGTGGGGCAGCTTATGAAGTTTTTGCAAAAATGAGCAGAGGTGATCAGGAAAATTATGACATGCTAAAGCAGGCTCTTTTGTTAAGGTATGAAAAGAATGCAGAGTTTTACAGGAAAAAAATTTAGGAATGCTAAACTACTGTCAGGTGAAACCTATCACCAGTTCTCTGCACGAATCGAGACATACTTGGAGAAATGGACTTCTCTGGGGAAAACCCAAGATCTTAAGGAAATGGTCCTTATAGAGCAACTAAGAGAGTCCATGGCTCCAGACCTGAGAAAGTTTCTCATGGAACAAGGTGCAGAGAGGCTGGGTGAGTTGCTAAATGTTGCTGAAAGGTATCAAGCAGCTCAAGCAGAGGTAACAGGTAATAAAAAGAAACAGGTGGACAACTTTAGGGCATCACAGAACTTTAATAAATTTGATCCTAGGGATCAAAATAAAGGTAAGCACCAATTTGATAGGCCACGGTATGAAAATAAAAATAAATTCCCACAATTCGATGAAAGGAAATATAATGAAAGAAAATCTTTCAACCAAGGAAAAAGGTGGTGTAAGAATTGTCAGATGGACAATCATGACACTGACCGTTGCAGAAGGAAACCTGTGTATATGGCAACCCTTCAGGTCAGGTCGACCTCAAGACAGGAGGAGGATATTATGTTAGATACCACTCCAGAAGAGATGAGGAAGGCACAGGCTGGGGATAAAACACTCAAGCCTTGTTTCAGAAAATTGTCAACTTGTCATACAACTCCAGGCAAGGGAGATTTTTACATGAAAAACAAGTTGATGTATAGGAAGGCCGGAACTAGATCCCATGGTCACGGACAGCTGGTTCTTCCAAAAAGATACAGGACAGAATTAATAAGGAGCCTACATGTGAAACCAGATGGGGACCATGAGAAAATAGGTACCATCATTCAAAAGGTGGCTCACAATTATTATTGGCCCAAAGCAAGATGGGACATTGAGAACTTTGTAGAAAGGTGTAGCATAGCACATGAGGGAACACCCACAAGTGGGAACATGGATCAGGACCTGGACATGCCACGGGGCAAAATCAGGCCTGACAATAAAAGGAAAAATAGATTTGATAAAGTGGACCAAATGGAATGGGAAGCCCCTTTTCACGGACAAGCTTCACTTAACTGTTTTACAATGGCCACTATGCGGAGAGTGCAAACAGATGTCTTACCCCAGGATAAGCCGAAAATCCCTCAATCGGACTTAAACAAACTGGAGGAAGAGGATGTAGAGAGGAAATCTCTCATCAAGAATTTTAAGTGGGGAGAAAGCCCCAAAAGAAAAATTGGTAGCGGTCGTTTTGTGAATGATAATTCTGGGAGGAAAAATCATCACTATAAAGCTTCGAGTGGAAGAGACCATACCGGTGCATGGACAAATAGGTCCACACAATTAAAGGTCCATATGTAGCTATGTTAAGAACGTGGACTGATGAAAAGGCAGAGGAAAACATTACATCTTCATACCAGTATGTGAATGAGCTGACCACTCGGTTAAAAACTGGCTGGAAACTTGCCAATGAAAATTTGAAACAAGCCAGGAAGAAACATGCTGCCTATTATAACAGGAAGGCGAAAGACAGAAATTTGGCTGTGGGAGAGAAAGTACTGCTTCTTTTGCCTGGGAGTCAGAATAAGTTACAAATTGGATGGCAGGGTCCATATACAGTTCTAGAGAAGGTGTCTAGAACAAATTATAAGATAGATAAGAAGGGGAAAGAAAAAAATCTATCATGTGAATCTCCTGAAGAAATATTTGGAAAGAGAACATCAGGAAGAGACACACTTGTTGACCTTGTCCATCGCCATGGAGATGAAAAAGGAACCACTTTCATCATTTGAATATCCATTACACCCCTGTGAGACAGCAGCACAGGTGAAAATCAGTACACATTTAACGAAAACTCAGAAAGAGAGAGTGCAACAGGTTCTAAATAATCATGCAGAGGTGTTAACAGACCGACCAGGGCATACAAACCTATTGGAATATGATATGAAACTCATAGACTCCACACCTGTCTGTATGAAACCATATTCGATTCCGTTTGCTAAGGAAAAAAGCTTTGAAGGAAGAGATAGACTATCTGTTGAAGGAAGGAATTATTTCGCACAGTGAGTCTTCGTATAGTTCCGGGGTGGTACTCTTAAGGAAGCCCTCTGGAGAACATAGACTCTGTATAGATTACAGGAGACTAAATGCTATTACAGAAGGACAGGTGGATCCATTGCCGGATACAAATCAGCTGTTTGCCAGACTAAATAAAGCTAAATATTTCTCAAAAGTGGATCTGAGTAAAGGATACTATCAGATTCCAGTAAAGCCTGAGGTTAGACCATACCTAGCTTTTAGTACCTCAGAAGGACACTATGAGTTTAATAGATTGCCATTTGGATTGAAGAATGCGCCTAGTGTCTTCTCTAGAATGATGAGAAAATTATTGGATCCTCTGAATAATCCCTGTATAACAAATTTTATGGATGATATCCTTATAGCAACAGAAACATTTGAGGAACACATTGACTCTCTGAACATGCTGTTTGATCGACTTAGGGAGGCAAATTTAACAGCCCGACCAACCAAATGTTGCGTTGGATGTAAAGAATTGGAATTTTTGGGACACACAGTTTATCAGGGAAACATGACCCCTGACCCAAAGAATTTAGAGAAACTACAGAAAGCCCCGAGACCACAAACCAAGAAGGACGTGAGATCCTTTGTCTCATTATGTGGCTTCTACCAGAAGTATATCAAAAACTTTAATTCCATATGTGCACCGTTAACTGAATTGACACGTAAAGGACTTCCAGATCGCATTACATGGACACCACAATGTGAAATGACTTACCAAGAATTGAAGGAAAAGCTCACAAGTAAACCCATTTTGAAATTACCTGACTTAAGTCAAGAATTCATAGTAAGGACGGATGCAAGTAATATTGGGCTAGGTGCAACTCTACTACAGAAATCAGATGCATTGGATGGGGAATTAAGCCCAGTGGCATATGCTAGCAGAAAGTTGAATAAAGCTGAAATCAACTACTCAACTAGCGAAAAAGAATGTCTTGCAGTAATATGGGCAATAAAGAAATTCAATATTTATCTATATGGGAAGGCATTTAAGTTGCAAACAGATCACAAACCTTTATCGTTTTTAGCACAGGCTAAGCATGAGAACTCTAGGTTACTCCGATGGTCTTTGCTTCTGGCTCCATATAATTTTAGCATTGAGTATATATCTGGAAAAACCAATTTGGGAGCTGATTTTTTAAGCCGCCATCCGTGTGATGAGAATCACCGTAAACCCCAGAAATAATAATAAATTTCTCTATGTGTATATAGAATAAAGGACTGACATATAATGTCTGTTTTAAGAGGGGAGGTGTCATGAAATATTCTAATCCACATATATAAATTATTAGGTAAATATGAAGCCTAACAAATAAAATTAATAAAGAGAAGAGCAATGGTAAAATAACAGTGCTGTCACAAAGAATGTACTCGAAATCCCCCTTGTTTTCTGCTTCGTCTGCAAATTGTAACGCTTTCACGTTGATATAAAAGCTTACTGTATTATTACCCGCCTTCTTCAATGAAACGTGTGCTGCATTTCTAAGAAAAACATTGAGACGTACTGCGTAATGACCTAAATTAATCCTAACATTAATTATACTGCGTTACCAAAACGAACGAACAGATGGACAAAAGGATAAAGAGAGAGGGGAGGGCTGAAAATCAGGAACGCATGCATCACGCGTGTAAGTCTACATGCACTAATTTTTTTTCAGACGGACAGTGATAAAATACACTACCCTTTCCCAGAGTTAGGTTTATAAATCATAAAAAACTCTTATTAGAAAAGATAACATTAGATGGGTTTACGGTTGAAAACATAACAGTACCCAGACAGCACATCTTCGAAACAGGAGGTAGAAGAAATTGCATATTTTGAATGCAGCCACGTAGCTCCTTTAAATTTGTATTTTTGGGTTCCTTAGGGCTTGCTGACAAATAATATGTAAAACGTTACGCAAATAGTCCAGGAATTAATAAATTATACCCAAAATAAAATATTGGGGGTGCTTGACAGCATAAAATCATTTCTGCTCATAAGATTTTTTTTTAACGTGTTTGAAAAAAATTTACGTTACAGAAATAGCCTACCATGTAAACTCCAAATTGATTGGAGCGCAACAAATGAAAGCCTAACCACGATTGGTCGGGCTATAAATACTATCTTGGTTGTTAGGGGAAACGGGGAAAGGTAACATTTTTTCAAACACTTGTCGAAACGGGGCTCATTGGTCAGACTCGCTGATATACACACTTGGGAGCGTTAGTTCGAAACCACTTGTTTAAAATAGCTTGATAAAGCATCAGTGCGTTGAAGCCAGCATATATTTTGCTAAATAAAAGCCTGGAAGATAAGCAGATGGGAATTTGTGCCAGTTTGTGCCAGAATTCATTGCTAATCAACGTATCTGTGTTTATTCGTATGAATTGTGGTAAGCTTGAACCATTCAATATCTTTTAATGAAAATTGAATGTGAATTGTTGATTTATGCCTGTATATATATGTGTAGTTCAGTGGCCAACGTGAGGTAAAGCCTGTAATGCTCCAGCCTGAACAGAGGGTGTCGGAGAGAAGTAAAACGGCATGGAATGGCCAAACAGTACACTGACACCTGGATGATTGACTAGAAAGAAATAATGCTGGAAGTGCAGAGGCGTAGTAACCATTAGGAAGGGTAATACTGGAATAAAGTATTTCAAATGAAGCTGACAGTTGGCCTAATGCTCTGAACTCAATGTTTGTGCTGTGTTGTGATCAATGTAACAAGAGAGTTTAAGTTAGTTATGAAGTAGAAGGTACATCCTTCTTGATTTCAGGGACAGTGGTCTTGATGGTACTGAGCAGCACCTGGTCAGAGCTTTGCTGAATCCAGTGTCGGACAGCATATTCCTTGGTCTTTTTAGCTATCAGTGAGGTGTCTCCTGAGCCCAGAGGAGAATTCGAGCAGAGGAGTCCCTTCCTGCCGCCATCACGCTAGATAAGCGAATTGGCCAGCTGAGCTCAACATTATGTCCCCTCATCTTGAACTGACTTTGTAAAATTAACATTAAGAGGGGAATTTACTTGTCTTAAAATCAGGAACTGTGAACATCTCCAATACTAGTCCCTAAAGACAAACTATTGAAGTCATGATGACAAATACCAACAGAGCTTGAACAAAACAAAACCAGTATTACCTCATTTTACTACTACACAACTGACACACATAGAACATTTGTAATAATATATGTCACTACAATATTCATATTAAATACATTCTGTACATAACTTGTAATTTAAATTGATTGTGATTCCTGGTTCCCTTGTAGCTGAATCAGGACACATATTCATTCATGCCAGTAATGAATACATATTGTTATTTGAAAGTTTATCAGTGACTCTTTTAAGATATCTTTGTAGAGTGTTATATGTATGTGAGTGTCACAGTGTTGTCAAGAGTAGTGGATTGGGTTAAATTGTTTATCTGTCTGTTGTTGTGACTTACACTTCACCATACTCATACCCTAGACACATAACGTAGCATCACACTATTCCAGAATAATTCTGACTGAGATATATAGATATGTGGTAGCAAGTAAGGTTATCTATAATACACTACTCTTAATAGATATAGATA
This sequence comes from Oreohelix idahoensis, assembly GCA_024509875.1. NCBI lineage: Eukaryota > Metazoa > Mollusca > Gastropoda > Stylommatophora > Oreohelicidae > Oreohelix > Oreohelix idahoensis. The sequence goes on along the minus strand of JAMPIV010011768.1, from coordinate 54,506 downwards.
CCTTCACAGCTGATCTCAGTCAGTACACTAAGTTCCCTATAAGTATTTATAACATCCCACTTCACCACACCTGGAAACAGGCTGCATCACTGCAGTCTGGCCGAGAGAGTAGGGATCAAAGAGGGAAGGCAAACCTGGTCCCAAAAAATGCCGTGCGGAAGTCGGATGTGTCGGGCCGAAAGGCGCAAATATCGCAGCTTCGCTGTAAACGGCGACAGAACGCAACCAACGTTCTTTTCAGGACGAACGAGGAAGAAGAAGAAGAAGAAAGAAATGATGTTAGTAAATTATCTAGGGCATTATCGGAATCAACACCGTAAACTTAAGATGGATAAAAACGTAGAAGTTAGCAGTGTGTCTACTTACAAGGTGTGTAACTCCAATGTGCACACAAACCCCTGAAAGGAAATAAAGAAAATATGCAGTTAAATACAGAGCGAACGATAAAAGAACCTAAGTACGTAATGTTAATCTGACTAGAGACAGTTTGTCATTTTTACGTTTTTAAATACGTTCTTAGCTTTCATCACGTAATTGGTAATTTTCTATGCGTTTTACATATGGTGGGACATCGCATACATAAAATCTACATCAAGTTTTACATATGATGGGACACTACATGTATAAAATCTACATCACGTTTTATACATGGTGAGACACTACATACATAAAATCTACATCACGTTTTACATATCATGGGACACTAAATGTATAAAATCTATATCACGTTTTACATATGGTGGAACACTACATATATAAAATATACATCACGTTTTACATATGGTGAGACACTACATATATAAATTCTACATCACGTTTTACATATGGTGGAACACTACGTATATAAATTCTACATCACGTTTTACATATGGTGGAACACTACATATATAAAATCTGCATCACGTTTTACATATGATGAGACACAACGTGTATAAAATCTGCATCACGTTTTACATATGGTGAGACACTACATATATAAAATAAACATCACATTTTACATATGGTGAGACACTACATATATAAAATATACATCACGTTTTACATATGGTAAGACACTACATATATAAAATATACATCACGTTTTACATATGATCATATGGTGAGACACTACATATATAAAATATACATCACGTTTTACATATGATGAGACACTACATATATAAAATATACATCACGTTTTACATATGGTGAGACACTACATATATAAAATCTGCATCACGTGTTACATATAGTGGAACATTACATATATAAAACTACATCACGTTTTACATATGATGAGACACTACGTGTATAAAATCTACATAACGTTTTACACATGGTGGGTCACTACAACCCATAAAAGCCAGATCCAAACCTCAGAAATGAGGTATCTGAGGAAGGTGGTTGAAGTAACAAGAAGAGACACGGTTTACCATATGATACGAGAAAAATGCACTAGACCCAAGTATAAAAAATCCCAACATAACGTTTTGGCATATGGTGGGAGAAGATCACCACGACAACCATAAAACAAAGAGCCAAGGATCCAGACCCCGAGGACGACCCAGAGTCCGCTGGGAGGACAACATTAGACAATCTTTGAAGGACCGAGGACTAGAATGGAACCAGGCCAGGAGGAAGACAGCCGATAGAATAGTCTGGCGCTCTCTCTTCCAAACCTCTACACCTCACGGTAGAAGGGGAACGACTAAGTAAGTAAGTAAGGGTCACTACAAATATAAAATCTACATAACGATTTACACACGGTGGAATACAACATATATAAAATGTACATAACGTTTTACAGTACACATGGTGGGTCACTACAAATATAAAATCTACGTAACGTTTTACACACGGTGGAATGCTACATATATAAAATCTACATAACGTTTTACACATGGTGGGTCACTACAAATATAAAATCTACATAACGTTTTACACACGGTGGAATACAACATATATAAAATCTACATAACGTTTTACAGTACACATGGTGGGTCACTACAAATATAAAATCTACATCACGTTTTACATATGGTGGGATACTACATATATAAATTCTACATAACGTTTTACACACAGTGGAATACTACAAATATAAATTCTACATAACGTTTTACATATGGTGGGATACTACATATATCAAATCTACATCTCGTTTTACACACGGTGGAATACTACATATATCAAATCTACATAACGTTTTACACACGGCGGAATACTACATATATCAAATCTACATAACGTTTTACACACGGTGGAATACTACATATATCAAATCTACATAACGTTTTACATATCGTGGGATACTACATATATCAAATCTACATCTCGTTTTACACACGGTGGAATACTACATATATCAAATCTACATAACGTTTTACACACGGCGGAATACTACATATATAAAATCTACATAACGTTTTACACACTGTGGAATACTACATATATCAAATCTACATAACGTTTTACACACGGCGGAATACTACATATATAAAATCTACATAACGTTTTACACACGGTGGACTACTTCAAATATAAAATCTACAAAACGTTTAACACACGATGGAATACTACATATATAAAATCTACATAACGTTTTACATACGGTGGGATACTACATATATCAAATCTACATAACGTTTTACGCACGGTGGAATACTACATATATCAAATCTACATAATGTTTTACATATGGTGGGACACTACATATATAAATCTACATCACGATGTGCATCATGATGTACAAGGACGAGAAACTGATGAACAAGTATTTGGTGTTACGCTGCAGCGAACAATGTCATGATGTACAAGGACGCAGAACTGATGAACAAGTAATTTATGTTACGTTGTGATGTACAGTGTCATGAAGGACAAGGACGCAGAACTGAGGAACAAGTATTTTATGTTACGTTGTGGCGTACAATGTCATGATGTACAAGGACGCAAACTGTATTTGGTTTTACGTTGTGGGGGTACAATGTTGATGTACAAGGACGCAGAACAATGAACAAGTAATTTATGTTACGTTGTGATGTACAGTGTCATGAAGGACAAGGACGCAGAACTGAGGAACAAGTATTTTATGTTACGTTGTGGCGTACAATGTCATGATGTACAAGGACGCAGAACTGATGAACAAGTATTTGGTTTTACGTTGTAGGGTACAATGTCATGATGTACAAGGACGCAGAACTGATGAACAAGTAATTTATGTTACGTTGTGATGTACAGTGTCATGAAGGACAAGGACGCAGAACTGAGGAACAAGTATTTTATGTTACGTTGTGGCGTACAATGTCATGATGTACAAGGACGCAGAACTGATGAACAAGTATTTGGTTTTACGTTGTGGGGTACAATGTCATGATGTACAAGGACGCAGAACTGATGAACAAGTATTTGGGTTTACGTTGTGGCCTACAATGTCATGATGTACAAGGACGCAGAACTGATGAACAAGTATTTGGTGTTACGTTGTGGCGTACAATGTGGTGATGTACAAGGACGCAGAAACTGATGAACATGTGTTTGGTGTTACGTTGTGGCGTACAATATCATGATGTGCGCAGAAACTGACAGTTACGTTGTGGCGTACAATTGAAAAGTACAATTCAGTACAGTTTTGTGACGAAAAAAAAAATGAGAACAGTTCATATTTTTACGGAACTTCATAAGTTGCCAGGACATATTTATTATGGCCATTTTACTTATACTTCGGTAAAATATAATTATTTACTAAAGGTTAAAACCTTCTTCGTTGTCCATCTTCTTGTTCTCCGTGCTTCAGAACCATACATTTACACTGACTTGACATATGAAATGACAATTTTTATTGTTTTTTTGTTGTTGTTGTTGTATTTGATTTCATCTGATTGTCCACATATTTCTCAATGCAATGAAAGCCACCCTTGCCATCTGTTTTCTTATGCTGATACCAATGTCCGTTCCCCAGCTTTGTCTATACTATTGCCAATATGTATATGTATGGCACCACATCTTGTATGGAGGTTTTTCAAGAGCAATCAACATGTTTTTTCTTCAAGTGCACTCTTTGCTATAAATTGTTGCATTTATTATTGTATTTTGAGACCAATTTGCTGTGACCTGTCATCCAGTATTCGTATTTCATCTTGCATGTGGATTCGGTTAAGGGTTAGAAGGACAAAGTGATCGACAAAACCTAGATCATCGAGCTGTTTTGTCAGTGTCCATTAAATTCCATTTCTGCTGGTGGCAAAAACAGTTAAGCAATTTTGTTCTCATAATGCAATCTGTAGCTCGATAGTAGATAAACGGTGACAGGAGACAATTCTTGTCTGAAAGGGTCATGTAAGTTGCCATCTATGAAGAACTCTACGTTTAATATCTTCTATGCTTTTAAATAAGGTTAATGAACTTATGAAGGACACTATAATTCCTAATGCGGTTCCACAATGATTCACCGTCTAAACTGTCGACGGCCTTTTCATAGTCTACAAACAAATACAGTGTAGAGTAGTGAATTGAATTCCAAACTCTTTTCTACCTTGCTTAGTACAGTTATCTGGTCTATACAGGATGTATGTCGAAAACCTGCGTGATACTCTTTCAGCTGTCTATCTGTGATCTCCTGTAATCACTCAAGAATGATCCTATTTAACCGTTTTCCTGGTACTGATAGTAACATGATTAATCTTAATGAGTGCACTGTCACGAGCAGTTTCAGGAAGGCCTCTAAGTAGACAAAGAATATGAATACTTTTCCCTCAAGCATGTCGTAAGAGGCGACTAATATAAGTCTGTGCATGGGCTGGCAACCACATCACGTGAAACAAAGTGTTAGAGAAGCTAGCGCTACAAGATCACATGATTGCTTTGTTCCGGGCTTCTGAAAGGAGACCAGCGGTAGTGTCTGCGCCATGCTCCACAGGGCGCGAACATGACTATGATACTGATGAATGTGAACACTTGTGCAAATCTCCCTTCCTTGGTAACTTAACCAGATACCACTCCGTCTAGTCTACTGATTTCTTCTCTCTACCAGGCTGTACGAAGGAATTTGTATAATTTCTGGAGCAGAGAAGACGCCTTCTGACATTGTTTAAAGAAAAAAGGCAATTTCCATGAGGAAATAAAGATTAAAGACAAGTCTGTATAAAATTGGGAGCAGATAAAACAATAAATAGATTTTTCTAAACATTTCGGCACGTGCACTTTTCGTTAACTTGAAATGTGTGAACTGTACACTGTAGCTGAAGTCTGCAAGGCGAGAACAAATATGTTTGTGGCATCTTTGATTATTTTCCCTGAACATAATTACACGTACAAGGTGAGATAAATATTTCTCTGACGCCTGCTTCAATCCAAACAAAGAATGTTTACCCGTTTGAAAATGTTTGATTTTAATTAGAATTTTGATGCAATATTACCCCTATTGCCTCAATCCCGATTCTTTTTTTCCCCTGAAGTCAATCTTATTACACTATATCATGGCGTAATTGTTGCTTCTAAACATTAGATTGTTCAAGGTTGTGACAAAATGGATGTTGGATAGAAAATTAGAAAGTAGTTCCCAGAAACGGAGACAAGAACTGATAGTTACCTTCTCGTTAGACCTATCCTATGCTCCAAGGATGTTATGTAAATATATGAGTGCGCCTCGTATTATTCCCTGCCAAATTTAAATTCTTAATATTTCTTTGACTACACAACAAAATTATAACTGGAATTTTAAATAATTCAATAACTGCAGTTATAAACAAATCGTTGCACTTTATTGATTAATGATGTACGCGTATAGTAAAAAAAAAAAATTAACACCTTGGTAAATCGATATCTTACAAGATTTCACACAAGTTAACGAAGTATATTGTCACTGTTTGGTCGTTTTGATCATGTTATTGGCTTGGGTGTCTTGGTTTTTGTTTTCACGTAAAGTTTTACTTTACTTGCTTGACACGTTGTGATAGCTGACTTCCCTCAATCTTTAAAACATCTGGACAAAGAAGGCGCTACGCTTATGCCAGGAACAGCATTGTCCACTGTTAACCAGTTCACAATTTCCAAAATTGTGTTACGTTTTTCACCACTAGTTGAACCTGCAAAATATGACCAGGATATGGTATCTGTGGGTTATAACCAAGACGCCCCTCTAATGTTGACTGGCCACTGTTGATCAGACTCCTCGTTTCGACAACACTGTCTTGAGGCTTTAGTTACGTCAGTCAAAAGGGGGCAACCATACAATACATTTAAGAATTTTGACATCAGTTAAATACATATCCAAACCCAGCCATGAATACTCCCCTTTGGCTCAGCGTTATGTAAAGTTAGCAAAATTGTTTCCCTTACAATACATCGACAAAATGTGACGACATAAAAGACAAGAAAGAAAAAGAGAAGACGAACTTTTTGAGCACAGCACCCAAAAGCAAAGCCCTAAAAAGGACTGTAAGCTTTTATTGCTAGCGTTGGTCGGTCCAAACAAGGATTTCCAGCTGAGCCAATGCTGTCCCGGATTGAGGTTATATAGTAGTGGAAGCAATCTTCCTTCGGGCACAAGGCAAGATATAGACATGAGGATTTATGCTAAGCATAACATTAATTTTAGATATTCATCAATTTTAAGTGTACATTAATTGTGTAAGCTTAACGATTTATACAGACATACCCTCAGACAGAGATACTTCGAAGTCTGCGGCTGTTTGAAGCTTCTATCTACAAATCGCTCACAATAGCGGTCAGTTGTTGCATCTTCTCAGTTATCTTGTTACGTTGTGGTTTAAGACTTCTGACTATAAGAGTCAGACCTCTGCATATCTTCTCAGCTCTGTCAGATCTTGAAGTGATTTCAGGAAGTAAGGAACTGTGTCTGATACGGGACTTAATTGCCTAATCTCAGGTCTAACCCTTGCTTTCTCGGAGATCTGCGCCTGAGTTCACTTTTCCTCTTGTAAAACTTTTGTGGGGTTTCAATGCTGATGTGAGCATTTCCCGACAAAATCATAATTTCCTCGTCAAATACCAAAGATAATGATTTCTCACTGCCATAATTACAGGTATTTGTAGTTGTAGTTTAAATCCCAAAAGAATTATCCTGTTCGCGGCATTAACCATAAAGTTATAGCAGAATTTATTTTGTGCAATTCATAATTTATTATAAAGACACTATTTTACGTGGCACTTCGAGAGTGTCTTGCCTGTGTTATGACAAAGGTCTAGTGTTTACCTTCGCAATAGCTATATTTAATGAAGTAAGCCGCATCGTTCTTTGAAATACCATTGTATGTGAATGCATTTATTCAGTTATTGTTTACTTACATGTTTGCACATTTAAACATTTTATTTTCGGATTCTTCGGTTACTAAAGTTCAGGACTAGAGATTCGCCGTTTTGTAACGTATTTGAGTATTTTCAATATTATTATCATTGTCATAACACATCATGTTCCTGTGGAACACAGGCTTTCATCATTTTCACCTCCGGGTCTTTCTACACTGTGCCATCCGCTCAAAGGTGTTCATGTCTTCTTTTTTATAAGCTGATATGTATGTGCTTGTGTGTTTATATATATATATATTATTTTTTTTAATTTATTTTTTTTTAATTAACTTAGGTTAATCTCGTGAGCCCCTGTTCATGCTCATTTCATATTTAAATTAAAAATTAATTGTTTATCTAAATACTCTAGACAAGTCTTGTATGCAGTTGTGTGTTGTTTTAGAAGATTATAAAACTGCTCATACACGAAATATTACCCCAAACCGTTTCTGCACATGGTCTTGTGTTACCACTAAAGTTGATAAATCTGCTGATGGATAATAATGGCAGGGCTAGTATCTGTGAGTCTACACTTTCGAAATACGATCGCCATTGACCAAAAGACGCAAAGCGACGACAAGGTGCACGAGTGAATAGAAGATCGACTTCCTGTTTCCTGTCTCTATGTCATTTCGTGTACAAGCTAATAGAGCTTGTCACACTTTAGGAAACACTGCAGTAGCAGATCGTCGACTTTTGTGGGAATGACAGCAGTGTGATCTGGAAGACATGGAACCTGGCGAAGAAATACCAATCTGCTGAGCCAGGATGATTCTAGTTCAGTCAGAAGCTTTTTTTTATTTTGTTTTTTCCTTGCGTGTGTTGCCTTTTTGTAGCGAGGCACTTCCTTTCAACCTAGACTTGCGTTCGTTGGTTATATCAGAGCTCAGTTTGTCATTCAAAAATAAATGAACTATGTTATACATTCAATGTCATGAAAAGGGCTAATAGTGTCAGTCATCTGACACGATAAAGCCATGAAAAGGCTTGCCAGGTACGCCAACACTGCCCGTGCCTAATCAACGTGCAGTGAACGGTGAGTGATGAGAAAAGAAACTTTGTGACGAAAAATGTGGGAAGTGTTCTGTGGGTTGCTATGAATGGGGGACACCAACCAATCATTTAATTCTTAACAACACATTAACGTAGACCAAAAAAGTTGCATATCCAATACCATAATTCTCGCCGTAAGTACGTTGATCGGTCGGTCGGTCACATCATGCACACCGTCATTTGCGCACTTTTCTATTTTCGAGAGAGAACATTAACTTTCAACCACAGCTAAGGGGTGCAACTGTGGGTGAAAGTTAGACAATAATTGTATTGTTTCTCTTATATGTACTCTCCCGAAAATAGAAAAGTGCGCAAATGACGGTGTGCATGAACAGTTTGATTATGGAAATGACCACGGTAGTGATAGTACCGTCTGTAATACATGTAACAGAAACAACACACTATCATTAAAAATCTATCAATTTTGACGGGTTATTGCTAGTAATTGTATATATGTCGCCAAACTTGGCCGGTCAACCCTTTGTCCATGATAAAAGGTGTGTGCCTGGACAAAACGAGGACATATTCGACATCCCCAGACCTAAGGGTCTTTTATATTTGGACATGCGCCCTAATATAACCGACTAGGTTGAACGGGGCGCGCCTCGCCAAAACGAGGCAAAAGTTTTACATTAAAAAAAAAGAGGACATTATTAATTTTAATAATGCTTAAAATACCATCAACATTACACTAATATAGGGTTCCCATAATGTTTTCTTTAAAAACCGGGACATTTCCAAATTTTTACCTTAAAAAACCCGGGACATTTTGTAAAAAAACGGGACATGTTAAAAATTAAGGTAAAGCACACATAAATCTATTATATATTATATGTTGCACTTAAAATAAGATACTGGTATAAAAATTCACACATTAACTAACACAACTTCCACTTTAAAAAAGAATTCTAAATTACAAACATACTTAGTCTAATTAGAAAAATCGCACCTTTAAAAAATACACAATAGTCAAGTTTATATTTCAGATTCATCAGAATATTTATCAGATTTATGGGCCTGTTCAAGAAGTTTTTTTTTCTTCTGATATTTGGACATAGAACTCAGCACAAGAGAAATCCTTAAAATGGGTCTTTATAATAGTTAAAGCTTTCACTGTCTCAATTTTAAGTCTGTTTTTTTTTTTTTTTTGTCATTCCAAAGCGCATTTATTAATGAAAAAACACGTTCAACAGCTGCATTGGATCCTGGCAGTGCCAAACAAAAACTAACTAGGCATTTCAGGTTCTCAGCATTTATATCCTGCTTTGTAAAATGAGCGAACATCTCACACCATTTTTCACTGACACCTTTGTGCAGTCCATGGACTTAAAACTGTGGTTATGCACCGCCGTGTGATAAGCGAAGGTTGCTTCCTGTGCTGCCAATGATAACTGTTTTTCCATTTCCTTTTCACTCTGGGTTTTCGCATTTAAGAAATGACTTATACTGCTGTTGGAAGCCTTACTTTCAACAGCACCTTTATGTTTTTTTCGTTGTCACGTGGTTGACTACGTCTGACCGACCACCATGTGAAATGCAAAATTTAGAGCTGCATAAAGTACATTCCACATTTTCATCTACACCTTTAATGAAGGGAAATTCTCTTGTAATGTTATCATTTATACTGCACTTACGTTTCGGCATTATGCGGAAGACAAACGATAAAAATACTGTATAATAATGCTAATACGCATTAAATCATTTGGTAGATGCTCACTGAACACTGTTTTGGTCGACTTTCGAATTTTTGTTCGAGATTCAAACCGAGGGTCCACTGTAACCGGAAATTGATAAATTAACACTACTAAAACACGAAATAAAAGCCGTTACCCAAAGATTTTTTTTTCAGGAAGGACCCTTAAAAAGCGGGACATTTGGAATAAATTCGGGACACCGGGACATTTTATCAAAAAAACGGGACTGTCCCGGGAAAAACGGGACGAATGGGAACCCTACACTAATACTAAAAGTGGTATTCAAAATATGGAACGCGGTAAGTTTATAGACAACAATAAAATAAAATCAACAATTTAATTTTTTATATTTTTTATATGGAATAACATGTCATGAAAAAAAACAACAACAAACACACACAGAAAATAGATTATATGAAATTATTTTTAAAACAAAAACAAAACATATCCTAATTATAACGTATGATCAGTCACGCTCTAAGCATGGTATCCTCTCCCTTGTACACCTGGAAAAAAACACCTGGAAGGTAGTTTTAGATTTTAGAAAGTAACAGAACAGAGAAGGAAAGAATGTACGGGAAGCCGAGAGCGGAGGTTTGAGAAAGGCAGAAAAAAATCCGAACTATGCGCCATCGTTGCTGTCGTAATTTTTTTATCTGAGAGGGTTCTGATGGATATTGGTCCTTTTAGAGTGTAGAATGATAGTGAAGGCTCTGTGAGAATAAGGATTTAGGAAAGTGAGGTACTAGATTCACAAGGGCTGGGGAAGAGTAAGGACAGTCTCTTATTACGGCAATATTTGTCTCTCAAAACTATTCCTACCACTCTTCTGAACAAACAGTTGTTTGTCAGTTCCAGTCGCTCATGCGCACACACCGATTTGGTGATTCTGACGCACAACGTACATGAATACACACTACGATAACAAAATATGGGAAATGTTTGGGTTTTGGGCCAGCCGACACCAAATGCTAATAAAGTTTTTAATACTTTTATTATCATAAAATCAAGTCACAAGTAATATCAATTTACAGTCAGAAATCATGGGTTACAAAATACAAAATGACAGGGGGGGGGGGGGGGGGGTGTAGTGGTTTTGATGGTATTGTATGATGGTGATGGTACTACGTGTGATGCATGAGGTCAGCTGTGAAGGCTCCTGAGATAAAATGTAGCTGTGAATTGTCAGAAGGCCCTTCTTGCTACCACTACGACCTCACACTTATCTTTTTTTGTTCTAATGAATGTGGCTACGTTAAATGTCTAGGGTAATGATATGTAGTGTGGTGTGGTAGTTTATAGACACACACCCAGATATTTACTAAGTCTAATAATATTAACAAATGTTATAATACTTACTTACTTAGTCGTTCCCCTTCTACCGTGAGGTGTAGAGGTTTGGAAGAGAGAGCGCCAGACCATTCTATCAGCTGTCTTCTTCCTGGCCTGGTTCCATTCTAGTCCTCGGTCCTTCAAAGATTGTCTAATGTTGTCCTCCCAGCGGACTCTGGGTCGTCCTGGAGGTCTGGATCCCTGGCTCTTTGTTTCCCATGCTTGTCGTGGTAGCCGATCTTCTCCCATTCTGCAGACATGGCCAAACCATCTTAGTTGGGACTGTTCTATTTGGGTCTGCAGCGGATGGGATTTTAGGCCTTGACGGATCGTCTGGTTGCGGACCATGTCTCTTCTTGTTACTTCAACCACTTTCCTCAGATACCTCATTTCTGAGGTTTGGATCTGGCTTTTGTGGGTTGTAGTCATTGCCCACGACTCGCATCCATATGTCAAGACTGGGACATAGGTGGAGCGGTATACAGCCATCTTCGTTTTCTTACCAACCTCTTTCTTGCTGAGGAATCCACGATTTATGGCCTGAAAAAGTCTCCCAGCCGCTGCTTTTCGAGTGGCCAACTCTTCTTTGATGCCTCCCTTTCGGTCTATAATAGCTCCGAGATATTTAAAGTGGTCGACCTGCTCCAGGACCTGTTCTCCCAACTTAATCTGATGTTTTCTTTCTTCTCGTGATATCACCATGGATTTTGTTTTAGAGCTGCTTATGACCATCCCTCTCTTCTCCAGCTCTTCCTTCCAGACTTGCAGGTTGGATTGGAGATGTGCCTCTGATTTAGCAATCAGGGCAACATCATCAGCAAATGCCAGCTCCGAAATATAGACCTGTCTCATCTTCCAGTACCCCACTGAATACTTTCTTGTTCTCTCCTTACATGCCTTGATGACATCGTCCATAAGGAGTATGAAGAGGTAAGGTGATAAGATATCACCTTGTCTTACACCAGTGGTGGTCCTGAACTCTTCTGACTTATGGTTTGCTGTCCTCACATAATTTCTGCAAGACTTGTAGAAGCTCTGTATAGCATGAATCAGAGGTGCTGGAATATTCTTCCTTGCCAAACAGTCCCAAAGTTTGCTCCAGGGGACCCTGTCAAACGCCTTTTCCAGATCTATGAAACAAAGATGGATCTCACTCTTATACTCAAGGGCCTTTTCACTCAGCTGTCTGAGTGTGAAGATTAGGTCTTGAGTACTTCGGTTTGCTCGGAATCCGCACTGGACCTCATCCAATTGTGGCTCAGCTAGGCGTCGGAGTCTCTGCTCTAGGATTCTAGAGTAGATTTTACCAGGGACACTGAGAAGGGATATGCCTCTATGGTTTCCACATTGTCGATTGTCACCCTTTTTGAAAATTGGTGTTATGATGGCAATCTCCCAATCCTTTGGTATGGTCTTGTTGCACCATGCTGCCTGTAGGACCTTTAGAGTAATAGGTCGCCTGATGCTCCCATGTACTTAACCATTTCTGGTGTTATACCATCATGCCCTGCTGCTTTGCCCATCTTGATTTTCTCTAGTGCTGCCCTCAGTTCTTCCATCTTTATGTCATCTTCACCATCATTGGTTTCCTCTTCTGTGTCAGTGGTTATCATTTCTGATGCTTCATCATGCTCACCATCCAGGAGTTCTGAGAAATATTCTTTCCATCTTTCCATTACTTCCTTTGGGGCAGTAAGCAATTTGCCTTGCTTGTCCTTTATAAATTTGAGAGGGCATTGTTTTTCTTTCCTCATGTTCTTTAGGGTCTTATAGAACAATTTCTGGTTTTCTTGTGCATCTTTTTCTAGCTTTTCTCCAAATTCTTCCCAGGACTTCTGTTTTGCTGCTAGCACTTTGTTCTTTGCTTCTGTTCTGAGTGTCACATATTCTCTATATTTTTCCATTTGTCCTGTTGTGTTTTTAGCTCCTAAGTATTGTTTCCATGCCATTTTCTTCTCTCTTATTTTCTCTTTAACTTCACTTTGTTGTGTTGAGCAGTTCTGGTGTGATATGTTGTATGCCTGATTGTTTTGTGACAATTTTCATATACTCAGTTGAAATTGTTTTTTATTAGTTGTATTAATTATTTTAATATTGTATTTTCTGCAATTTATCATTTCTTGAATTCCACTTCCTTGGTGAAGTATTAATTCGTAAAAATATTTTGCGCTTTTTGTGTGCATAGCCTAACTGTTTTTTAACTTGTATTTTTTTATTATATTTTTTTATATTTTTTTTAAATATATCTTTTTTTAACTTGTATTTTTTTATTATATTTTTTTATATTTTTTTAAAATATATCTTTCTTTTTACTATACAAGCATGGCTGGTAATTATGTACCGTGGCTTCACAAGGATGGTCTACGACTTGGTCATCTGAATATTTACCATCTTCTAGGTAAACTCCCCGAACTTACATACATTCTAAGTAATAATTTTCACATTTTTGGACTTTCAGAAAGTCGCCTAAATGACAGAATAACAGACGATGACATTGCGTTAAATGGTTTTAAAACTATTCGGCGAGACGCAAGCAAAAAACAAGAGACAGGTATAACAGTTTATATTTCCACTTCCCTTAATTTTCGCCGCAGAAACGACTTAGAGACAGCAGAGATAGAATGTGTATGGTTGGAAATAAAGCTACTGAATCAGGGCCCATTTCTGGTGGGATATCTTTATCGAAATCCTAGTGCAGGACCTATATGGTACGAAGATTTCACCATAATGATGGACAATGTATTTGCCACAGTCAAGGAGGTTGTTCTTCTTGGTGATTTCAACATCGATATACACAATTCAAATCTAACATGGAAAAATATAATATTATCGTACAACTTAAAACAAATAGTTAACCAGCCTACAAGAGTAACACAAGCATCAACCACACTAATCGACCACATCTACGTAACTTGCCCAGAAAACATCATAGAATGCTCTGTCCCTAATATTGCAATGAGTGACCACTATCCAGTATGCTGTACATGGTCAAAGAATAAATGTAAAGTTCCGAAAAATAAACATGTAAGTATCAAATTTAGAAGTTTCAAACATTTCAGTAAGGAATTATTTTTAAATGACTTGCTAACTGCACCTCTCGCCCGTGTTTACCAACTTCCTGATCCGGATGACGCTATTGAATACTGGACAAAAATTTTTTATAATGTTTTTGACACGCACGTACCAGCTAAGGAAATTCGCGTCAAACGACAATTAAAATCTCCGTGGATCACGCAGGAAGTGTTGGAGGCTATGAGGCAGAGAGATCAAGCGCACAAAAATAAGGACCTCAACACATACAGGGTATACAGGAACAAAGTTCAATATTTAATTCGGAAAGAAAAGAAAAATCGTTTTAGAAATATAGTTCAGAACAAATCAAATAGTAAGGAAATATGGAAGGCAATTAACACCTTAGCGAAAAAACGTAATGCACCAGACTCATTCTCTTCCAACACTTCATTTACTTGCACCGACTTCAGCAATCACTTTCAAGCAGAAATAAACGGTCTGAAATCCACAATACCACCTTCCTGTAGTGACTTAGACAAACTTTCAGCATTCTGTAAAAACAAATGTACAAACTCAGTTCCACCCGACATTCCTTTTATGACAGTTAATGAAGTGTATAACTATCTTATTGGCCTTAAGGATAATAGCTCATCAGGGCTTGACGGAATTAGTAATCGAATACTGCGTTACGCCGCACCAGCTATTAGTGATTCACTAACTTTTATATATAATCAATGTATTGCTAAAAGTTATTTTCCTTCAGCCTTTAAGATTGCCAAAGTATATCCTCTCTTCAAACCTGGCTCGTCAGATAACAGTAATCTTGGTAACTATAGACCTATTTCTCTTTTATCATCGCTTTCTAAACCACTAGAAAAACACATACATAAAGCAACACTACATTACCTAGTTAGCAATGACTTGCTAATTGACAGTCAGTCAGGGTTTCGACAAAAGCATTCATGCCACACAGCTCTAACTAAGATGATAGACAACTTGCACCTAAACATAAATAACGATAACATATGTGGAGCAATCTTTGTAGACTTTAGGAAAGCATTTGATATGTTAGATCACGCTGTTTTAATAAGAAAATTAGAAACAATGAAAGTTAACTTTAAACTAGTGACATTACTTAAATCATTCCTGTCCGACAGACAGCAAGTAGTGTGGTACAATAACTCCTTGTCAAGCCCAACTATTATTGACACTGGTGTTCCTCAGGGTTCTATTCTCGGCCCTCTACTTTTTTCCATTTACATAAATGACCTTCCACTACACATCGAGCACTCATCCTGCGACCTATTTGCCGATGACTGTACCATTTATACTAGTGATAAAAGTTGCAACACGCTAGAAATATTATTACAAAGCGACACAGACAATCTTATTAAGTGGAGCAATGAAAACTGCATGCAAATAAATATCACTAAAACAAAATGTATGATAATATCAACTAGACAAAAATTACAAAACTCGCCGAAAACAACACTTCAGCTCTACATTGGAACCTCTTTAATTGAAAATGTAAATGAATATAAAACACTAGGACTCATAATTGACCAACATTTAAGTTGGAATTCGCATGTACAAGCACTGACCAAACAAACGGCACAAAAAGTTTACCAGTTAGCTAAAATCAAACATTTCCTAGATGAGGAGACACGAAAAATGTTCTATACATCCCAGATACAAACACATCTAGACTATTGTTCCACAATTTGGGATGGCTGCACCATGTCCAACACTAAAAGACTCTTTTCATTACAAAAACGTGCAGTGCGCCTAATTTCAGACAAAAACCTCACACAGTGTGTAGACGCATATACATATCTTAACATATTACCACTAAGAAAGCGCCTTCTCTTCAACAAAGCCAAATTTATTCACAAAATCTTGTCACAGAATGCTCCAACGTATCTGTGGCCTATTTTCAAATACAGCGGAAGACGCAGTCAACGCTTAAATAAATTACACATGCCCAAGCCTAGGCTCGACTTATTCAAGAAAAGTTTAGCTTTTTCTGCTGCTCATCTGTGGAATACTCTTCCACACGACTTAAAAAATACTCTTAGTCCATATTCATTCAATCACAGACTTTTCAAATACATCATGAGTGCAGATTATATGCCACCCTAATTTCGTTATGTTCTTAAATAATTACGCTGTCACCTCAGGGGCGCATTCCCATAGTCAGTTATGACTGAAGGGGCTATTATTATTATTATTATTATTATTACATAACATCATATGTAGGTTTTAAAGTTAATTTTGTCCTGTTTAGTATAAATTATGATACGCATCTGTAAATTTGTGTAACTGTTATTGTACTGTTACAATGTTGGGATTTTATTTTATTGTACTTTCTTGTTATTTTATTATTTAAGTAACATTTAGGATACGTGTGAGAATAAATAGATTAACTATGGAAGAAGAGAGAAAGGAAGGGCAGAATGTTAGACGGGCCTGCGTGACCAATTCTAAACCCTTTGAAAATAAAGTTCGTTCGTTCGTTCGTTCTATCTATCTATCTATCTATCTATCTATCTATCTATCTATCTATCTATCTATCTATCTATCTATCTATCTATCTATCTATCTATCTATCTATCTATCTATCTATCTATCTATCTATCTATCTAATTATCTATCTATCTATCTATCTATCTATCTATCTATCTATCTATCTATCTATCTATCTATCTCTGATAATGTTTGTACTTTTCAACATATGTTATGTCATGCTTATAAGTAATTAATGTTAATATGAGTGTGCTATATTATTATTTTACTTTACAACGTTGAATTCCTTGAATTTGATATGTAAAATGCATATGAGAATAAATGAATTCAGTATGAAAGGTGAGAGAAAGGAAGGGCAGAATGTCAGACGGGCCTGCGTGCCCAATTCTCAACCCTTTGAAAATAAAGTTCGTTCGTTCGTTCGTTCGTTCGTTCTTTGACTTCCTCTGTCCACCAAGGTGTCCTCTTTCTCTGGTTCCCAAGTCGGACTTCACTGCATGCTTCTGCAGCAGCTGTCTTTATGATATCCTTGAATTTATTCCAGAGGGTTTCCAAGTCATCAGGTCGTTCTTCTGTGTTGCTCACTGCTGTAGCAATAAGCCCCTGATATCTGGTCTTAATTTCTGGCTCTCTCAGCTTGTAGGTCCTAATGCTCATTTCTCCTGCTCGTTTACTTGGTTTCTTGCGTGATGTTGGGCAGTTCCTAGGCTGAGCAACTCTTTCAGTTGTTCGTTTGATTGTTAGCAGGTAGTGATCACTTCCAATCTCTGGCCCCCTCCAGACTCTTGCATCTCGGACATATCTGAATGAGCTTCTCCGAACAATGGCATAGTCGATCACTGACTTCTCATTCTTGGTTGGTTCACATCTAGTGTATGCATGTATGCGCTTATGGGGGAACTTTGTGTTTGTAATGATCAGATTCTGCTCACTGCAGAATCTAAGGAGTCGTTTTCCATTGTCATTGAGAGTATCTTCTCCATATCTTCCGATAACTCCACCCCATCTAGCATGGTCATTTCCAACTCTGGCTTTAAAATCTCCGAGCATAATAACTTCATCTAGGCAGTCATCCACTGTCCTTTGAAGCAGCTCGAAGAATTCCTCCTTGACCTCTGCTCTCTCATCCTCATTTGGCCCATACACTATGACCAGGTTGACTATGGTTTCTCCTTCTTTTAGTTTTACAACCATAATGCGCTCCGAGACAAAGTTCCATCCCTTGATACTATCTTTTTGATTTTGGGCCACAATGCAACCCACGCCCCCTTTAGCCCTTTCAGATACGGGTACACCACTGTAGAGCAACATGTTGCCATCGAGATCCATGACTCCTTGTCCTTTTTTCTTCGTTTCCGTTATAGCCAGGATTTCTAGTTTTGCTTTCTTCATCTCTTCCACCAGCTCCTCTTCCTTCCCATTTATACTTCTTGTGTTCCAAGTTCCATAAGTCGTAGTCCGTAGTCCGTTCCAGTTCGTCGCCTTTAGAATCAGTCCGGTTTTCTCTCTTGTAGTTCGCGTAATCATGATTTAAAGCAAACAGGTGATTGGCCTGTTGTGCCTTTGCATGGTGGAGGGGCTGCCTCCTTACGGCCTCCATGCAGGCCGCCCTCCTCCTTTTTCATCCGGGCTTGGGACCGGCATTGGCGGAGTTACAAATGTTATAATACACTGAACTAACTCAAGGGTGTAAAATTTTGATAGAAATTATCTTACATTTATTTGATCTGGACCGAGTTTTATTTCGGCCAGAACATATGAAAGGTTTAGAAATTATGAAAGAAATGCATGTAATATTACATAATAAATGCAAGGTGTGTACATATGTATGTTACTAGACTAGTTAGTATTATTAATGTTTATAGTAGTCATCTAATTTGAGAGAACATTTAATGGTTGTGCTGTTGGGGTGGCCTCATCACTCCAGTCTATATTGACTACACAGTGTCCAGATAAGTGAAGGAATTTTTATGGTTGTGTTAGCAAATACGTTGAGTTGGTGAATTCTCAGCAGTCCAGAAGCTTACGTAACTTTGAAGATGTAGCTCTGGTGCTGAGATCTGGTGGCCCCACCTCTCCGTGCTTGGGGGCAATATAAGAATTATTGTGGCCCCACCTCTCCGTGCTTGGGGGCAATAATAGGCTGCTCTGACACAAAGTTACTGCACGGATACACTCTGGTAAAATCAACAACTCGTTTGACACCACATTGGTGCCAACTGAAACTCACAGCTCAGAAATATGAATATGGTACACAGTTAAAGAAATGCTAGCAAAACTCAGCTGAGCTGCTGGCCTTATGATGGCGTCCCTCTAAAATCTTCAATAGCTTCTGGGGATTCACCAATTAATAATACACTGTGTCTACCAGGACAACTTATTCTGAATGACCCCAAATGCGCGTCTGAGCGCCGATAATATGTTCAACTAGGGCCAATCACTGCCTTTCGTTTTTTTCAAATACAAATATCCTACCACCAAGTCATTTCAGTCATACCTCAGTCAAGTATGGATTCTTGTCTGTTAGTCCGTCCGTCTCTACTTGCGTTTTCACAAAAAACATACTTGTTTTTTGAACCAACCTAGCCGTCCCCTCTACAATTTTGTCCTTAAAGTTATTTTTAGCCACAGCTCCCACCAATTTCCTCTCTTTCATACTAACTAGATTTGAATACTTGAGTCTCACGGTTGCGATTTTTGTGCAAATTAGTGACATGTTTGATTCAATGCAGTCTTTCGCTGATGTGAACAACACCGTCTTTTGTCATTATCTTTCTTATTATCTGTCCGTCTGTATAAATGAAAGCATATTATTTCACTACTCAGAATGGGCCATCCGGCCAGCTAATTTTTATATTCCTAACATTAATATTAAGAAAAAGTTACTTTTTAAATTTTGTAATATTTCAAGCATCTGCGTTTGCCGCTGAATTCAAATAAAAGGCTTGGTATCGCAAAAGCGTCCAATAAATGACTGTGGCGTATCATATTCAAGGTCCCTTCTGTCGATTTCCCTACTTTATGTCAACTTGGGGAACGTGACTTTTTTCCTCCTTGCCCCACCAATTTGCGTCCCTTAGTCTCGCTAGTTCCAAGTATGCGTTCAGTCAGATTTTTGCCTTTTGATCCTCGTTCCGTTTTGCCTTCAAGTCTAACAATTTCATTTCCATGGCGGGTGATGACCCGCGGCGTGGGCGATCATGTATTCTAGCAGCTTACGCATTAGTTTTTATCCCTTCGTTGTATCATTGGAGATATTTTGACGTTGTATTACGGTTAATTTTGTGACAGGGGGGGTTTGAGGAGAAGTATCCAATGCACCTTTTCCCACTTGTATTTACTAACCGAAAAGACCCGGTCCCAAGGACGAGAAAGGGGGGGGGGGGTGATCAGAGATAGGCAATTTAACCCAATGGTAAATTTATTACTCTGAGTCAAGGGGGGTTACAGTAATAAGGGGTAAATGAAAAGCTAGGGGTCATCAAATGTTTTCCTTTAATCAACCAATTTTCCCGGGAGGGGGAATGCTCACAGTTAAATAATCCCGCTAGGAGAAATCCCGTACAATTAATAATAATAATGATAATAGCCCCTTCAGTCATAACTGACTATGGGAATGCGCCCCTGAGGTGACAGCCCTCAACTGCTTATTTTCCTGGTGCTCCTTTCGACGTTTTCTCCTCACCTCTGCTTCTTGTGTGAGCCTCTCTTCGCCCAATCTGAGGTGGTGCCGTAAATAGCATCGCCACTTAGTGCGATCGGCAGCTTCATCCTCCCATGTTGTTGGATCCATGTCCAGTGCCCTCATATCTCTCTTGCACACATCTTTGAACCTCAGCTGTGGTCGCCCAACTGTTCTCTTGCCATCTGCTAATTGTCCGTAGAAGATATCTTTTGGGATGCGACCATCTTCCATGCGGCGAACATGGCCAAGCCAGCGAAGTCTGCGCTGTCTAAGCAGCGTATACATACTTTGAAGGCCAGCACGTGACAACACCTCGACATTTGTCACTTTATCTTTCCACGAGATGCCGAGGATGCGGCGTAGACACCGCAAATGGAAGGTATTGAGCCTTCTTTCTTGCTTAGCATAGGTCGTCCAGGTCTCGCTGCCATATAGGAGTGTGCTGGTGACGCAGGCATTATATACCGCAGCTTTGGTCTTCATTGTGAGTTTAGAGTTTCCCCAAACACGCGATGTGAGGCGGGCAAAGGTAGCTGCAGCTTTGCCAATGCGGCTGTCGATTTCTGTATCCAGTGAGAGTTTGTCATTGATGGTAGACCCTAGGTATGTGAAGTGGTGCACCACTGCCAATTCATAGTTATCGATAGTGATAACTGGTGCAGCACCCACATCCTGACTCAGCACATTCGTTTTCTTTAGACTTATTGTGAGGCCAAAGTCCTTGCATGCTTTAGTGAAGCGATTCATCAAGCTCTGAAGCTCCTGTTGGCTTTGAGTGACGACTGCAGCATCATCAGCGAACAACAAGTCTCTTATAGTGACCCTTCTGATTTTTGTTTTTGCCTTCAGCCTTGAAAGATTAAACAGACGGCCATCTGACCTAGTGTGAAGGCATATTCCTTCAGTTGCATCTCTGAATGCATGTTTCAAGAGTAAGGCAAAGAAGATTCCGAAGAGGGTCGGAGCCAGAACACAGCCTTGTTTAACGCCACTTCGTATATCAAAGGGCTGTGACGTGCTTCCAGCATATTGGACTGTTCCCTTCATGTCGTCATGGAATGACTTTATCATTTCCAGCATTTTAGAAGGGCAGCCTATTTTCAGGAGGATTTTAAAGAGTCCATCCCTACTAACCAGGTCGAATGCTTTTGTGAGGTCTATAAAGGCGATATATAATGGTCTTTTCTGCTCTCTTGATTTTTCCTGAAGCTGGCGGAGAGAGAAGATCGTGTCTGTTGTTGATCTGCCAGCTCGGAATCCACACTGTGCCTCTGGATATATGCGCTCAGCTAACTTGTGTAGTCGCATTAAGATGACTTTGGCAAAAACCTTACCAACAATACTAAGAAGAGAGATGCCTCTGTAGTTATTGCAATCACTTCTGTCTCCTTTATACAGTGTTACAATCTTGGCATCTCGCATGTCTTGAGGAATAGTTGTCTCTTCCCAGCACTGGCACAGCATCCTATGCAGGGGATGTAATAGCGTGCTTTTACAGCATTTGATTAAATCAGGAGGAATCCCATTACTGCCTGGTGCTTTGCCAGAGGCCAAGCTATCAATGGCCTTACTTAGTTCCTCTAATGTTGGTTCCGCATCCAGCTCCTCCATAGTTGGCAGACTATTGACAGCATCAAGGGCTGCAGGCGTAACGGTATTGTCTCTAGCGTAAAGCTCAGAGTAGTGCTCGACCCACCTCTCCATCTGCTTACCCTTATCGGTTAGCTTCTCTCCGCTGATGGTTTTTAGCGGTGCCGTCTTACTTTTATGGGGGCCAAGTGCTTTCTTTATACCGTCATACATTTGTCTAATGTTGCCTGTTTGCGCTGCGATCTGGATGCTCTCACTGAGCTGGAGCCAATAGTCATTTGCACAGCGTCGAGCAGTTTGTTGAACTTTGCTTCTAGTAGCCCTCAGGATCTGTAGGGTTCTGGCACTCGGTGAACGTTTGTATTCATTCATAGCACTGCGCTTAGCTTCAATAACAGGTGCCATCGCATCTGATGAAGCGTCAAACCAGTCATTTGACTTTGCTGTTTTCTTACCAAAGGTGGCAAGTGCAGTACTTTGAATGGTGTTCCGTAGATGCTCCCAGTTCTCTGTAATAGTATCACCATGCTGAGGGCTACTGAGCACTTTCTTGAAGGTTGCAGTGAATTGAGCGATCATGAAAGGGTCTGACATCTTGATACAATTAATACAGTACACCTTAATACTAGGTTGAACTAATTATAAGGGTAGAAAGATTAAATCTCTTTTTTCAACACACAAAAAACACGCTTGGCTGGCCAGCACACAGTCACACACACACACAGACTTACCACATGGTGAATTCTGGCACTTCATAGGAAATACATTAAAAAAAACAGCACTAAATCTTGGCTTAGGTAAAAGTATTTTCTTCAGTGTACAGACCCAGATTAGCGGGTTGTTGAAGTTTACAAAGTGTCCCGAAATCGCTGGACGTTGAAGTTTAACGGTACTGTTTGTTTATTAGATAAAGTTCCTAAAGAATGGCACAGGCACTTGGCTAGGTGTGATGAATGGTGTGGTGTCTAAGATTGGCACAGCTGGTGTAGATAAATTTCTTTTGCATTAATGTCACAAACTACAAAACACTGAGGTAAGTTCTTCAGAGGGGTGGTAAAATCCAATGATTATGCTTGACAGACAGTGTCAGGGGAATCTATGTTCTTCTTCACGAATAGAGCAGTGAGTAAAATATTGCTACTGTTGACTGTTCTTCTTCCAGTTTGATAACTATAAAAAACGACTTTATGAATTGGGATTTTAAAATAGTCTTTGGGTTTGCTTTGTTTCTGTATACTTCAGATAGCTGAATCCCAACAGGATCGCCACAAAGATTAAATTTCAAATACTGTATGTTCATAAGTCACTGGAGTAATCGAACTGAGTCGGCAAGACTCTAGATATATATTATTGTTGCGTAATGGCTGCTTAAATGATGTTTCATTGCTGCTAAATTGCTGGGATGCGAGGTTCAAAAGATCATTCTGGATGCAATAGAAAAAAACATGAAATACAATAAAATCATATTAAAATCTAACGCGCGATACATTTAACTATTTTCTGCACTCGCGTCTTCAATTAATAAAGCAAGAAAAAAAACTCCCCGTGAGGTTAATAGTTGAAAGCACATCTATTTATACAGAACTAAACTGTATTAAAGTTATAATTCCCTTAAGCGACTATTGTATTAGGAAACTAAATTATAGAATGTAACATTTAGTTGGCACTTAGAACTTTGAAGATGGGCTTATTTAATAAGGTTAAAAATTTACACCGCACAATCCCCGTGAACTAAATATGAAATAACTAGACCACTGATCACTCGAAGCTAAAGTTATTAATTACCGTCTGCACAGAAAAAGAATTTCACTCCAATAGCCAAAATTTAGATGAAATCTAACAGGAATTTAGCTATATGCTAGTGAATCTTAGAATTCTGTCAGAACGAATGATAACGTTGCCCTTTTCAGATTCTGTATTTATCTATTAGGTCGCGCGAGGCAAGATAAATGGTACGTGTGAAATATTTCGCGCCTCTTCAGTTCCCAGGGGAAGTCGAAGATATTTAGGGCCGCTATGCTAACCACGATGGCCCCCCGACTGGCTTCCCTGATCTACGTTTTTCGTCTCAGGCTGCTCGCACGAGGATGTGAAATTTCGGCGAGACTAGCCTCGTTCGCGGTGAGTTTCCTGATGTCCACCTCAGATTCTTATCCGCTACGCTGAGCGTTCCGTCTTTCGGGCAAGTCTGCCAGTGTGTCCCACAGAAGTGCGAAGTCTAGCAAGAATCTTTCTTCTGACCGCTCGAGTGTCCGTCTTGCGAACGGTTCAGTGTTCGTACGGAGATGCTAAACTTCTGCTTCTCTGTTCTGGGGATCTTCTTTGACTGCTTTGATCCTAGCCGCTACTCTTCGTTGATGAAAAGTTACAACAATACTGATGTTCAGGGATTCTAATGTTATGAAAAGCTAAAGTCCCTTTAATCATCCATCAAATCAGGGAAAATTCACTTGACAAACTAGACGTACGTCACAGTTGCCTAAGACTGGGAAAGACAATAGAGAGAAGAAGGAAGAAAATTCAATAAACAGAATCCAGGTTATTTGTTTTTTGAACACAGAAACAAAGAAAGATTCACAGAAAAACCAACTGTAAATAAATTACAGAATTACTACATACAGTGATGCCTTCAAAACAGAAATATCACAACACACAGAATAGGGTTTAAGTTAGATTCAGAGGATATAGCCAACCAGTATTGTTTTCTTAAAGGGAAAAGGGAGAGGGTATCTGAAGAGATCTTGAAAGAATATTATAACTGCTGCCTCAAGCATGTCGTAAGATGTGACATTGTGTATAGGGCTGGCAACCTGATCATGTAAGACAAATTGTTACAGAGACCAAAGTTCAGCCGTATATAACGTGCTTCATCGAAGACTTCCTGCAAGGAGGTCAAATGTAGCGGTAGTACCATGTTTCTTGCCGAGATTTCAAGGAGAATGAAGAGAGAGTACATCCAGAAATTTTGGAGTTCGAGATAATCTGGATCTCGTGACTCTGTATCTTTATTTTTCTTTGACAAAGATCGATACCATTATTTAGATAAGAGGCCAACTATTATAGAGCATGAGATACAGACAAATTGTCACCATTTGAGCCTGTCTTGTGTCAACCAGAGCTGACTAGGGTACACAATGAGGAAACCAGTTGATACCATTACAAGGCAGTCCATTATCTGAGCATTATCTGGAATCCCCAGAGTAATAAAAAAAGAAATAATACTTATAAGGACGGGGAGAAGGTAATTCGTGACATACATTAAATGGGTGAAAAAGGCATGTGAAGACTTTGAATGGATGGCACAGGACAGGAATCGTGTCTTAAATGGTTGAAGGCTTATGCTACTCACAAAGTTGAAAGGTAATGAAGGAATAAATAAAGATATGTGAACCATCATAGTTAATTACAAATTGTTCCTGCTCTTGATTGCCACCCCCAACCTACATTTTTTATTTTTGCCGTTCTTCTGTACGTTACCCTAATGAACATTATTAAGTATCGTGCAGTGCGGCACTGGTTACCATTTCTCAACACAATCCCTTATCTCATGGCGTCGCCTATGAGCTCTGTTGGAGACCTCCGCCTATGCCATGACATTAGTCCATTTAGTGTTTTCTTCCTTTATCTTCCTTTGTTCCATCTTCCCCCCCCCCCCTTCCATTATTCCCCGTTGTTGTCAAGTGGTCTCGTTTTCACCTTCCCAGAACATGTCTTATAAATGCAATAACCTTCTCTTTATCATTGTAATTATGTGTGATTTGTTTCCTCCAGCCTCCCTGTTTCATCATTACATTTCTTAGCTGTCCCTGGTATTCTACTCATCCTTGACAGAAGCGATGTATCTCCAGTGGCGTACTAAGGGGGTGCGAGGGGGCGGACCGCCCCGGGTGTCAGCCAAGAAATGTTGGGGGGGGGGGGGGGTAATCGGACACTATTATGATAGTACTTACTGTTAAAAATATACTTGGAAGTGCATTTCTTCATAGGGGAGGGTGCCAAAGGTAGGATCCGCCCTGGTTGCCAAATACTTTGTGGACGCCTCTGTAAATCTCAATGGCTTCCAGCGAGCATTGCCTTTGTTCAATGCCCATCCTTCGCTAATCATCTTTATCATCTCATTATAAAGCAAGACGCCGCAACAGCCGATGGCCCTCTTGAGGAAGCCTATGTCAAAGTACATACTCTTGCAGATGTTGTTTCCGTCACGATTTGTTTTACATGATCAGGTACCATACACAGCGTCATATTAGTTGCTCTTTACGACATGCCTGAAGCAGCCCTAGTATTTTCTTGTCTCCTATGGGACACCCCACCTTCCCCCCATCCACCAGGACTACGCAGTTAAACTTCACCAAGCCACATTATAACATGTTAACTATTTTCATAAAACAGTGAATAAATCTAAGGACGTTTACATTACGTTCATTGACTGGTACACTCATTCGCACGCGAGCAAGCTGAATGTGAAAGTATAACACGTGTGTAAGTTATGTGCCTGTTATTGATTTTAACTTAAAAAATGTTAACGCGGCAAAGTTTCTGCTTTATAGGCATGCAGTTTTATTTTTATCCGGAAGGCGCTTCAAACGGGGAGATGATGTCAAGAAATGGACGGGAAATCAGAATGTAACCAAGGCAATTTTTTATTTTTTTTTAAATTTGAATGATGAAAAATATCCCGTTTAACCTCTGATGGGTTATAATTAGGATATATAGTGTTCTCAATTCCAAATAAGATGAATAACCGCCGATACGAGAAAGTGGCATCACATTTGTCAAATCACAGTAAATATGGCAAATCAAAATTACCAATTTTGTTTGTATGTTAAAAAAAAAAAAAAAAAACTAGATAAAACAAAAGCAAACAAAAACACCAAAAACAAAAATAATATTCAGGGGGAGGGGTATAAAGCCAGTGTTTCCAGTTAGATATTTAATTGCCTTTCACTTGCCATAAGTCATATGTATTGTAAGAACACCATCAGACCTTCACCTTCCCAATTACTATTTATTAACTTTTGTTCTTGTTAAATACTGTTTGACTAAATTATGCAGTTTCCTAGGTCTGTCTATTCTTAAAATTTCGTCTATATTTATAGGTATGTTTGATGCCTGCAAATAATCTAATATTGGTTTTTTAATTTGTTTATACCTCTTACATTATAACAAGAAAATGTTCTATATTATTGTCTTGAAGTGAAGCATCCTGTGCAGTAAGGTCCTTCTTTACTGAAAGAGCCTTTTCCCAAGCTTGTGAATTCTGAGAAGTTTCTTATTACTTGGAATTTTCAATTCCCTAGATATCTGACATTTTCTTGATGGAACCTTGAACATTTTATATGCATGTCTTCCTTTCAGATTTCTATCCCACTCTGCGTTTCATTCATCTGTTATTATTTCTTTACTTAAGCTTTTAATCTCTGATTCACTCATCCCTACATTCATTAGATTTTTATCAGATCTTCCTTTCTTGGCTTCTTTATCTGCCTTTTCATTTCCCTCTATGTCAACATGTGAAGGTATTCAAGTTATTGAAACTGAACATCCTCTGGAATATAAGTATGTGGTAGCCCGAAATATCTCCTCTGCTATATCAGGTCTACGTTGATGTAATTAATTATCAGGCTACTATATCTTTTTTTTATTTGGACAAGCGCCTTAATATGACCGAGGGTCTTAGTGTCTAAGTTGAAATGTTGTCCAGAAGAAGTTACAAATATAAAATAAAGAAATGAACAGGAAATCAGAATGTACCATCAAAGCAAGAGACAGAAGACGTTCGTATTATTAATTACCAGGCCACAATGTCTTTTTATTTGGACATGCTCCCTAATATAACCGACGGTCTTAGTGTCTAGGATGAACGGGACACTGCCTCGCCAAACGATGCAAAAACTCGGTTTAAAATAAATAAAGACGGAGATGCATTGCTGCCGACCTATAATACGGAGATGACATCTGATCTGATCTGAATTCTTTACCTGTGTGCAGAAAATAAAAGTGCAGCTGTGAGCGTGCGATGGATAGAGGACAGCAGTATGTCATTACATATTTATTTCGATCTGGATATACTACAATAAACTCGGATGCATCGTCTGAAAATCTTCGTCAGAGAACAAATATGAAAGAACATGAAAGATGGTATAACCTTATGTCATGTAAAGAAAGACTTACTTCTGTTATTTTTACCTTAATTTTTTTAAATCCTTTAACACGGGGGTTCTCAGACTATTGGGTGCGCCTGCCTAAGGGAGATACAGCCGGGATACAGGTTAAGAATCACTGATTTAATACACATCAAAATAAGTGGTGTATCATACATGAATCGTCTTGTATGGAGTATTGGTGTGGTTTATTCTCTTTATGTGACCTGTTCATATTATTTTTGTAACTTTTGTGGCTTAAAGTTTCAAAAGAAAACTGGAAAACTGGCCCCATGCTCAGTCCTCATTAGTCGCCTTTTCCGACATGTATGGTAGGTTACTTTGCTTCCCTTTCTGGTCCCGGTAACACACTGGTAGAAAGAAGTGGAGAGAAACTGAAAAACATGTGGAGACGAAAATTTTAAGCAGGAATGAAAGGGATGAAGTATAGAATGAAAGACTTTGAGCTGATGGAACGGAACAGAGGAAGCTGCCATGAGTTTGTTGACGGCTTATGATCCTTGAAGAGCTGAAGGATGATGATGATGATGATAATGACGATGAGGATGGTGGTGATGGTGATGATGGTAGTAGTTTTGGTGGTGATGATGATGATGGCTGTTGCGTTTTACTTGACACAAACTTACCTTCCACTTCGCTCCCCAGCTCTGTCAGATATAAAACTGCCCATAACAAGATGCAGAACCTGTCCTTCCAAGAACGACAATCCGCTGCCATTTTTATTCCAGTTGCCGCACTTGGAACAACGCAGATATCATAGTCATCAATATCTGTTTATAATAGCAGAAGTGCTCCATCCGCCATCTTTATATGTTCATATGACGTCTCCATGCTCTTAAATGCTCTTGTCAAATGAGCATAAACTTGAGCAATCCTGTAATGTTAGCACTGTATGAACTTTCAACTGAGATAAAATCACTTAGCTGTTGATAGTTTTGCTGTGTTGTTCTAATTTCACTTCGGTGCAGCGTAAAATTTCCCGGAAACTAAATGATAAAAGGGAGGTTCATGAGACGGAAAAAAACGGCCACGTCTTTCTTTAAGAAAAGTCTATCCACATCTCATTGCTTCTGTGTGTTTTTTTGTTGTGTGTGTGTGTGTGTTGTGGTTTTCAATATTGTTTGTAGTGGGTCCATATCCTAACAATACTGTGCAGTCATTAAATACATTCGATTGTAAATCAAACATTATTATTTAACGATCAATAATTATTTTTATATCCTCGTGTAGTTAGTATATGAGAGTCTATTTGGAGATAAAGAAAAAAATAGAACTAGTGGTCTCTAGGATATCAATATATATAAAATTCCAGCTTTTTCTGTCACTAACGCTAAGGGATGCAACTTAGGTTGAAAGTTAGACATTAATTGTATTGTTTCCCTTATATGTACTCTGCCAAAAATAGTAACACTCGACAAAGAAAAGTGCGCAAATGACGGTGTGCACAAAAATGTCTACAGAAACCTCCACTACAAGTGCACGTTATTGCATTGGTGCAGGTTTCGTGTAAAGGGATCATCTGTAGTGGCTGCTTCATTCTCTAACAGCAGCAAAAGGGAAATGAATAGATGAATAATTTTGTATCTCCATGCGCTTCTCCTGAGGGTCTCTAATGAGACAACGAAATAATATAACTACTGTTCCCCCAGGTATGTCGTAGGAGACGATTAATATTAATGTTACCCTGGGGTTTGAAGTCTAATCATAAAACAACTTGTTACAGAAATCACTACTGCAAG
Organism: Oreohelix idahoensis; assembly: GCA_024509875.1. NCBI lineage: Eukaryota > Metazoa > Mollusca > Gastropoda > Stylommatophora > Oreohelicidae > Oreohelix > Oreohelix idahoensis. The sequence goes on along the minus strand of JAMPIV010011768.1, from coordinate 24,430 downwards.
CTCACGCGAATGCTTTGAACCAGGCTTCCTGCACAGTGGTGGCTCAATGATCCTCAAGGAGCGAAATGGAAACGGTGATGTTGATGATGATGATGATGATGACGACGATGATGATATAGCTTTGCCTTACTGTTCTCGGGAGGTCTCCGTGGAGACAAAGAAAGAATATGACCATAGTTCTCATCAGGCGTGTCGTAAGTGGCGACTAATAAAGGTTAAGGGTTATACATGGAACTATTAACTTCCTCATGTATAACAAATAATAGCGAAACCTCCACTGTAAATGTACACGGTGTACTTGTCTACAAGCTTCTAGATATCGCTGCTAGCAGAAGTGAGAAAGCGACGATAATTTTTTTTGTTTCTCTATGAACTTGTCCTCATGCATTACGGACCACCCACAATCTGGCGTCAAGATGCAACAGGGCAATATTCCCTCCGGAAAGGAAAACTCTATGAAAGAGTGCATCAAATGGAAGTCGGGACAACATCCGGTAAGTTGCATTTAGTGCATACAGAAGATATTGCTGAATGAGTTTAAAAGTGCTGGCTTCAAACAGACATTACTGAGGAGGCTGGTAGAAAGAGAGAAGAGGAATAAGATGTCGTTAATGCTACCTGCCACTCTCAGCAAGAATGTCTTGTTCATTTATTTTTTTATTTTGTGCACGCTATCAAGTCTTTTAAAGTCTTACAAAAATCCATCTGAGAAAAGTCAGTTTTCTTATGAAATACAAAGGCTATTTAAAAAAATCACGTGGCTGTGAACTGGAACTAAGACAATCCAGTGGTGCAACTGAGCAATCCAAACCGCTTTAACTTGCTGCCTGTTTACTGCTGCCTCTTCATTCTTGTCCTACCAGCTCATTTAAATTATCTCCTCATTTTCGCGCATTCGGCCGGGTGTCGCGGTAAAATAACAGCTGCATATTATGCTGGACGGAGTCCTGGTTAGTGTGATTCCTTTGTATCTATATGGTGTAACTACTGTGCTGTCTACTTCACATTGTATTCTACACATGGTGGTAATACGATCGTGCATTCATAGTAAATCAATGAAACGAACGTGGGCTAGCGACATTAAAGTGGCACAAATAAAAGAACAGACCATGCAACCGAATTTCTTAAAACGAAGCCGAACAAAATGCATTTTAAGAAAGTCTCATGGGATTTTGTCTTGAATTAAGAGCAAAATATCCTCTTACGTCATTCATCATGTGACGTATTCTTTCCAGAACGTTGTCTCCATTACAGCTGCTCTGAACGCATCACGATTCTGGGCAAGTCGACCTGCATCAGCCAAAGACAAGTTCAGACTCTCTCTGATGTCCTGGGTCCACCGTCGTCTAGGTCGACCCCTTCCCCTTTTTCCAGGGACCATGCCTTCCATCACTGTTTTTTCCAGACTATTATGTCTTTTTATATGACCGAAAAATTTCAGCTTCCTTATTGCGATGGTATTTAGGAGCCAATGTTCCCCTCTTACGTCACATATGGAAAATGTACCTGCTACAGAAATGAAAACTGGAAAGGACAGCGTAAATAATTTGTGTTCAGCGTTAGCCAAGTTCGTAATGTAGTACACGGAGGTCTCTGAATAGACAAAGAATATGATTACTGTACCTTCATGCATGTCGTAAAAGGTGTCTAGTGTGCGATAGTGCATGGTACTGGCAACCTCATCATTAAAACAAATGTCCACATACACCACCGCTACAAGAACATATGAAGAGGGACAGCTGCGGTGGTGGCTCTATGCTCCGATATGAGCGCTAAAAGGAAATGGATGATGATGATTGGTCACGTGACATTGGTTGATCGCTGGATACAACTTCTACATCAGACCGTTCTTTGATCTCGTTGTATTTGAAATTCTTTGCTGTGTTATGGTAGTTAGTTTACTTGCGTTGATATATCATTCTTGTTTATATTTGTTCATTATAATTCTTTCTCCTTTTTCATGTTCTCATAATTCAGTATCATTTAGCTCCCCAAGGAGCATAGGCCTTCAGCAAACACGTGCCAAGTCTTCCTGACCCGTGCCATTATCTCCAGCTCTTTCTACGTTTTCCTCATCTTTTTTCACTTCTGTCTCCAATTATTATCTCCCTGTGTTTCCTGGTCTATCCTTGCCTCTCTTACCCTGGGAGTTCCAGAAAAAGACTGCTTTGTAATACTATCCATAGGTTTCCTAAATGTGTGTCCTATCCATCGCCGTCTTCGCATCTCTTCTTTCACAGGCACTTGTCTGGTTCTTGTCATAAATTCTCTATTAGAGACCTTGTCATACCACTTCAATCCTTCTATTCTACGTAAGCACCCATTTATGAATGTCTGCAGCTTTTTGGCTGTTGTTTTTGCTGTTCTCATAGTCCTTCTATATTTCTCCTCTTTGTTTACTGTTTTGTCTGTGGCTGACGAAGGGTATTCCCGAAACGCCCCTGGTTTCTGGTGTACGTTCATTTGTAAAACTGACTCAGATATATATATATATATATATATATATATATATATATATATATATATATATATATATATATATATATATATATATATATATATATATATATATATATATATATATATATATATATTCATGGAACAAAGTAAGTGTGCAACACTTTATAGGGCACTGTGCGTGATTTCATGGACGAAATGAAATAAAAGTTGGCACACAATGTGGTTGAATATTGAATAAAAGACCAAGTGATCACTTTGATTTTAGTGAAAGTGTCATGAAAGAAAGATAACAACTAAAGTCAGTGTGGCATCCCCACGAAAAAAAATGAAATCTTCATTTCAGTACCGTGTATGTCCACCTTGAGCTGTTATCACTGCTTGACAGCGCCTTCTCATCGAAAGGTCCGGGGAAACAGGTCTTAAACCTGGAATGTTCCTGGCAGTCCATGTTGCCTGAATAAACCTGTTACGCAAGTGCATAAGGCGTATGTAACGGTCTTGTGCAGGGGTGGTAACTCGTGGTCGGCCACTTCTATGGCGATCAGCAGTGGATCCAGTTTGGTGGAAACGAGCTTGAATGCGTGATATAGTGTTCCTGTGAACATTGAAATGTTGTGATACAGCTAATATAGTCGCTCCAGCAACTAACATCCCTATAGCTATTGCTCGCTGTTGCTGGTTCAATCTTGGCATTGTCAAAAAAGATGTTTCTGTTGGACTCTTGGTACTCTCTATTTCAACGATTACGTTTTCACATGCTACACACTTACCTTCCTTTTATCTGTGATAAATTCTCCCCTACGGCACTTTTCACGTGATTTATCTTGCACTGTGATTATCTCCCCATGAATAGTGCGATCCAATTGTAATTGCACGGGTAAGTGAACAACACTCACACAGAAATGTGTGCCAACTTGCATTTGAGTTCACCCAAGAACACACGCACAGTGCCCTGTTGAGTGCTGCACACTTACTTTTTTTCCATGAGTATATACGAGTATTACTTTCTGCAAAAGACAGGAAGAGTTGTAGGAGGAGGGGAGGGGAAAAGAGTTCGTTTGAGCCACAGAAGAAGTAGCATGATAATTTTGAGGAATTAACAATTGAAAGCACTTGTTCAGATAATGAAATCTCAAGTGTTTCCTTATGGTAAATTCGTGCAAAACAAACCACCAACTAAGATCTATGACACAGGAAAGATATATCGTAGATAAGAAACTTCACACAAACACGAAATACACGATTCCCACTTTTACAACAGCAGAATATAGACAGGAATGCAAGGGTAAAAGAAGCAGTTGAAGAAGAAAAAGAAGAAGAAGAAGAAAAGAAGAAGAAGAAGAAGGAACAAGAAGAAGGAAGAAGAAGAAGGAAGAAGAAGGAAGAAGAAGAAGAAGGAAGAAGAAGAAGAAGGAAGAAGAAGAAGGAAGAAGAAGAAGGAAGAAGAAGGAAGAAGAAGGAAGAAGAAGAAGGAAGAAGAAGAAGGAGGAGGAAGAAGAAGGAAGAAGAAGGAGGAAGAAGAAGAAGAAGAAGAAGAAGGAAGAAGGAAGAAGGTCCCGAAAGAAGGAAGGAGAAGAAGAAAGAAGAAGAGGAAGAACGAAAAAGGAAGAAGAAGAAGAAGGAAGAAAACGAAGAAAAAGGAAGAAGAAGAGGAAGAAGAAGAGGAAGAAGAAGAGGAAGAAGAAGGAAGTAGAAGAAGAGAAGAAAGGCAGAAGAAGAAGGGAAAAGAAATGAAGAAAAGGAAGGAAAAAGGAAGAAAAAGGAAGAAGAAGAAGAATCACATTGCATGGACCAAAAAACCCCCCCCCCACCATTGAGAGGAGCCAATAGTATAGTAAAGAGGGGGGGGGGGGGGGGGTAAAAGGATCCCGTTACACGCCCATTGAGGCATATTGAGAATACGGTGTTAGGCCCTTATTTTCTTGACCATCGGCAAAGCACAAGGGGTGATGTGGTCCAGCATCACGCCGGCCGCCTTAACCTTCCCAGGGTTTTGCTCTGGTTCCAAGTCTTGAGGCTGGGTCGACCCCAGAGCCCTTCGCAGTCTAAAAAATCCCGCCTCAACTGGGGATCGAACCATGGACCACTGAGCTAGGAAGCCAGTACACTACCACTGCGCTACCACGGCACGTTGACACAATAGTATAGTGCCCCGTGTATTTCCTAGCGGTCACTAATGAAACAAAAGAAAGCATAGAACTATGCTCCTTAGGCATGTCGTACTAGGTAACTAACGAGTTTGTGCATGATGGTGGCAATGTCATTACGTAAAACACATTGCTACAGACACCACTACTACAAGATTAAGTGAATGATTTATTCATGCTTCCCGCAAGGGTACCAGCTACAGTGTTGGCACTGGGTGCCATAAGGAGCGTAAAGGAATATCAATACTGTATATAGAAAATCGCAGCTTTTTCTATCACTTACGCTAAGGGATGCAACTTTAATTGAAAGTTAGACATTAATTGTATTGTTTCCCTTGTATGTACTCTCCCGAAAATAGTACAACTCGACAAAGAAAAGTGCGCAAATGACGGTGTGCACAAAAATATTTATAGAACTGTGGTAATGCATAGTGGTTTTTTTTTATTAATACACTTTGAAATAAGTAAAATTGCCGTTAGGTATTGGTGCTTTTGAATTTAATTCCCGTCTTATGATGGCTTTTATCTACACTAGTATTATAATAAATAGCAGAGTGGAAATACTGCAACCTCGCAATAAATCGATCTACATGCACCAGTATCGATATTCGAATATAAAGGCCATTTATGTAGTTTTCAAGATTACTCAAGTGTAATTGAACGAAAGAACGCACCAGAAACATACCAATGAAACAAGGTGTGAGGAAAAGAGGCTGTGTTGGATAGGACAAAACACACTGATACAACCAGTTTGATAGCATGACAATGCAGTCCCTGTTCTGGTACCCACAGGATAAGAGAAATAGAAGGAGACCCAAAAGCAGACGGAGATGTAACTAGAAACACATGAAAAAGATAAAGAAAACATGATAATACCTTCACCACCGTATGGCATAGGACAGAAAAACTGAGAGTGTATTTGTTGAAAGTCAGAGGACGTTGCCCAGGTAATGATGAACTTGATAGATGTATTAACTTCAATCAGCCCCACCACCCCCTTAAAAAAAAAAAAAAAAACCCCAATAACCCTTTTGCAACGTATAAACACATTTTAAAAATTAGCCAAAAATGAAAAGAAATTATTTTAAATATGGCTCCATATACTTGAAACATGCTAGTGAAGCACGTTGCACTGAAGGGTTGGGTTGTAGGTGGGGGTGGGGGGGGGGGTTGGTTGGGGGTGTAGTGATTAATTAACGCGGTTTAAAGAGAGTTACAAGTACCCGACAATGATTGTTTGTTTTTGTATTGTTTGTATTTTTTTATTGTTTTTTAGGGGGGGTTGGGAATGTGATTTATAATTTATGGCAAACAAATATTGTAAGGACACGGAGGTAGAAAGATACAATTTTGATGCACGGGGGTAATCGAGAAAAATTCTAGTTGTAAACTGTGCGTTCACAAATTTTGTCCTGTATCAGCAGTTCGCAATGCTTAATAACCTAACTATTTCAACTTTCCTCCACGAAGGAAACTAAATAACTCGTTTGAACGGTGAGAAAAGCTACTGCAACGCTACACATAAGTTATTGTTGTCCGAAATGTGGACCTGATGCTTGTATTATTTCACTATGTCGTCACCAGACTGAGGCTGTGGTTGCTGCGACTGACAGAGTAGTGGAACGGTAATGCACTGTTCGCCTAGTGTCACCACCCATCACTACAAGAGGATCATTACATCCCGAGCCAAGTCCAACATCTACAGACTACAACTCGTTACTGCCACCGTTACTGTTGTCTGTGATCAGACTGCTTGGAGCCTCCATTCATGACCATTCAGCCATAGTGCCACAACTGACTGCTGCCCACAGAATGGACCGTTATACGTGGTCTTATTCAGTGTGAGCACCTCGAGACGTGAACAGTGATGCTGATGTAATGTTCACAGATTAGTTCCATTTTCTCTATATACCAAGTAGATCGACATCTGAAAGTCTGGATGTCGGTCTGAGAGAGTGTAGGTCTCCTTGACTAAGACTGCATTTATGGCTGGTCTGTTGATGGTTCTAGGTGGCATCAGCAGACTCACAGGAAAACCTCTCATCGTCGTGGTCGTAACCTGACTGTGACCTATACGGAGACGAGATTTCGCAGCATATAGTTTACAGCGCTTGCTAGTCGTAACAAAGAGATCCGGTTCCAAACCAAATGCTGTCACATTCGTGTCCTACAACAGCTGTAAAAAATGGGTACTTGACTTCAGCTCCTGAGATAGTAATGGCAAAAAGGCAACGAGGAAGGGAACTGTCTGACCAAAGAACACGCCACTGCTTAAAGCTGAGATCTACAACAGACAAAGTCACTAAAACTTCGCTCCTCTACTCTTACGACAGTATATACTATGAACCCGGTTTTTCAAACTTTCTTGGTCCGCGGCTCCCTTGACCTGTGCATAAATCACCCCGGCTCCTCTCTATTGATGAACCTTGGTTTCATAATATCGAGCCCAACACTTTTCCCCTCCCAAGCTACCGCGACGCCCGTAGCCGAGGGCCGCGACGCCCCAGTGAGCCGCGACGCACAGTTTAGAAAACCTCTGGTAATACTATGGGGACTACTTTTTACATTTTTAAAAATTAATCATACTGTCTCTCCTACAACTCAGGGACTAATGCAGAATTCCAAGATGGCAATGCCATAGCACTGTCACATAATGGTTTGGGGCGACTCCCTTCTTCTTCCTTAATCTATGTTTCACTACGGCAGTAAATCGGTACATATTTTGTATTGATTTATTTTGCGAATATTGTTCCGAGTCGCACTCTTTTTCTTTCGCTGTCCACTGCAGCAGATATTTTGCATCTACATTCTTTCGCTACTTTCAGTATATTGTGTCTTGTCTGATTATCTGACACTCCTGGTGGATGATAATACTAAACACACGCAGGAGCAGCTGAGAGAACATTATCGACAATTAAGTTGGTTAATCGCAGGCGCGGCTGATTTCAGTACACAGATTAACACGTAAATCGCCCAACGCAATCTGCTTAATCACTGATATAATAAATATCTCCGCCAAGGTTGTAAAGAGACGGATTTTGTGTGTGCTCGAGCAACAGGTAAGACATTACTTTAGCGAAAGTAATAATTTGTTACATTTTACACACATTGTCGTGTGAGGTTACCGATATGCCTGTGCGTTCGCCTGCCTGGCAATCGAAAGTTTACAGCCCATTTTCAGAAAAGTAATGTTTGAAATTTTGTACTAGATGAGTCATGCAAAATATTCAAATCAGATTGCCTGATCATTTGAGCTTCATAACAACGAATGCGTTGGAAAGCAGTGAATATAATATGACGCTTCAGTCAGTCAAAACTACTGTGAAGATTGCTTGCCAAGACACCAAACCTTGCCAGAGTGAAGCCTAGAATTCCGAATTTTATGTTATCAGACCGGACGCCTTTTATTTGAGTATTTATTAAAAGTTAGTTGCTTATCCTTTACAGGACGTGGCAATCAACCCCAGCTTTTATTGGCTGTTTGTGATTTTTCTAGGCTTTTTTTTTTCATTCAGTAGTTTGCCATTGCTTTCTGAACGGTACGGCGCTTATACCATTGTTAAAAATAGAGTATTTATTAGGACTTCCAAAAACAGCCCAGGAAATCTCTATCATTTTAATAAGGAAAGCCGCTGTCTGAGGAAACTGAAGGAAACACACAAAGTCAGAGAGGAAACTTATTAAATTAACGGACAGCCCAGGACTCGTGTAAAGAGGGCCGATTAAAATCTTTCTTTATTCATCTGAGGCAAAAGATCTAAGTGTGTGATTTTACATTTTTATATTACTAACATCTATACAATATATATTTGCCATGTAATGAATTTTAATATGTGAAAATCGGTAGTGGACGTCCCAGTCAATTGAGGTGGCAACATCAGTATATAGAATGTTGATTCTTGAACACCACTGCACTGGCTGGTGATTGCTTTATTGCTCGTTTCGTAAAAGAGAACTAAAATCATAAAGTAGTCTCGAGGTCCATACTGGAGCAGAGGGGTGCGATGAAAGAAAGGATGTACAATTCTAAGTATAATACTTACAGTTTCAAACCAGTGTAATAAATGTCTATGTTGAAAAATATTCATTTTAAAATTAATGGAAAGTTTCAAAAAAAAATTTTTCAAATCCGTGTAAAACATAAATGAAAACATATTCAATTTATCTTGGTGAACACTTTTGCAGTCAGTTTGAAATGTTAATGTTAAACATATATATTATATCTGTACTATTAACCTTTTCCATTTAAATGTAAAGTAACTATAAAAGCTATTCAATTTAAATATAAAGGAAGTTTGAATTCCGAGGGATTAAAATTAATTCTCATTCGCGATGGTAAATTCTGAGATTAACTGGGATGTGGAATGGGAAGATAGGGACCCATTAACCATGGGTGGGAAAACGCAATTACACAGAAGGTGCGTTTCTATTCTTTACCACAGTTAATGGTGGTACCAGCAGAAATGTACTCTCTCTGGAACAGAGAGGGAACAGTGGCCTGAGCTTTAAGGGCGAAGGACCAACTTTTGTAGACTCTCTCTGACATTTCTGAGAACGAGCGGTACATCCGACAACCTTGGACCGGCGACGAGTGTGAGTAGTGGTTGCAAAGAACCAACCCATCAGAAGGAGCAGAACCGTCATTGGCAGCTAAGTTCAATATATGCTGCCCACTTGACGTCTTGTAACAAACAGTTACTCTCCTATCAAGACCGTCAGTGATAACTTTTTCTTGGATTTCATAACTAATCACATTATTTTCGAACTGTTAAAAATTAAGTGATTATTAAATTTTGTTATTTGTAAATTTACAAATTTAACTTCGATTATTCATCTTTGTAAGTTATTGCATGTGTGTCTCAGTCAATTTACTACACACACTCTATCATGAGCTATACCAGAATAATAAGAATTTCACCTGAGTTAATCAGAGATGGGGGTTTAAATCGACTAACATAAAAACCATTGCTTAATCCTTCACAAAAGTTGTCGGCAGATTCTTTAATTAACGTGCTCAGCCAAACGCAGCATTGTTTTCGCTTATTTCGGAATATCTTGTGAAAAAAACTTCTTTGTGGATAGAAGCGTCATTACCCTTCTATCTACATATCTGCCAAGAGTAATCCTGTGCGAAGGTAGGACACCTTTGAAGCCCATATTAGATACTCTTGAGTTTTGCCACTGTTGGACCACTACTACAAAAGCAGGGGAGGCAATACCGTCACAATCACTTCGTTCACAAGAAGTAACTAACTACCTTCAGAAAAAGTTCCGGATACGCTAATAGTACTCTATTTATTTTCTTATCTTATTAAACAGGGATTCTTAACCTGTGGTCCACGGGCTCCCTCGTTTCTAATGGATTCTATAGCTGCCTGTGGACAGTAACGTCTAAATAACTTTGCCAATGTATAACTTTTTAATTGAGCGTTTATGTACATTATTTCTAAGAAGCTAGTCCCTTAGCTTTCCACTGCACAATCAAAGGGGCCCGTGGCACAAATAGCAATAAAACTAAAGGTTAAGATTTGTTAAAGACAGGTATAAATATGTGGGGTAGTTTCGTCAACGAATTGGACCATCTGAATTAAGTGGCTCTTATCCTACCTGCTACGGCTTTCAGTGACAGTGGAGTCAGGCAGTGCAACAGAACCTTACCTCCAAAAGACTTGTGGAAAATTTATTTTGTTTTAAATGTCAATACATCAATTTGTGACTCGTTATCCATGAAATATATTGCAGACATCGCCCTTGAATTAATGGTTCACAACAGTGGCTTACATACGATTCATTTACACTACTTTTGTGTAAACATGTTCCTTGCGATATTTTAAAATTATTTTAGTGGTGTAATTAGATAACAGTGGTGTATAATCGAAGCTCTTGTGTCGTTTATAAGCGACAGTTGTGCAGGTAAACGTTGTGTACACATTGTTAGAATGGACGATAGGATATAAACTCTAGTTACATAATGAGGCTTACAATGATGGTTTTTTTCCTCACACGCTAATTTTCTTTGTTTTGACGAATTGTGCGAGTAACATTTCTTTAAAGATTCATAGCCTCATGAGGGAAAAGATGACATTGGTTCGGGCTAAGACTAACAATGTGCACTTAAAAAGCAGAATGTGCAGGAGGCATACGCGATCTCATCATGGATAACCGATTGAATACAGAAACCCCCGTTTGCTGCTAGGGAGCATGTGCTTATGGCGCGATTTTAGCTTTCATACTATTTCACCAGCAGAAACATGTAAGCATCATGTGCTCCATGTAAAATCATTCAATAGTAACTAATATTTGGTTTGTCATTAACAAAAGATGTTTTCGAAGGAAGTTCCCCATTGAACTCTTTCAGCATACCATGAATGGGTTCAATGACAATTGATTATAAGAAAAACAAATCATCATTTCTGTCAGTAACGCTCCACAAAAATAGTAACACTCGCCCTAAAGATAAAGCGCATACTACGTTTATTCCTGTGCGTGCGGGGGCAAACTTTGAACATTGTTGGAATCTTTTTGATTCTTTGTCTTGTGGTGGACTGAACCTATAACTAATATAATTAGGGGGAGAAACAGAAGTGATTGCAGTCATATAATAGGGCATCTGGGCATTTAGCCACATTGTAAATCTACACACCCAACGCATCATTGCGGTGTTCCCCAGTGTCTTGGTGCGGTTGCATCTGTTTATCAGTCATCGTGTAAGGAACATTTTGGTGATGCCTAAGGAGGGAGGATAGTGGACCTTCGCTTGCATTAGCTATGGCGGTGTGGTCGCACGAAGGTCCGGGGTTTGAGATCTCAAAACCGGAACGCTTCCGTTGCGAACCAGACACCGCCTGGGAATGCAAGCGAATCTTACACTATCCTCCCGTTGTTCATCTTGAGGCATCACGCAAATTAGTGATGTGTCGATGACTGATGCATTTGTTAGTGCGAACGCACGACCTGCTAGTACCGGAAAGTTTACAATGGGCAGATTCTGCCTATTAATGACGCCAAATCACTTTGTTTCCCTAAACCCCCTAATAGTCAGTTATAGGTCCAGTCCACACAAGACAAAGACAAAAAGATTCGGTCAAACATGTTGGAATGTTTGCCCCCTGCAATGCAACCAACACTATGCTCGCAACTTTTAGTTTGGCGAGTGAACACTATTTTAGGTAGCGTTATGAGAAAACTGATGATTTGTTTATCTATATGTGAATGTCATTTCCTTCATTCGCTGAAGCAGTTCAATGGTGAACTTCCTTCGAAAAGGTAAAAATGCTGTTAATGGGAACATAATAGGTGAAGACTTTCCCGTATTCATTATATAGGTATGGAGTTCATATGAGCTACAACTTCCTGCTGGAATCCTTACAGAAAGCCCGCGCCAAAGACATGCTCTAGGAGAGCAGCGGGGTTTCTGTAGCGGGAAGTAGACTCGGTTATCCCATGATGAGATCGCGGAGCCTTTGCCTACATCTGTTTTAAGAATTGTAACGTATGAAGCCGAACCAAAGTCATGTTTCATCCCTTTTTGAGCTATGGGTTGATCTTTACAATGGTTTCGCACCAATTTCGTTTAAAACAAAGAAAATGCATAATGACAAAAATGCATTGTAACGCCCTCATTATGTAAGTATACGTTTACCTAGACCATCTATCAATGTGTAGCACAAAAGTTTCACAGCACAACTGTCGCTTAGTAGAGCACGACACAACAGAGCTCGATATACACACATGTTATAAATACACCACTAATATAATTTTAAAATTCCGCAAGGAACATGTTTAACTAAAGTAGTGTAAATAGCTTGTATGTAAGCCACTGTTGTTTGCATTACATTCAAGGCGGACGCTTTATCATGGATTTCACAAGTATTTGGAGGAAGGTTTCGTTTGCACTGCCTCCAACTGTCACTGAAGCTGTAGAGGTAGGAGGATGTTAATGGTGGTGATATTCGTTTACGACGAAACTCGCCCCCCACAGATTGTCTATAACAGGGCTTCTTAACCTTTATTTTTATTTTATTTGTGCCACGGACCCCTTTGATTGTGCAGTGAAAGCTACGGACTCCTTCTTAGAAAAAATGTACATAAACGCACAATTAAAAAGTTATACATTTTAAGTTTTAGGTTATGTCCAACACGCGCTCTAGAATCCATTAAAAAACGAGGGAGCCCGTGGACTCACAGGTTTAGAAGCCCTGTTCTATAAGATTAAGATCGGGACTATTTGTATCCAACTGTTTGTTGAAGGTAGTTAGTTACTTCCTTGTGAACGAAGTGCTTGTGTGACGGTCTTGCCTCCCCTGCATTGCAGTAGTGGTCCAACATTGGCCAAAACACAAGAGTATCTAATATGGGCTTCAAAGGTGTCTACCTTCGCACAGGATTACTCTTGACTAATATGAAGATAGAAGGTTAATCTCGCTTCTACCACAAAGGAGTTTTCACACGATATTCAGATAAGCGAAAACAATGCTGCATTTGGCTGAGCACGTTAATTAAAGAAATCTTGCCGACAACTTTTGTGAAGAATTAAGCAATGGTTTATGTTAGATCGTTTAAACCCCCACCAGGATTTACTCAGTGGAATTCTTACTATTCTGGTATAGCTCAGTTTAGAGTGTGTGTAGTAAATTGACTGAGACAAACATGCAGTAACTTTAAAATGATTAAATCGAAGTTAAATTTGTAAATTTACAAATAACAAAATTGAATAATCACTTAAGTTTTAACAGTTGGAAAATAATGTGTATAGTTATGGGATCAAGAAAAAGTTATCCTGACGGTCGTGATAGGAGGTAACTGTTTTTTACAAGAAGTTTAAGTGGCAGCATATATTGAACTTAGCTGCCAATGACGGTTCTGCTCCTTCTGATGGGTTGGTTCTTTATACACTACTCACACTCGTCGCCGGTCAAGGTTGTCGGATGTAGCTCGTTTCTCAGAAATGTCAGGAGAGAGTCTACAAAGTTGGTCCTTCGTCTTAAAGCTCAGGCCACTGTGTCCCTTCTTGTTCCAGAGATAGTACTTTCTGCTGGTACCACCAATAACTATGGTAAAGAATAGAAAACGAAACGATGCTCTTCTGTGTATTGCGTTTCCAACCCCATGGTTATGGGTCCCTATCTTCCCATTCCACCATCCCCTTTATCTCAGAATTTACCTTCGATAAGAATTAAATTTAATCCCTCGGATAAAACTTTCTTTATATTTAAATTGAATAGCTTTTATAGTTAATTTACATTTAAATGAAAGGTTAATAGTACAGATAGCAATATATATGTTTACATTTACATTTCAACATTGAAAAGTGTTTCACAATATAAATTGAATATGTTTTCATTTATGTTTACACGGATTTGAAAATTTTGAAACTTCCATTAATTTTAAAATGAATATTTTACATAGACATTTACACTGGTTTGAAAACTGTAAGTATTATACTTAGAATGTACATCACTTTCTTTCATCTCATCCTCTCATGCTCCATATGGACCTCGAGACTACTTTATGATTTTAGTTCTCTTTACGAAACTATCAATAAAGCAATCACCAGCCCGTGCAGTGGTGGTTCAAGAATCATCATTCTAGATACTGAGGTTGCCAGCCTCAAATGACTTTGACATCCAATAGCGAGTTTCACACATTAAACTTCACATGGTAATATATACATATATATGTATATATGTTAGTAATAAATAAAATGTAAAATCACAACTTAGACTTTTTTTTGCTCAGATGAATAAAAGAGATTTGAATCGGCCTCTTACACGAGTCTGGGCTGTCGTTAATTTAATAAAGCTCCCTCTCTGACTTTGTGTGTTTCCTTCAGTTTCCTCAGACAGCGGCTTTCCTTATTAAAATGATAGAGATTTCCTGGGCTGTTTTTGTGTCCTGATAAATACTCAAATAAAAGAAGTCCGGTCTGATAAAATGGAATTCTGAATTCTAGGCTTCACTCTGGCAAGGCATGGTGTCTTGGCAAGCGATCTTCACAGTAGTTTTGACTGACTGAAGCATCAGTTTATATCCACTGCCTTCCCACGCATTCATTGTTATGAAGCTCAGATGATCAGCCAATCTGATTTGAATATTTTTCATGACTCATCAAGTGCAAAATTTAAAAGATTACTTTTCTGAAAATTGGCTGTAAACATCCGATTGCCCTATGTACCGACTCACGAACACGTCGTTAACCTCATACGACAACGTGGGTAAGATGTAAACAAATCATTACTTTCGCTAAAGTAATGTCTTATCTGTTGCTTGAGCACACACAAAATCCGTCTCTTTACAACCTTGGCGGAGACGCACCCGTGCCTTTTCAATGATTAAGCAGATTGCTCTGGGCGATGTACGTGTTAATCTGTGTACTGATATCGGCTCGCCTGCGATTAACCAACTTCGTTGTCGATAATGTTCTCTCAGCCGCTCCTGCAATGTTTAGTATTATCATGCACAAAGAGTGTCAGATAATCAGACAAGACACAATATACTGAAAGTAGCGAAAGAATGTAGATTCAAAATATCTGCTGCAGTGGACAGCGAAAGAAAAGAGTGCGACTCGGAACAATCGCAATAAAATCAATACAATATGTACCGATTACTGCCGTAGTGAAACATAGATTAGGAAGAAGAAGGGGTCGCCCCAATCCATTATGTGACAGTGCTATGGCATTGCCATCTTGGAATACTGCATTAGACCCGAGTTGTATGGAGAGACAGTATGATTATTTTTTAAAAAATGTAAAAGTAGTCCCATAGTATATACCAGAGGTTTTCAAACTGTGCGTCGCGGCTCCCAGGGGCATCGCGGCCCTCAGCTAAGGGCGTCGCGGTCGCGTGGAAAAAGTGTTGGGCTCGATATTATGAACCAAGGTTCATCAATAGAGAGGAGCCGGGGTGATTTATGCACAGGTCAAGGGAGCCGCGGACCAAGAAAGTTTGAAAACCTCTGGTATATACTGTCGTAGAGGAGCGAAGTTTTAGAGACTTTGTCTGTTCTAGATCTCAGCGTTAAGCAGTGGCGTGACCAGTTCCCTTCCTCGTTGCCTTTGCCATAGCTCTCTCAGGAGCAGAAGTCAAGTACCCATTTTTACAGCTGTGTATACACGAAAGTGAGAGCGTTCGGTTTGGAACCGGATTTCTTTGTTACGACTAGCAAGCGCTGTAACTATATGCTGCGAAATCTCGTCTCCGTATAGGTCACAGTCAGGTTACCCACCACGACGATGAGAGGTTTTGTGTGGTCTGCTGCTGCCACCTAGAACCATCACAGAGCAGCCATAAATGCAGTCTTAGTCAAGGAGACCTGACACTCTCTCCAGACGACATCCAGACTTTCAGGTGTCGATCTCTTGGTTATAGAGAAATGGAACTAATCTGTGAACATTACATCAGCATCACTGTTCACGTCTCGAGTGCTCACACTGAATAGACCACGTTAAACGGTCCATTCTGTGGGCAGCAGTCAGTTGTGGCACTATGGCTGAATGGTCAGAATGGAGGCTCCTAGCAGTCTGATCACAGACAACAGTAACGGTGGCAGTAACGAGTTGTAGTCTGTAGATGTTGGCTTGGCTCGGGATGTAATGATCCTCTTGTAGTGAGGGGACACTAGGCCGACCAGTGCATTACCGTTCCACTACTCTGTCAGTCGCAGCAAACCACAGCCTCAGTCTGGTGACGACATAGTGAAATAATACAAGCATCAGGTCCACATTTCGGACACCAATAACTTATTGTAGCCGTGCAGTAGCTTTTCTCACCGTTCAAAGGTTATTTAGTTTCCTTCGTGGAGGCAAGTTGAAATAGTTAGGTAATTAAGCATTGCGACTGCTGATACAGACAAAATTTGTGAACGCACAGTTTACAACTAGAAATCTCGATTACCCCGTGCATCAAAATGTATCTTTCTAACACGTGTCCTTACAATTTGTTTGCCAATAAATTAAAAATCACATTAAAAAAAAAAAAAAAAAACAAACAAACAAAACAAACAAACTTGTCGGTACTTTTAACCTCTTTAAAACCTTCTTTAATCTAACCAACCACCCCCCCCCCCCCCCCCAACAACCCCACCCAACCGAGAAACGTGCTTCAAGACCATGTTCCAAACATCTGGAGCCATATTTAAAAAAAACTTCTTTTCATTTTTGGCTAAATTTCAAAATTTGTTATACGTTTGCAAAAGGGTTATTGTTTTTTTTTTTTTTTTTATTAAGGTGGTGGTGGGGGCTGATTGAAGAATACATCATCTTCATCATTACCTGTCAACGTCCCCTGGACTTTCAAAACAAATACACTCTCAGTTTTTCTGTCCTATGCCATACGTTGAAGGTATTATCATGTTTTCTTTATCTTTTTCATGTGTTTCTAGTTACATCTCCGTCTGCTCTTTGGTCTCCTTCTATTTCTTTATCCTGTGGTTACCAGAACAGGGACTGCATTGTCATGCTATCAACTGGTTTTGTATCAGTGTGTGTCCTATCCAACACAGCCTTTTTGCCTTTTTACCCTCACTACCTTGTTTCATTGGTATGTTTTCTGGTTCTTTCGTTCAAAATTACACTTGAGTAATCTTGAAAACTACATAAATGGCCTTTATATTCGAATATCGATACTGGTGCATGTAGATCGATTTATTGCGAGTTGCAGTATTTTCACTCTGCTATTTATTATAATACTAGTGTAAAAGCCCATCATAAGACGGAATTAAATTCAAAAAGCACCAATACCTAACGGCAATTTTACTTATTCAAAGTTATAAAAAAAAAACCACTATGCATTACCACAGTTCTATAAATATTGTTGTGCACACCGTCATTTGCGCACTTTTCTTTGTCGAGTGTTACTATTTTCGGGAGAGTACATACATATAAGGGAAAAATACAATTAATGTCTAACTTTCAACCAAAGTTGCATCCCTTAGCGTTAGTGACAGAAAAAGCTGAGATTTTCTTATACAGTATTGATATTCCTTTACGCTCCTTATGGCACCCAGTGCCAACACTGTAGCTGGTACCCTTGCGGGGAAGCATGAATAAATCATTCACTTAATCTTGTAGTAGTGGTGTCTGTAGCAATGTTGTTTTACGTAATGACATTGCCACCATCATGCACAAACTCGTTAGTTTTACCTAGTACGACATGCCTAAGGGAGCAATAGTTCTATGCTTTCTTTTGTTTATTTAGTGGACCGCTAGGAAATACACGGGGCACTATACTATTGTGTCAACGTGCCGTGGTAGCGCAGTGGTAGTGTACTGGCTTCCTAGCTCAGTGGTCCATTGGTTCGATCCCCAGTTGAGAGCGGGATTTTTAGACTGCGAAGGGCTCTGGGGTCGAACCCAGCCTCAAGACTTTGGTACCAGAGCAACCCTGGGAAGGTTAAGGCGGCCGGCGTGATGCTGACCACATCACGCCTAGTGTGCCGATGTTCAAGAAAATATTGGCCTAACACCATATTCCCAATATGCCTCAATGGGCGTGTAACGGGATCCTTTACCCCCCCCCCCCTTTCTTCTTCCTCTACACCTCTCTATCTTCTTCCTTCTTCTTCTTCTATCTAAACCTTCTCTCATCCATAACTCCATCTTCTTCTACTTCTTCTGTCTTCCCATCTTCTTCTTCCTTCTTCTACTTCCTTTTCTCTTCTCATAGTTCCTTCCTTCTTCTTCTTCTTTCTTCTTAAACCTTTCTCTCTTCTTTCTTCTCTATCTTCCTTCTTCTTCTTCTCTCTTCCTATCTTCTTTTTTTTTTTTTTTTCTTCCTTTTCTTTCTTCTTTCTCCTTTCGTTTTCTTCTTTTCTTTCTTCTTCTTCTTCTTTTTTCTTCTTCAACTGCTTCTTTTACCCTTGCATTCCTGTCTATATTCTGCTTGTTGTAAAAGTGGGAATCGTGTGTATTTCGTGTTTGTGCTTGAAGTTTCCTTATCTTACGATATATCTTTCCTGTGTCATAGATCTAGTTGGTGGTTTGGTTTTGGGCCCCCAAACGAATTTACATAAGGAAACACTTGAGATTTCATTATCTGAACAAGTGCTTTCAATTGTTAATTCCTCAAAATTATCATGCTACTTCTTCTGTGGCTCAAAACGAACTCTTTTCCCCACTCCCTCCTCCTACAACTCTTCCTGTTCTTTTGCAGAAAGTAATACTCGTATATACTCATGGAAAAAAGTAAGTGTGCAGCATCATCAACAGGGCACTGTGCGTGTGTTCTTGGGTTGAACTCAAATGCAAGTTGGCACACATTTCTGTGTGAGTGTTTTGTTCCCTTACCCGTGCAATTTACACTTGGATCCCACTAAACAATCATGGGAGGAGTAATCACAGTGCACGATAAATCACTCGTGAAAAGTGCCGTTAGGGGAGAATTTATCACAGATAAAAAGGAAGTTAAGTGTGTAGCAATGTGAAAAAGTCATCGTTGAAATAGAAGAGTACCAAGAGTCAACCGAAACATCTTTTATTGCCAATGCCAAGATTGAACGAGCAACAGCGAGCAATAGCGTAAAGGGATGTTAGTTGCTGGAGGCGACAATATGAGCTGTATCACCAACATTTCAATGTTCACAAGGAACACAATATCACGCCTTCAAGCTCGATTATAGCCCACAAACTGGATCCACTGCTGATACGCCATAGGAGTGGCCTGACCACGAGTTAACCACCCCTGCACAATGACCGGTTAAATACGCTTATGCACTTGCGTAATTAACAGGATTTATATTCAGGCAACAATGGAACTGCCAGGAACATTCCAGGTTTAAGACCTGTTTCCCCGGACCCTTTTCTCCAATCGAGCACTGGTGGGACGATAATGGGAGCCGTTAGGCTGCGAGAGAGACAAAATCCACCTGAACAACCACCACCCAGTTAGCACAAGCGTTGCAACGGAAAATGAAATAACATCCCCCAACAACAGATCAACGTGTCATTGGCTCGATGAGACGGCGCTTGTCAAGCAGTGATAACAGCTCAAGGTGGAACATACCACGGTACTTGAAATGAAGATTTCATTTTTTTCGTGGGGATGCCAACACTTGACTTTAGTTGTTATCTTTCTTTCATGACACTTTCACTAAAATCAAAGTGGTTCACTTGTCTTTTATTGCAATATTCAACCACATGGGTGCCAACTTTTTTTCACCTTACGTCCATGAAATCACGCACCAGTGCCCTATAAATTGTTGCAACACTTGATTACTTTGTTCCATGAATATAAATATATATATAATATATAATATATATATATAATATATATATATATTATATATATATAATATATATACTATATATATATATATATATATATATAATATATATATATATATCATGAGTCAGTTTTACAAATGAACGTACACCAGAAACCAGGGGCGTTTCGGGAATACCCTTACGTCACCACAGACAAAACAGTAAAACAAGAGGAGAAATATAGAAGGACGTAATGAGAACAGCAAAAACAACAGCCAAAACGAGCTGCAGACATTCATAAAAAGGTTGCTTACGTAGAATGAAGGATTGAAGTGGTAGTGACAAGGTCTCTAATAGAGAATTTATGACAAGAACCAGACAAGTGCCTGTGAAAGAAGAGATGCGAAACGACGGCGATGGATAGGACAACATTTAGGAAACCTATGATAGTATTACACAAAGCATTCTTTTTCTGGAACTCCCAGGGTAAGAGAGGCAAGGATAGACCAGGAAACACAGGAGATAATAATTGGAGACAAGAAGTGAAAAAAGATGAGGAAGAAAACGTAGAAATGAGCTGAGATAATGGCACGGGTCAGGAAGACTTGGCACGTGTTTTGCTGAAGGCCTATGCTCCTTGGGGAGCTAAATTTTAAATGGATACTGAATTATGAGAAACATGAAAAAGGAGAAAGAAAATATAATGAACAAATATAAACATGAATGATATATCAACGCAAGTAAACTAACTACCATAACACAGCAAAAGAATTTCAAATACAACGAGATCAAAGAACGGTCTGATTGTAGAAGTTGTAATCCAGCGATCAACCAATGTCACACGTGACCAATCATCATCATCCCCATTTCCTTTTAGCGCTCATATCGGAGCATAGAGCCACCACCGCAGCTGTCCCCCTCTTCATATGTTCTTGTAGCGTGGTGTATGTGGACATTTTTGTTTTAATGATGAGGTTGCCAGTACCATGCACTATCGCACACTAGACACTTTTAACGACATGCATGAAGGTACAGTAATCATATTCTTTGTCTATTCAGAGACCTCCGTGTAACTACATTACGAACTTGGCGTAAACGCCCGAACACAAATATCTTACGCTGATCCTTTCCAGGTTATCATTTCTGTAGCAGTGTACATTTTTCCATATTGGTGACGTAAGAGGGGAAACATTGGCTCACTAAATACCATCGCAAATAAGGAAGCTGAAAATTTTCGGTCATAATAAAAAGACATAATAAGTCCTGGAAAAAACAGTGATGGAGAGGCATGGTCCCCTGGAAAAAGGGAAAAAAAGGTGTATCGACCTATAACGACGGTGGACCCAGGACATCACAGAAGAGTCTGTAACTTGGTCATTGGCTGATGCAGGTCTACTTGCCCAGAAATCGTGATGCGTTACAGAGCAGCTGTAATGGAGACCAACGTTCAGGAAAGAATACGCTCACAAGATGAATGACGTAAAGAGATATTTTGCTCTTAATTCAAGACAAAAATCCACATGAGGACTTTCTTAAAATGCATTTTGTTCGGCTTCGTTTTCAGAAATTCGGTTTTGCATGTCTGTTCTTTTATTTGTGCAACTTTAATGTCGCTAATTTTGCCCACGTTCCCGTTTCATTGATTTACTATGAAATGCACGATCGTATTACCACCATGTGTAGAATACAATGTGAAGTAGACAGCACAGTAGTTACACCATATAGATACAAAGGAATTCACACTAACCAGGACTCCGTCCCCAGCATAATATGCAGCTGTTATTTTAAACCGCGACAAACCGGCCGAATGCGCGAAAATGAGGAGATAATTTAAATGAGCTGGTAGGACAAGAATGAAGAGGCAGCAGTAAACAGGCAGCAAGTTTTAAAGCGGTTTGGATTGCTCAGTTGCACCACTGATATTGTCTTAGTTCCAGTTCACAGCCACGTGATTTTTTTAAATTGCCTTTGTATTTCATAAAGAAAAACTGACTTTTCTCAGATGGATTTTTGTAAGACTTAAAAGACTTGATAGCGTGCACAAAATAAAAAAAATAAATGAACAAGACATTCTTGCTGAGAGTGGCAGGTAGCATTAACGACCATCTTATTCCTCTTCTCTCTTCTACCAGCCTCCTCAGTAATGTCTGTTTGAAGCCAGCACTTTTAACTCATTCAGCAATATCTTCTGTATGCACTTAAATGCAACTTAACCGGATGTTGTACCGCAGACTTCCATTTGATGCACTCATTCATAGAGTTTTCCTTTCCGGAGGGAATATTGCCCTGTTGCATCTTGACGCCAGATTGTGGGGTGGTCCCGTAATGGCATGAGGACAAGTTCATAGAGAAACAAAAAAAAATTTATCGTTCGCTGTTCTTCACTTCCTGCTTAGCAGCGATATCGTCCTGTTTTACAT
This sequence comes from Oreohelix idahoensis, assembly GCA_024509875.1. Classification (NCBI taxonomy): domain Eukaryota; kingdom Metazoa; phylum Mollusca; class Gastropoda; order Stylommatophora; family Oreohelicidae; genus Oreohelix; species Oreohelix idahoensis. Next base: position 2,206 of record JAMPIV010011768.1, on the reverse strand, counting down.
CGAGTTCGTTTATAATAATACAAGTCTGGACTTTTAATTTTCTACGCTTTTAATTCCATGAAAAAGAAAACAAAGATGGTGCTTTCTTACGTTAAAATTTCTTACAGTAAAAAAAAATTTTTTTTTTTTGCCTGAGGGGACGGGCCATGTTAATTTCTACTAAAGGTGTAACAGAAGATAATAAGACAATCTAAATTGTGCACGTACCAGTAAATAAATTAAAATACGTTAAAAAAAACGTATATGGGATGTCTCACTCCACTTCCTTACAGAGGATTTAACTCCACAAACTGGTCGTTAACTCCTATTTAGAAAGCTTGTAGTCAAGTAACACCGTGTACAGTTTAACAGTGGAGTGTTTTCGCTATTATATGTTATTACATGAGGAAGTTAATAGTTTCCATGTATAACCCATTAACCTTATATACGTCTCCAATTACGACACGCCTTGAATGAGAACTCTGGTCATATTCTTTTCTTTCGTCTCCCACGGAGACCTCCCGGAACAGTAAGGCAAAGCTATATTATACATCGTCGTCATCTTCATCTTCCTCATCTAACATCACCGTTTTCATCTTCGCTCCTTGAGGAGTCATTGAGGCCACCACTGTGCAGGAAGCCTGGTTCAAAGCATTCGCGTGAGCTTGCAGTAAGTGATTTCTGTAACAAGTTGTTTTATCGATTAGAACTTCAAACCCCAGGGTAACATTAATATTTAATCGTCTCCTACGACCCTACCGGTGGGAACAGTAGTTATATTATTTCGATGTTTCATTAGAGACCCTCAGGGGAAAGCCGCATGGAGAATACAAAATTATTCATCTATTCATTTCCATTTTGCTGCTGTTAGAGAATGATGCAGCCACTACATACACGATGATCCCTTTATCACGATACCTGCCACCAATGCAATAACGTGGCACTTGTAGTGGTAGGTTTCCTGTAGACATTTTTGTGCACACCGTCATTGTGCGCAACTTTTCTTTGTCGAGTGTTACTTATTTTCGGTATGAGTTACATATAAGGGAAACAATACTATTAATGTCTACCTTTCAACCTAAGTTGCATCCCTTAGCCGTTAGTGACAGAAAAAAGCTGGGATTTGTATATTATTGATACCCTAGAGACCACGAGTTCTATTTTTTCTTTATCTCCAAAAGGATCTAATATACTAAATACGACGGGTACAAAAATAATTATTGCGTTAAATTATATGTTTGATTTTACAACCGAATGTATATAATGTTACACAGTATGTTAGATTGGACCCCAACAAACAATATTGAAAAAACCACAACACACACACACCAACAAAAAACACACAGAAGCAATGAGCTGTGGATAGATTCTCTCAAAGAAAGACTTGGCCGTTTTTTTTCAGTCTCATGACTCCTTTTATCATTTAGTTTCCGAGAAATTTACGCTGCACCGAAGTGAAATTAGAACACACAGCATAACTATCACAGCTAAGTGAATTTTATCTCAGTTGAAAAGTTCATACGGTGCTAACATTTCAGGATTGCTCAAGTTTATGCTCATTTGACAAGAGATTTAACGGCATGGAGGACGTCATCTGAACATTTAAGATGGCGTTGGAGCACTTTTCTATTATAAAGATATTGATGACTTTGATATCTGCGTTGTTCAAGTGCGGCAACTGGAAAAAAAATGGCAGCGGATTGTTCGTTCTTGGAAGGACAGGTTCTGATCTGTTATGGGCAGTTTATATCTGACGAGCTGGGGAGCGACGCTGGAGGTAGTTTGTGATCAAGTAAAACGCAACCCAGCCCTCATCATCATCACCACAAACTACTACCATCATCACCCTCACACACACATCATCACCATCTCATCGTCATAATATCATCATCATCTCCTTCAGTTCTTCAAGGATCATAAGCGTCAACTAAATCAATGGCGCTTCCTCTGTTCCGTTCCATCAGCTCAAAAAGTCTTTCATTCTATACTTCATCCTTTCCATTCGGTTTAAAATTTTCTCTCCCAGTTTTAGTTTTCTCTCCATTTTTTACTAGTGTGTTACGGGACATGAAGGGAAGCAAGTAACCTACATACATGTCGGAAAAGGCGACTAATGAGGAGGTTCTGGCTTGGGCCAGTTTCAGTTTTCTTACGAAACTTTAAGTACGAACGTTACATAAACAATAATATGAACCAGGTCAATAAAGAGAATAGCACACCAATACTC
>JAMPIV010011767.1:0-49978 GCA_024509875.1 Oreohelix idahoensis | reverse complement strand
TTGGGAGATGATAGTGAAATATTTTTTGATTGGTATACAATTCAGTTCATCCACATATGGGAAGAGGTTGAAAGTACAAGAAAAGAAAACTGGAAAGTTAATTTCTTCTACTGGACAAATGCACCATATCATCAAGATGGTCGGATACATTGAATGCTGGTTGATGCACATTTTATAAAGTAATTTTTCTGCTTTCCAAAGTAACAGCACGATTCAAACCAACCATTGGATCATGGTGTTTTATCAAAAGCTTAAAAAGATTTTACAAGAAGGAAGTTCCTGCGTCGTTTTATGTTGGCTGAAGATGAAGAGAAGTGTGGTGGCGTATTTCAAAAAAAGCTTTAATTCTCAAGACGGCTGCTATATGTAAGCTGATTGCTTTTGGACCACTCACTGTCACATTGATAATCTCAACAAGGCCTTAGGAAATAAATTGCATGGGGAAAAAAGGGAGGAAATGAAACTACTGCAGTGGACACAAATGATGATTGTATAAATGAAGTTGTGGAACTGTTTCAAGCAATGCCCGGATTTTCGGACTGTGACAAAGATGATGCACACATGTGGCTAGAGGATGATAATGATTCTGGTTTTCAGTTTTTGAATGACGAAGAAATTTTGTCTTTTGTGCAAGAAGAAAACCAAATACATGTAGTGACCGATGATGAAGACTCCTCAGAAGTACATGATGTACTTGTAGATTATGAAGAAAACCCAAAACGTCGACCAAGTCCCTACTTAGCAGCCAAAAGCAGACTATCCAGTTTGGCGCAAAAGAGGATTCCTCATTATTTTAAATAGTGGGCTACATCTGTGCAAGTACATGTATACGTAAGTTGCGCCTGGTTTTGAATTGTTTGTAATGTTATTTTGAAAACATTTCTCTTTCTTAACAAAAATAATTAATACAAGTAGTACATGCACTGCAGTGTAATGAAAGATTTTGGTGATACAGTGATCTAATACAGTGTGGGTATTATTATTACAGTACAAGTAAATATGTTTTATAGTGTATTTTCCTTGTGATTGTTAATTATTTTTAGAAATATGTGTACATGTACTCGATACATCATGTAATCCAATTATCCGAACATTTGATTATCCGAACGATGCTCGGTCCCATGGGGTTCGGATAAATGGAGTTCTACTGTATATATATATATATATATATATATATATATATATATATATATATATATATACAGTAGAACTCCATTTATCCGAACCCCATGGGACCGAGCATCGTTCGGATAATCAAATGTTCGGATAATTGGATTACATAATGTATACAAGGAAAATACACTATAAAACATATTTACTTGTACTGTAATAATAATACCCACACTGTATTAGATCACTGTATCACCAAAATCTTTTATTACACTGCAGTGCATGTACTACTTGTATTAATTATTTTTGTTAAGAAAGAGAAATGTTTTCAAAATAACATTACAAACGATTCAAAACCAGGCGCAACTTACGTATACATGTACTTGCACAGATGTAGCCCACTATTTAAAATAATGAGGAATCCTCTTTTGCACCAAACTGGATAGTCTCCTTTTGGCTGCTAAGTCCCGCATTCTCTTCAACAGCAGAAGCTGTGTAGGACAGCTGTCATCTTCTTGCTCGTACCAAGCCATCGCTGTTTCTAGTGCTATAAAGGCCTCTTCAGGACTTGGTCGACGTTTTGGTTTTTCTTCATAATCTACAAGTACATCGTGTACTTCTGAGGAGTCTTCATCATCGGTCACTACATGTATTTGGTTTTCTTCTTGCACAAAAGACAAAATTTCTTCGTCATTCAAAAACTGAAAACCAGAATCATTATCATCTTCTAGCCACATGTGTGCATCATCTTTGTCACAGTCCGAAAATCCGGGGCATTGCTTGAAACAGTTCCACAACTTCATTTATACAATCATCATTTGTGTCCACTGCAGTAGTTTCATTTCCTCCTTTTTTCCCAAGCAATCTACTCCAAGCCTTGTTGAGATTATCTTGTGACAGTGTGGTCCAAGCATCAGCTAACATATAGCAGCAGTCTTTGAGATTAAGCTTTTTTGGAAAACGCCACCACACTTTCTTCATCTTCAGCCAACAATAAACGACGCAGGACTTCCTTCTTGTACATCTTTTTAAGCTTTGCTATAACACCCTGATCCATTGGTTGAATCAGTGCTGTTACATTGGGAGGCAGAAAAATTACTTTAAAATTTGCATCAACTGCATTCAATGTATCCGTCTCTGGATGAGATGGTGCATTGTCCAGTAGAAGAATTACTTTTCCAGTTTTCTTTTCTTGTTCTCTCAACCTCTTCACATTTGGGATGAACTGATTTGTATACCAATCAAGAAATATTTCACTATTCATCCAAGCACTCTTCTGTGCTTTGTAACACAATGGGAGACATGTCACATTCTTTAAACAACGTGGTTTTTTGGCTTTGCCGATCATTAGCACCGGTAAACGATGACTTCCACTGGCATTCGCGGCTACCAAAATTGTTACTCTCTCTTTGCACTTTTTAAACCCAGGGGCAGCTGCTTCGCGCTGAGATGCAAGTGATTTTTGAGGCAATGATTTCCAGTATAAGCCAGTCTCATCGGCATTATACACATCATCGAGTGAATAACCTTCTTCTTCCAAAAAAGCCAAGAAAGTTTCTTTAAAATTTTTAGCGGCAGTTGCATCGCTAGATAAAGATTCCCCTTGAATCTCCAATTCTTGTATGCCATGACGAGATTTAAAGTTTCTTAACCATCCCTGGCTAGCCTTAAAGTCAGGAGGACCGTCCAGTTGATTGTTGAACTGAAGTGCCTTTTCACACAACAGAGAACCAGAGATAGGTTCCCCTTTGCTTCTTCTTTGCACAAACCATATATACAAAGCCTCTTCCAAGTTCACATCTTTCGCATTTCTCATGGTTTTACGTTTCTTCGACCCATTTTCACTATCAAATTTCGCTGCAAAACTCATAATTTTATCCTTGTTACTTTTGATGTCAGAGACGGTAGCTTTCTCAACATTGAAAATCCTCGCAAGTGAAGACACAGTTTCACCTTGTCCTAGTCTCTTGATAATTTCTGTTTTCGTTTCAATTGACAAAACATTGCGGTTCCTTTTATATGCTTTAGGCCTACTGGAAGGTGCCATATCGCACAGAGAAATACTTGTACACCAAAATTATTCTGCTGTAGTAGCAGACACAATTATTTTATGTTGAACTGTCTGTTTAGCCAGTGTTCTACCTAGAACGCACACGTACTTTGGATTGGTAAACCAGATATTAACTGACTTTATGATCTAACTGACTTCCTGTACGTAAGCGACCGACCATTAGCCATCCCATTCTCTACAAATTGTTCGCACACATTTGAAGTTTGCCCCATCAAAAGATTCAGAATTTTAGTCTAACGTGACTGTGGCATCTGATTTTTTTTTTTTTCTGGAAAAAGTGTTCGGATAATTGGATGTTCGGATAATTGGGGTTCGGATAAATGGAGTTCTACTGTATATATATATATATATATATATATATATATATATATATATATTATATATATATATATATATTCAATACCATAATTCCCGCCGTAAGGTATTTCGGTCTGTCGGTGTGTCACACTTTGCAAAACGTCATTTGCACACTTTTTTATATTTTAGAGAGAGTACATTAACTTTCGACCACAGCTAAGGAGGTGCAACTGTGGTTGAAAGTTAGACAATAATTGTATTGTTTTACCTTATATGTACTCTCTCGAAAATAGAAAAGTGCGCAAATGAAGGTGTGCATGAACAGTTTGATTATGGAAAGAAGCCAATAACGCGATTGATAAACATATTGAATACATCCATATAATTTTCACTACAAATATCTAATGACGGTCCCCTGCAATGAAATGACCACAATAGTAATAGTACCATCTCGAATACATGTAACAGAAACTGTCGTATATTTTTGATAGGGAAATTAAGATCAATTTTGGCCCAGCCTGAATAGGACAAGAACAGGTGATAGCTCAGTGAGAGATCAGATAAAGAAATAGATTTTTCACAAATGAAATGGTGAAAGGTAAAATCTGTCCCTGGATTTGAGAGATAATCAATCCATCCTATCGATTACGACTGAGATTTGTAGATCAGACAGTTTCTCTATAAATATATAGATATATATTCAACCATTCACTTCTATTCACACACAGATACGTGACGACAATTAGACGCACATACGTGAAACCTATATCTATGGAATTGGGATCTTTTGGGACACGCTGACCGACACACGTAAATAAAGCTTATGTAAATTGTATTTATCATAAAGAAACTACAACACAATAATATCTTTGAATATCAAAATCAAATACAATGAACATAGGTTACTGAGTTAATTAAAGCGTTAGACTCATAGGTTTTATCCTCCCTCCCTCTGTTGAGACAAGATCCCGTTAGAGCAAAGTTATTAACCCCGAAAGAGTCAAAGGTTTTTACGCTATGGTCTAAAATTCCCTCTACGGTAAAGAACAGATTCTGAAGTGAAATAAAGGAGCAGCTTTAGCAAAACTTGCATAAGCAAATACAAAATAAGTACATGAGTTACATTAAAATAGAATTATTCTTCCCCCCGCTTTCTCTCGCTCTGACAAACCTGTGATCACAAATTCAGTCTCTCTTACCTACAAAGGTGCTTTCACCACATCTGGAACAATTGTTAATGGCACCCACAGCCAATCCACGGTTGGTTGTTTGGCAAATCAAGCCCCAGTTTCTCCAACGACTAATTAATCAAATGTTGAGAAACGCTTGATTCACTATTGTAAGTAGGATGCTGATAAAGGTCACTTCAATTTTTGTCCAGGTAGTAAAATAATTAAGAGATCTAAATGTCACAGTGTACACTAGCTTGGAATCTTCAATCGTTACATCACAAGTCAGGTAAACAAATCGGTTCAGGATCGATCTTCTTCACAACACTTTGTCGTTATACAGGTAATGTCAATGTTTGCTTTGGTAGCCACAACAGGCTGAATGTTTATGAAATTGGGCAAATAAATCTGGATATTTTATAAGTCCAGTTATCATTTATTCCGAATATGATTTGGGTTGGTACTCTGTCTCTTTCTGGGTGTACCACGAGACCAGACAAGTCACCTTGAAAAAACGCAATATTATATCAGAATGTTCTTTGATAAAGTTTATTTCCAGTTTCATATGGAATGGAAGCCAATGGTAAGGTTTAGGGTTTGACCCAAATACTGTATAGGGAGAAAATACAAATAATTAACAGAATATAGTATACACACTCCTATCCTTACCCCGTGTAACATAGGATATATTATCCACTTCGGTTATTTAACTTAAATTAGAAACTATAAGCTTAGAGCTAGTCTCATCGTTTAAAAAACTCCCGTGAAATACATTCTAGTCATTTAAGAAGAATCAATCATCATGAATTAGAAATAAATACATATTTCCCCAATACTCATGGTGAATCAGTGCATTTACTTAGTTGGTTAAAATATTCTCTGACTGGTTACTAGCAATTAATTAAATTTTTATTATAGCTTAAAGAGTTTAGCTAGAAATATTTATTTGTTCTGCTATCCACTGTAACACTGTAAAACTTTAGAGAAATAATATAACAATATAACGGACCTAACTAGTAAATCACTCTGCACAGAAAATAACTAGTAAAATATAATTGACGATTTAAAAAGATTAAATCACTCAAACTACTAGTATATTATTTACCTCAAACCGAACTACTGAGACTTTTCTCCAACGACTACTATGAAATTCACTTAATGCAAGTTATTCTAGAATCGAAGCTAGTTTGCCTAGAGAAATCTGTGAGGTACTGGATGAATTGAGTTAGATTTCTGAGGTATATATATATTAAAGATGAAAGGAGATAGTTAATTATCCCCCCGAAAACCAGACCCTACCAGATGTTCTCACCTACGGGAAATTCTACTCTCAGTTTTCGGCTTACCGTAAAATCTCGCGTATAATACGCACAATTTTTACTCATTTTTGCCCGCTAAAACTCGGGTGCGTATTATACGCGAGTACTAAAAAAAAAAAAAAGTCATGTTCGATTTCGAAAGTAACCTACATTGGAAAGTCTGTCAAGTTTTTGTCACAATTTAACAGTGAAAATGGCGCGAAATTGAATGTGCCCTGTGTTTTCGTATGTGTCAGAATTGTCGCAAAACGCATTTCGCACTCTTGGTCTTCAATCGGTTTTGATATTAAGCTTGGTTGTGAAATTTGTCGTTTTATTATTTTGAGCCCTAAAAATGAATTCGAGAAAATGTTATACTGCAGCAGAAAAGCTCTTAGTGGAAAATATGCAGAATCTAACGGCAATCGGGCAGCAAGTCGACATTTTTCGATTAACGAGTGTAACATTCGATTATGGCGAAAAAAGAAAGGGGTGCTGCAAGTGTTGCTTAGTAAGAAAAAGCCGAATCGTGGGTCACCACCAGATCTTCCAGACCTAGAAAAAACATTATTGGAGTGGGTAGTGGATAGAAGGCAACAAGGCATCGATGTTTCATGCAATGAAATACGACTTTAGTTCTGGAACTTACAAAATCTCGTACAGGCCCAACAACATTTAAAGCGTCATATGGATGGGCAGTTCGTTTTATGAAGCGACATGGTCTTTCAGTCCAAAGTACCTAAAATGTAGGTGTTGCGTACCTATTTCTGTTTATTATTATACTTTCAGTTTTTTTTAACAAATGTTTCATAAAATAAAATCTTGAAAAATTATATTATACACGAATTTCCATTTTACCAGAAAATGTTGGGCTAAATCAAGCATGCGTATTATACACGAGTGCGTATTATACGCGAGATTTTACGGTATACGTAATTCAAAGCCGGAAACCTAGGATCTTCGTTCTCGCTTAGAACAGACATCGGCAATGCGCTAATCAGTGTGAGTTTCCTTCGTCTCTCTGCTCGTATTCAAGCAAGCAAAGTCTTTAGATCTTTCGATTCGCCGTGTTTAATTACTTATCGAATGAACGGATTCAGGGAAAGGTAATAAAGATGTCTCACTTAGGTTCCCAATATCTACTCAAATTTATTCAAATCAAGTCGCTGTCTGATCTCTACAACGATTTGATCTCTGGCGCTGGTGTTAGAATTACAGCTCACGTTAGCTAATATGTCTCTGGTAGACTCTCATCAAAGATATTAGCGAACCGCAATACAACGCGTGCTAAATGAGTAAAGAGAGACATATTTCTGAGTAATAGGAGGTTTTATGTTAACCAAACAGGCGTAGGTGAAGCTAGGTAAAAAGAAAAATGAAGATAAAGAAAATAGATATATGAAATCAATTATCATAATCTGTCACAGAAACAATACACTTTAATTAATAACCTGTCAGTGTTGACGGGTTATTGCTAGTATATATATATATATATATATATATATATATATATATATATATATATATATATATATATATATATATATATATATATATATATATATATATATATATATATGATGGGATGTTGACAACTAGTTCTTCAACACTCTGGATTTAATTTTAATTCAACTTATTAATCATAATGACAGAAGATGTTATTTAATATCATATCATAGAACTAATTTTATACATATCTCTAGATGGGTCAGTGATGTGTTTAGAGACTGGAATGAAACTGAATCCTGTGAACCATGTAAACATGTAGCATAATATATGTAAGGGAGGTAATCGTCTTGCAAGGGAAACAAAAAGGTTGTGAGCAATCATAATAGTTAAGCGTTATGCATATTTTAATGCGAAGTGAAGCAACATTACGTTTTAAAAATATATCAAACCATACTAAGGAATAACAGATTCTTATAATAGTGTTCCTTTTATGTGTAGTTTTGATTCTAAAAATTATTGTACTTTATTAGAGCAATAAATTGACACACTAGATTGCTTACTTGGGCAGCCTGTATTTGTTAAAACGTGTATCTCTTCATGCAATTGATAATTTTTATTGTGATGTTTTTATCTACAAATAACTCCTCCCAGGCACAAAGTGCCATCAACACTATAAAACTGGTTTGGTGTGTTCACATTGTAAATGGTCATAGGTGTACTGAGCGTACGGTAGAGATAACGTGAATGAGAATTGTCGAGAATTTAATGTTTGACAGCCAAATCTTCTAAGGGATTATAAAATGTACATAAAAGGGGTAGACATGAGTGACCATCTTATTAACTAGTACATTAATTGGAGACAGACCAATAAATGTTGGAAAACTTTTTATTGTCAGCTAAGAAGAACACCTAAATTTATAAGAAATAAAAAGCCCAGCTATATGTAGTATCATGGCGGAACACCAAGAACAGATCTTACCAACGAAGGTTTACAACAGAATATGAAAGTCCTAGCAATAGACCATGGAACATTCAGGATAGGACAACAATCAAGAGACAGGACAATACGCAGAGACGAATGGTTAGTGTTGGTACGCAAACAGAAATCAAGGAGAGACGTCATCACACAAATGGAAGTACCGGACCAAAGCGAGAAGTGCAAATCACAAGAAAATACTCCCAGCGGAGAACATAGACAACCACCAAGGAGTAGGCAGATCGTAACAACGGCCGGAATGCATGAAAAAGCCGGGATAAAACCAAGTTGGTTAACCCCACCCCCACAAAACACATACCAAGAACAAGAAGAAAAAATGCGAGATGCGCCGGAGGATGACAGGATAGTGACTACGCAGGATGTACAGGACAATTTGTAGGATAATGATATTTCGGAGGAGATACGAAGACTGAGAACCGAGTGGGATAACTCGGAGAATGAGGTAAACATGACAATGATGGAATATGAGCATAGATTGCAGGATAGAGAAGAGAGATTGAGAGAACAAGACAGTTCACAGGGAGACCCTCATGAGGGTGAGGAAATCGCAGCAGAAGATACAAAGGCATAGGAAGAGATGGCGCAACGGATTAGACGAGTGACGAAGAGGTATTGGACGGCATCAGACGATTCGTCTGATTATGATAGGCGCCTGGCAAAGTTGAGAAATACGTCACAGTTAGAGGTGAGACCAAATAGAAAGAGAAATGCAAGAGAAGTAGACAAAGTCGATCATAAACATAACAGGAGAAGACAACAAGATTTAGACACGTCCATATCAGGATACTCAGACTGGTCAGTGTCTGACGAAGATTGCAATGGTAGTTGTAGGGACAAGGATGGAAGGGTCCATGGACGAAGACATAGTGGTGAAAGGGAGGACGAGAAAGAGATATCTGCACTTTACAGATATATCGATAGAAAATACAAAGAATCAAAGAACAAGGAGAACAGAAGAGGAAGTAGAGATCAAAGAGAGTACCGATCTCAGAGTCGATACAGAGAGAGAAATAAGAGAATAAGTAGTGGAAGAGATGTGGATCGACGAGATTACCGATACACGAGTCGAGATGGAGAGAGAAATAGGAGAAATAACGGTAAATGAAGAGAAAAGGAGCGGCATGGAAAGGCAGGGATTATGAGATACTAGGTAATAGATGAGATGTATAAACCAAGGGAAATGATGGAAGAAGTAAGGAGTACGAACGAACGAACGAACGAAAATTATTTTCGAAGGGTTAAGAATTGGGCGTGCAGACCCGTCTAACATTTTGCCCTTCCACTATCATTTATCTAGCATACTATATCCTTTCATTCCCACATGTTACTTTAAGCATTAATTTAAAGGCATGCAACATTATAAAGTTAACATAACAGCATTCATATACAATATGCAATCATAATAAAAAAATGAGTAGGTTTTTTTTAAACACACAAGATAGTCATTTGGAAAAAAAAATTAATAAATAATAAAATAAAATATACAAAACAATAAATAAATAAAAATAAAAATAAATAAATTCTGTAAACCGACACTCACTCATGCGGTCAAACCATCTACAATTAATCTCTATTTTTGAATGCGCCATCAATCATCAATACAAAAATTACATAAACACATTCTCGCTTATTTCCATACATTCTTGGTGGAAAATGAAATAATAATAATAACACTTTCTTACTCACTTCTGTGGCAGGTAAAGAAAAAAAAATGTATATCTGCTTATTGTCATATACATCATCCCATTTAAGCAAACGAAAACATTCACATATCTAAAGTACAGTGGTATGCGGGTACATTCTCACGATTCACAGTGCTAAAGTACAGTGGTATGCGGGTACATTCTCACATACATTACATTTTATAATAATATTTTAAAGAGAATATAATAATATAATAATATTACATTAATATAAAACAAATTATTCTCAAAAAACGAGCGGAAGAGAAAAAGAAATGTTGACCTATGGATGAGATGTTGACAGGCAAATGCTGTTTCTATGTGGGTAGATAATCAGTGTTGAGGAAGTGTTTGAAAAGTACTTTGTTAAATGAATATTGTGTAGGTAGGCATTTTAGGTGGTGTGGAAGGCTGTTCCATAAGTAGGCTCCAGAGTACTACTACTGGTTTGAAACAATGATCGTAGTTACGGCGGGGCATTGTTAGATAGAATTGCGTGAGTCAGCTTGGCTTTCTTGTAGAGAAGACGTTTTTTTTAGGGACAGTATTTTGGGTTCTTTTCCTGTCCTTGTGTGTGGTATCGTGCGATTATCGGTGATCAGACGTACTGCTCTTTTATGCAGGAAGTGCAGTATCTTCGAGGTGCAAGAAGGGCAACCATCCCAAAGTGTAGAGCAGTAATCTAGATGTGTCTGTATCTGAGAGATGTAGAACAATACTCTGGTGTCTGCGTCTAAGCAGTGTTTTATTTTGGTTAACATTTATAACATATAAGGAAGGGAAACCCGAGGCCTGTAAACAGTAAATAAATATTAGACAAATATAAAGGTATGTGTTCAGGCACTCGTAAGAAATAAAGAAGTAGAACACTAGACCACAGAAAAACAACAGACGTGAGTGGCTTACCCAGGATTTGAACCCCGGACCTTCCGTACGACAACACCGCCTAGCTATACAGCGAATCACACTATCCTCCCGGCCAGCTAGGCATCCCCAAAAAAAGATGCTTTACTGACCGGTCATTAGTGCGAAACGCAAGACAACACCGGAAGTTTACAATGGGCAGCTTAGCCTTATTAATGACGCAATCCCTTCTGTTGTTCCCCTATTATACAGTATATGTCAGTCCACACAAGACAAAGACCTTGATACTGTGTCTAGTAAATGATAGAAGACTTAAGAACAGTAGTATAGAACAGAGGGTAGGTTTCTGGTATTGTATAAACATTTATAACATATAAGGAAGGAAAACCCGAGGCCTGTAAACAGTAAATAAATATTAGACAAATATAAAGTTATGTTTTCAGGCACTCGTAAGAAATAAAGAAGTAGAACACTAGACAACAGAAAAACAACAGACGTGAGTGGCTTACCCAGGGTTCGAACCCCGTACCTTCCGTACGACAACTCCGCCTAGCTATACAGCGAATCACACTATCCTCCCGGCCAGCTAGGCATCCCCAAAAAAAGATGTTTTACTGACCGGTCATTAGTGCGAAACGCAAGACAACACCGGAAGTTTGTTTATACAATACCAGAAACCTACCTGGCTATATCAGAAATGCAGAGAGCTTGGTGCGAAACAGAACAGACATAAAATCTATGTACAAGCAAATACATGAATTAACAGGAAGAAGGACACAAACAGTCACTGGCTGTTTGAAATCAAAAGAAGGAACATTGTTATTGGGGCATGAGTACATGATAGAAAGGTGGACAGGATACATCAAGAAGCTGTATGGTGTTGAAAGACCAGATTTGTAGGACCAAGACAGTTGTGACGGACCTCCAATATTTGTGGCAGAGGTAGAGGATGACATGCGCCACATGAAGAAAGGCAAAGCACCTGGACCGGATAATATAACTGTAGAGGAAATGGAAGCTTTGGGAGAATGTGGATTCGAAGTGATAACAAAGATCTTAAATGACATCTACAACAGTGGTCAAATACCTGATGATCTGCTAAAATCAATATTCATAGCTTTGCCAAAGAAACAAGGAGCCATGGAATGTGAAGAACATCGCACCATTAGTCTTATAAGTCATGTGACCAAAATATTATTACGGATTATCATGAGAAGAGTGAGAAATAACATTATACCAGAAATCAGTGATAAACAGTGTGAATTTGTAGAAGGTAAATGCACAAACAATGCTATATATATTATAAGAACATTACTAGAAAGAACCATAGAGGTGAAGACAGATCTGTTTTTGTGCTTTATAGATTACATTAAGGCATTTGACAAGATGAAACATGCGGAAATTATCAAAATGTTAGAAAGCATCAACATTGATGGTAAAGACTTGAGGATAATAAAGAACATGTACTGGCAACAAACAGCAGCTGTAAGAATTAGCAGTCAGATAGGAACGTATCAGCAAGTAAAAAAGGGTGTCAGGCAGGGATGTGTGCTGTCTCCGGATCTGTTCAATTTGTACAGTGAAAATATAATGAGATCTCTAGAGGACATGCCAGGAATATCGTTTGGCGGACATAATATAAACAACTTGAGATACGCTGATGATACAGTCTTAATAGCAAAAAGTGAAAAGGAGCTGCAGGCTGTCACGTGACCGATAATCTATTTTACCATCTTGTCCATAATTTGATTACTTTTTAAATGTCCTGGTTTTCCTCGTCATTTTGTATTCTTCTTTCTTTCATTTTTCACCTTCGCAAACCCTCCCCGAGGTTTGTTTACGTTTGGCCTTAGTACTAAATTCCTTCAACAGCCAGCGTAGAGGTAACGTAATGTTATCTAAACGCACCTGTGGTCCGAACAGGGGGAATTTCTCTGGTCGCGCTAAGCCTTTGATCACGAGCGAAAGGGTCCCTGTGTTTGGCTTCCAGAACGCTGCTTCGGATCATAATATTATGCATCCTGGAAACAGGGGGAGACAAACCCGCGGTCAGTCTTTGAGTTTTTGCCCCTTAGACAAGATAGAGCATAATGTTATGCATTTCTCTACCTGGGGAACTTTCGCACGATTTCTTTTGTCTTACTCTAGATTACGTCTTTCGCCGAACTTCTGTAGAAATATGCAGGCCAGGTGTCCGGGGGAAGCGTCCCTTGTGATCTATAAGAGTAGACTGGTTTTAATAGACAAAGACATTCGTAAATATTCCTGGCCCGTAGATGACCATCATGAGATAAGGCAAACTTTAACACAATACTAGAATATGTTTGCCTATGTTCTAGTCATTTTCGGGGTGAGTTGACATATCTTATAATTATTATATTAGATTCATGTTAGCTTTTATATATATATATCTGTTAGGAAAGTGAATTTATTTCTGAGGACTTCTCCTAGTAATTTAGTTCAGTGATAAGATTACACTGCCTACGGCCTTAATTAAGTGGTGCTTAAACTGTTACGGTTTATCATGGGTTAAATGTTAAACTTACAATAACAGATATTAGGCGTAGAATCAGTCCACGAATGCTTACCATTGGGTTAAGAGTCAGCAAAATTAACTGTCATTTCTGTAAGATAATGTCAGGTGTGGATTGTTCACTTAAAAACTGAATAGTGAGATGCAGGCAATTATTCTGGATTATAGGAGATAGTCACTTATTCCTTTTGGATATATATTTTTAGTGGCAAGGGAGGATCATTTTATGCTTACTTGTGTGGCTAGGCTTTGTCTATAACTTTCACTGAAAGCAGTCACCAGGCATAGATATAATTATATCTTATGATTTAGCCACAACTGTATTATTATAGCAAGAACATTGCATTTTCTTTGTACTCATTTTGTGGAATGCTAATATATTTTCCAAAGGGGACATACGATTTATTTGTGTAATGTCAAATGCTGTAATCTGTTTATGTAAATTCATTTAATGTTGTAAGATGAATAAGCATATTCATTTAACTGTAACTACCGGTTAGGTTTCCTGTATGTTGAGATTGGGAGAAGAGGAGGAGATTTTGCTGTCAGAACATTTAATGACAGTTACATGGGTGTACAAAAGATATTAAGCCTATGCGGGCGCGTGTTGATAATTGATATTTTTAAGGAACAGGAGACATGGTTAAAGACAGCCCTAAACTATCATAGCAATAACTACAATAAATTTAATCCCATAGTGGAGCGAAACTTTCTGTATAAAGTTAGTGTGATTTATTATTTGCTTGATGTAAAAGGGTGTCTCTTTTTTGGGTCTCAGTTTCAGAGAGACCGAATCGCTAGAGCAGACTCCAGTCAGGCGAAGAAAGTCATATAATCTTCGATCTAGAGGGTTTCTGTATACATCTAGTAACGAATCGTCAACCCCGTTCCTGATTCAAAACCCCTTTTTGTCAACGCCAAGTTAAGCTCACGCAGTGCAACGGAGCCAACGTTAAATCTGGAATACCAAATGTAGTAGTAGTTCTCTACTCGCCTATTGGATTACCAGCCAGAGCATTGCGGCTTCCAGAATATCAAAACCGCCCAGCATGCCGATAGCAGAATTCCATATCACCCGCCTTTTTGTGCCTAAACGGGGCACTCAGCAAACCACAGCCAAACCAGTTTAAACAGGATTTACAGCCAAGCAGAGCCTAGCGCCGGATAAGCGCGCCTGGGACTCTTTGTCCTCAAGTGACTTCTTCTGGTGTATTTTTCTGGATACTTAAAACTTCGCACGTATGAGCAGCCATCTATGGACAGAGTTCCAGCTCCCTCACGCAAATAGCGGTCACCAACGTTTAGCACCAACAAGGAAAGTTCGGTATTTCACTTCAGTCATCTTGAAGGATATTTATCGGTAAGACACTTTCTGGAGCTAACATTTGGTCCCACGAAAAAAAAAAAAAAAAAAAAAAAAAAAAAAACAGACAGGCTGTCGCTCAGTTCGTTTATTTGGTCAGCAGGAGAAAAACAACGTCTTCCAGTGTTCCCTCGCGCAATTAGGGGTCACCAACGTTTAGCCCGACAAGGAAAGTTCGGTATTTCACTTCAGTCATCTTGAAGGATATTTATCGGTAAGACACTTTTCTGGAGCTAGCGCCTTTGGTCCCCGAAAGCGGACCCTCTGTCGGACAGCTTAGTTATTTTCTCCGTGTTCTACAGGGTTTTATGAGTGTTGGTGGTGCGTGTGTTTGTGGGTGTGTATTTGCATTATTGGTGGTTATTGATGATTTTTGATGACTATTGATGAATATTTTGATTATTGATGTAATTTATGCTGTGTATGATGATATGCGCCCAATGGGCTGATCACCCGTTGGCTTGTCACACCGATTACGGAAACAGCGGCAGATGGATCTATCTGTTGTTGCCCTAAAGACGCCGCTAGGCGTGATGGGAAACTACAACAGAGAAAATCAATCTGCTGTTGCCCTTAAGATGCCACAAGGCATGGTGGCCTCTGACTGCTTGGTCGGTCTTTGGCTAAGGACGGAAGAAGAAGAAGAATGATGATATGCATTAATTCCATGCTTTTCTTCTTTAATAAAGTTTTTACATTTATTAATGCGCTGTTCCAGACCCTTTTCATTCATAAGTAACTTGTTTTTAGCTCTTTACTATAATCTCTATGTATGATAAGAGAAAAGAGAGAGAGCAGGAGGTGCTTAGACAGACATAAGTGAGTTGAGGCTTGGAGAGAGAGACCATTTTGATAAATCTTCTTCCAGGTTGTCTCAAGTCCATCTCCTATTTACACCTTTCTGTGTGTGTAATCTATAACTCTGTCAGTCCACTATCCCTTGTCGATTTCGCTACTGTTGTCCAACTCGACAAATACTCTACACTTTACTCAACCATGACACAGGCAATAGTGGAAACAGTTCTAACTTTTACCCATTTAACATAATGTTGGTCGGAACATGTTTCTTATGGCTATTCACCAATATCTTGCTTTTTTCTATAATAATTCCCATCACATACGTTCTTGTTACTTTCTCCTGTCTAGAGGTAAGGTCTTGAAGTTTTTAAATCTGAACATACGCATAATCAAAAGAGTGAATAAAACGTAGACATCAATACTCTGACACACTTCTTGATCTCTAGATTTTACTGGTCGTGGTTAATTCTCTTGCTCACGACTGTTCATTACTTTAGTCCGACTGTCTATTGTGCTATACTTCATTTTGGTGTTTTAAGGCGATGCTTGAAATTATCAGCTGACCAGTCGACACCGGGGAATTTTACTTTAGTTTCAAAATTGATACCCTAACGTAGTTCTTGGGAGGCAGAAAGTTTATAAATAGGATGAATCGTACCTTCTCTCAAATTTGGACATCTCCGACCAACGAAATAAAACACAATGAACTCTTGTCTACAGTAGGAATCACTTCTCACACACGATTCATTCTTGAATCCTTAATGTGATGTTGGGTTTACATCTGTTTCCACAGACCGCCTTTGCACAAGCATTTCCAAAGCGACCACACCAAAACTCATCAGACTGAGTCTTTTCGGTTCTACTTCGACAAAGACCTGGGTAGAACTGTCGCGCACAAATAGTTGCGCTGTCACCGTTTCTCGTCCCTTCACGTGTCGAACGAAAACCATGTTTGAAACATGTAAATACAGCTCACGTCATGTGACACAGTGTTTCCTGTTTAATTCGTAAGCTTTCACTGCTTATCCTATTGCCCACAGACTCTTACTCCTACTGTTACCTAAGTATTATTACTTCACTTTTTATTATGTCCCTTCTCAACCGGCCACACAAGTATGGTACTGGAACTTTCATATATGTACATTACAAACCTAACTAATCAACTTAGAATTTATTTTAAAACAATGTCAAACAGTATTTTATTTATCATAGTATTGTTCTCTTGGCAGCTGCGACTACCGAATTATTGAAGGAAGTCTGACAGAGAGGGCACACCTTCTAGATTGGCAGGCCATTCCTCATAGCGCTTCCTTGCTGTCAGGGCCGGAGTAAGGCCAACTGATGCCCTAAGCACAGCTCAACAATGGTGCCCCCTTAGTCCTTCCATTGTGTAACTGACAGTACATTAATACTCAATAAGTGCTGAATGTGAAATAAGAGACTGAAAATTCAGTTTTGTTCCAAGCCAGGCCCTATACCTACATTAAATATAATCTTGTTTTTTAAATTTTATTCATTGAACACTAAATAGCAGTAAGCAATATAAGCAAATTATTTTCTTATATCTAGAAAAATGCAAATTGTCAACACTTTTATTATTTATTTTGTAAACAAAAATTGTAATAAGGGAAAAATGCAAATTGTCAACAATTTTATTATTTATTTTGTAAACAAAAATTGTTATAAGGGAAAAATGCAAATTGTCAACACTTTTATTATTTATTTTGTAAACTAAAATTGTTATAAGGGAAAAATGCAAATTGTCAACACTTTTTTATATATATTTTGTAAACAAAAATTGTTATAAGGGAAAAATGCTAATTGTCAACACTTTTTTATATATTTTGTAAACAAAAATTGTTATAAGAGAAAAATGCAAATTGTCAACACTTTTATTTATATATTTTGTAAACAAAAATTGTTATAAGAGAAAAATGCAAATTGTCAACACTTTTATTTATATATTTTGTAAACAAAAATTGTTATAAGAGAAAAATGCAAATTGTCAACATTTTTATTTATATATTTTGTAAACAAAAATTGTTATAAGGGAAAAATGCAAATACACAAATTTATTAAAAATTATTCTTACTATTGAAATAAATGTAGGTAAATTTTTGAAGAAAAAAAATTCTAATCAAAAAATATCATTATTTGTACGAAACAAAACATCTTTAATTCCATTGCTTTCTAACCTTGAAGATACATAGCATTTCATCATACACGGATCAAAATATGCAAAATAGTGTTTACTGTTGCCTACTTTAACTTTATTTATACTTTAAAAGGTTTTCTCCTACTTTTTTAAATTGCAAAGTCCTCAAAACTAATGTGACGTAACAAATCTGCTTCTATACATAGCTCTAATGTGACGTCACAAATCTGCTTCTATACATAGCACTAATGTGACGTCACAAATCTGCTTCTATACATAGCACTAATGTGACGTCACAAATCTGCTTCTATACATAGCACTAATGTGACGTCACAAATCTGCTTCTATACATAGCAGAGACAAGGCATCCAGCCTGTCTTGTCACATAGTTGTTCTGTTAGGGTTTTTAAATATGCTTCAACTGAGAAAATGAACGCTCAGCTGTGCAACTTGTGACCATTAATGTTAAAAATAAACGCAAGCCAATGTCTGCATTTGGAAACGCACACTCAGTGTTGTCTGCTACAATTATTTTATAAAGTTCAGCATGGCTAAATCTTGTTCAATGTTTGTTGCACTGAACTTATGGCAAACATATGAGTGAAACTGCTGAAGCTCAGCAGAGAAATTAGTGTTCAAGTCCTCTGGGTAAGCATCAATTAGCTTTTGACAACACTGAGAGTACCTTTCAGTTTCAGTAGATGATGAAGTGACATTATTTGGCACACCACTTAGAAAAGAAAATGTGTCCGCTATTTCTTTGTACACCACTCCACTTCTTCTCATCTGAGATTCTAGTTTGTCAACAATTGTCTAAAAAGTGGTGATACGACATTTATCTCTGTCATTCAGATATACTTATGGTGCGTTCTCCGTCATTGGGTACCTTCTTTCTGATACGTTTACAACTCTGTGTTGCATTGTAATCTGATAGTATTTCCTTTGCAATTGCTTCAAATCTTTCAAAGTCATCTTTTGAAGTGCGCAGTTGGTCAGCTAATGACCCATACAGATCTGCACATGTTGTTAAGTTAACATTCTTATTTTGCAGAACCTGACTAGCTCTCTGAAAATTTTGCAAAATCTCATCCCAAAGGCTCAACATAACAACAAATTCTAGCTCTTGGATCTTATTTGCAATATTGTTTGCTTCTCTTCTAGTGTCTCCCTTTTGTGATTGGTCTTCAGCTAGACATTCTAAAGGTTTCAGAATCTTAAAGAAAGACTTCAGAATTGATGCTGTTGTCATAGAATGTGCCTCCCATCTGGTATCAGAGAGGGATTTTAACACACATTCACTTCCAATACACAATTCTAAGAATTTCTAACCGTCTGGTTGAGGCTGAGACAAATGTATAGAGCATTTGCACTGTAGAGAAGAAAGTAACTGCCAATTGACAGCAGTCAACAACACTTCGTCCTACCATATTTAGTGAATGGGCTGCACAGGGCACATATATGGCAAACTTATTTTCTTCTAAAATTTATTGATGCATACCCTTATAACGCCCAGATAGAAGAGTAGTAAAGCTTCTATCACATGGTAGTCTTCACAAGATATTCAGATAAGCGAAAACAATGCTGGTTGTTGCTGAGTAAGTTAATTCTGTAATCTGCCGACGCTTTTGTGAAGGATTTAAGCACTAATTACTTTTAGCTCGTTTAAGACCCCACCCCTGATTTACTCAGTGGAATTCTATTATTCTAGTATAGCTCTGTTTAGAGTGTGTGTAATAATTTGACTGAGACAAACATGCAGTAACTTTAATATGATTAAATCGAAGTTAAATTTGTAACACTACATATAACAAAATTTAATAATAACTTTAGGTCTTAACAGTTGGAAATAATTTGAATAGTTAAGAATGAAAAAAAGTTATCATCTCAGTCTTTATGGAATGTGAGATATTAAAAGAAGTTCAATTGTCAGCATATATTTGAACTTAGCTGCCAATGACGGTTCTGCTCCTACTTGTGTATGTGTTGCACTGGACGGAGAAAAGGATAGTGGTACACACTGGGTTTGCCGGGTCTAGGCCACTCCCTTAAGAAATAGGGAGGAGAGAGGAGAAAAAAAGGAGGCGGGGGGGGTATGAAAAGCTGAAAACGGACTAACACAGTTTTAGAAAAGACAGTGAATGAGATAGTAGTGAGAGGAACGTGGAGACAGGGAAGAAAGGGTCGTCTTAAGAATCAATGCTGACTTATTAAGGAAGAAGTACCATTTCAGGGGCGAAAGATGCGCAGAAATAAACCAGCATTGAAAATACGATAATTAAACTTGTGAAAGTTCCTAAAACTCCAAATCTGATATCTAAACTCTGATAAGATAATCAAAATTTTTGTTTGTGTGCTATTTTCTGTTTCTGGTATTGCGTTTAACATGATTGCTTTGTAGATGTCTGATTTTTGTCTTGTTTAAAAATCGATGATTTTCTGCAGTAGTTTATTTGTGGGTGTGATTGTACTGCATTAAAAAAACAAATGATATTCTATTTCTCGGATGTTTTCCTACATAGCTGACATTTTGATATTTGGTTGGATCTGTGGGCTTGTTGTTGTGTTGTGGATATCATGTTGTATATTATTCTAAAAGTGACCTCCCTTGCTTTAGCAGTGATTTATGGGTTGTAAAAGTTAGGGAAGACTTTGCGTAATTTGTTATTGCATATTTCTATCCTCTATTAATTCTTAGGTGTAATGATGGTGCTTGGAGTTTAACTAAATGTTTGTATATTGCATTTGTTGTCTGGTTTATTAAGTTTTCATGTCCCTGAATGGCTTGTATGCATGTTTTATAAAATAAGGGCATTTGGGCGAAGTGATATGGGATTGCATTGTTCAGTGGTCTCAGCTTGGAAAGTCTGAGTCCCATGTAATAATGAGCGAGTGTGTGTCGTTCGGGGTGTTTAATGATGTTGCTTATGTGTTTAATTCTGAGTACTTGAATCTTTGTTTCTATGTCTTGGAGGGCGATTCCTTCGTGTTTCTTTTCTTATATAAGTGTCTTGTGTTTAATTCTGTAAATTGTGCAACCAAAAACGAATTCTCTGACCTGTTTGTTTATATCTATGATAGTCTATGTTGGGGGTCGAAAACTGTGAAAATATAAAGTAGATTAGGGAAAATGTATGCATTTACAATTAAACTTCGTCCAAAAATCGTTGTGGTTTTGTATTTGTATCTGTGCAGCATGTGTCGTATTTTGGATGTTAGATTATTTTATGTGTCTCTGTTTGCTATTTGGGTGTGAGGGAAAGGTTATGCCATAGATTTTGATGTTGTTTGTTGGTGTTAGCCCAAAGGGAAAGTCTGCTTTATTCTTCGATTTGCCTTTGCCCATTATTGCTGATTTTTGAACATTTACTTTTGTTCCGCTACCTTTGCGAACGTCTGTGAATGTGTTTAAGATGCTTTCTTTAGACTTTACGTTTGGTGGGAAAAAAGATGGTGTCGTCTGCATAGGCTGGCAACGTTTGTTCACCTTTCCTTTGTACGAAAGTGCCATTAACTACCTATCTAAATTTACTACAGCCATCAATATATAGAAACCATGTTATAGAATGGGGGCACTTTGGTACTTTGAGTGAACACCTGGGCAAAATGGTGCCACAAAACAAAGGATAGCCAACGATTACTACTGGCCAGGTATTACTGAGGACATTAACCCTGTAATGTAAATTCCTGCCCAGACTGCACCAATGTATAAATTCAGTAAGCGACGAAAACGTTATCACAAGAAGCTACTCTAGAATCCTGTTGTAAAGCAAATGGAAAAAGAGAAACAGAAAGGAGAAATCTGTATCAAAGAATCCAGAATGTGGGTGCAGATTTCCTTAGTAGGTATCTCGCTGATCAGTACCAGGAAAGAAAGAAGAACAAATAACCGCAACGCATGACGATTACAACGATATCGTTCCCAATTTTAAGCTCGACATTCGTCTCGCTTAAAAACCGTAGGCTATCTGTCGCGAAAGCGTTGGGCTAAATATCTTACGTAATGTAACTCGGACTAACACGGGATAACGCGAAAGTTGTTTTTAGCCAATGAGAGCATTGCAAGCCATACGCTGCGTGACTCTTAGGCTTGTAGGCAAAACAATGATGGAAACTGCAAGTGTTCTAATGTGTTTGGCTTCCCTTTGGAATTATGAAAATTCGGTGGGAGTGCAAATAAAAATGCCCTCAAGGTTATATATTAGAGAGCCTCAGCTTAATCTATATACCTACAACTTGATAGTATGTGCAGTATAACGCTAGATAATTGAGAGTAAAGACAGAAATGCATGCCTTTCACGGAGTTCTACACTCTATCGCTTGCCATAGCGGAAGATAAAAAAGGACTGCAGTAAAAGAAGTATAAAGAGCGACAGTCTGAAGTCGTCCGGTTGTAACAAGTCCAAGATGAAGGAAATCAGTTTAACAATAAAGGAACCGGATTTAATGGAAGTTTTAACAAAAACACACCCTTGGCTTGATTCAGCACATTTTGCAGACACCTGAACGAACAGATAACCTAATACGTAAGTGTTCTTTCGATCGCACAAAGGGATGTATACAAAAGGAGTGAAGTGGATGAACCGACACTCACCGCCAATTTTAAACACAGAAAAAAGTCTGAGCTCTTCACAGAAACGTTTGCCATCTGGAAGTGTGTGCAGCCAGCCTGGCCTTTGATGCACTGTGTGTATTCTGAATTGAGGGTAATATCATACCATACTGTAAGCAAGGCAGAAAACTGTTTTATACCTGTGATAAGCAGAAAACTGTTGTGCACCTGTGATAGCCAGAGACGCATTCAATCACCAAGTTTTTACCTCACCTCAGGTCTGTGAACCCACATTTATGGGAATTGCCAGCCACTGTCTACATCAGATTGGCAGCTCGGTGCAGTCAAAACAGATATGGTGATACCAGTCTTTGTTAAGATCAATACAAGTGTAAAGTCACAGTGACTTTCTTAAAAGTTTAAGAACAATGATTCAAGAATTACTAGTTCAAGACTAGGCAACAGTGAAAGTTGGTATAAGAGACATTATAATATAAATGACATTTTATTATAAAGTGATATCTCCCAAGAGGAACGAGTCATTTGAAACTCTGTATGTAAAACTTTAGGTGTGTGTGTTACACATTACTTTTTGTAAATTTCATAATCATGTGTATTGCATACTATCATTCTTATTCTAAAAGAGAAAAAGAAGACAAATTGATTAATTGTATTCAAAGACTTGAGTAACCCATTACAGTTTTGTTTGAAGTTACTTTCTTTTAGTAATGTCCCTAGACATAATCATATCATAACATAAGATAACATAACATAACATAATCATAACATAAGATAGTTGCTGAGAGGAGATGACTAAGTATCTGGTACTTTATATTACCATCTGGGCCAGATAACTTGATAGTCTGACTATAACTATGACAACCAAATACCATTGCTCATTTCTGTGACTGGGGTATGTCTTATAAGATAATATAACGAACCTCTTATCTGGCAATTGTATCTTGTGTACCATCTGATACATTTTTTTAAAATCCAACTATCATCTACACAAATTAAACTCTCGTGATAAACATATATCTCTTTAGTCCGTGTCCGAAACAAAGAATATTTTTTATTTTAACCAGTCAGTGTACAAAATTAATCATCTCGTGACAGTTAAAGGTTCATGCTGTGATGGTTTTTGAGGATTTTCTAATGTTCTTCAGTACTAAGAATACGAAGGTGCTGGCAGAGAGAATGCATCAGGCTGGGCCCTAAGTTCTAAGTTGGTTTGAACACAGATTTTAAAAGACAAGATCTACTACAGCTTGGTGTTTGTGCGCTGAAATTTTGTTCTGTTTTTTTTTTCTTATTTTTATCGAAGCGCCCGCTTTCACTCGAGACGAAATCACCGGTTAATATGTCTAACCTGAGACAGATTTTTTTACGCGAAGGTCCCTATACTTTGTACGCTGACAGATGTCTTCTCACCATTCAGGCAGATACTTGCCGTCATCGGAGATACCCGTTAGAGGTGGGTCGGCTCACGAGCCGTTCAGGTTATTCCAGTCCCTCGTCGACGACACTTCTTCAAATGATGATGATTGGTTATAAGCAGGTTTTCATTGGCTGGATTATGTGTGGATTCAATGAGTGTAAAATATATTTTGTGTCATTAGTGGATTGATATGTTTGTTTCAGCTGTTTCTTCTGCGGGAACTTTACATTTATGGTTAGGTAGCTAGTCCCTAGCTGAGAAGTGTAGATGTCATCTATGTATGGCATCTTTTTGGGCGCACCTGACAATGATAAAAAAGTGTGTTGTTAATTAACGAAATAGGATGTTTAGGGCAGAAATTATATAGCACCTTGTATTTTATATCTATAGTTTGGCTGCTTTACCATTGCTGGGTGGAATTATTGACGAAATAGATATGGAGGTGTTTGAGAATATTGGTTTTACATGGTCACTACTTTCTGGAGATGTTTAATGGATTCATAGTGTATCCATTTGTGCTATCATTTGTCCCTACGTGTACTGTAGAACTGAGATGTTTTGTGTTGAGAATTATTTGTGTTGAGATGGCTTCTTTCATTGGTTGTTCTCACTATTTCAGCTCCTGGTAGTGGTATTACTGTGACTATGTCCTCTGGCGTTGTTGACATTCTGTCACTGTGAATACCTTTTAGCAGTGAGTCCCCAATGATGATGTGATGTGTGTTGTGAGGCGTGTGTCGATGGTGCTATGGCTGAGGTCGTGCACGACGGCGTTGTTGGTGCCCTTGATGTTCTTCTTGATGGAGGTCTTCAACGGATGTTTGTGCGGGGTGATGTGTCGGTGGGTTGTGTGGTTTCATATCGCTATTTCGCAGTGCATCTTAGGTATTGTGTTCGGCGAAAAGGTCAGCCGGACAAGGCCGGGGCTAGCCAAAGTGGTTTGTTAGGTGACTACCGGATGACGGCAAATAAGGCGCAAATTTGGACAGTCAGAAACTAGCCTGCGTCCATAGAGGACGGACATTTTCCCTATGCCAGCAAGATTGCTGTGTGGTTCATATTGTGGACTGTTAATTGAGTGCTTGCCATATTTCGGACCTGTTGGATAAGTACGTTGTAATGCTAGAGCAGTGTATTGTCTAGGTCGTATTATCTACAGGCCGTAGTTTGATAAGAGATAGATGTTTTTTCAGTGTGTCATTTCCATAGTTTTGCCGCTCAAGTGAGCGATATTCATTGCAATGGTTTTCAGTGTAAGGCGTACTGTCGTGTATGATGCTGATAGATAAATCTACTAAGGCAAGTTTACAGTGGCATTTCATTATTGTATTTGATGCGTTTATTGGCCGTGTGAGGCCTTATTGTATTGTGCATATTATTAAAGGGAAGTCCTTGTTAAATGTGTTCATTTCTATTGTCAGCCATTGTTGTGTGGTAGACTCTTGGAAGAACGAGCCTTTAGTTATTATTACAAATCTACACTGCAGTGGTGTAACCAGTGGAGTGATATCCACGATAAGTGGTTCTTGACAGGTTTCATATCTGAGATTCGTGTGTTGGCATGAGTAACCATCTGGATTATCTGTAGTAATAGTTGCATTGAATGTAGATGGTGCTAGTTCTAAGGCAGGTTTTGGAATATCATCATTAGAAAGATCAGTAACAAGAATCCAATGACGATATGGAGAGCTCTACACAGAGCTTACTAGTCCAGGACTATCAAGTAGCACAAAGTCAAACTGTCTGGACTTACTGCC
This sequence comes from Oreohelix idahoensis, assembly GCA_024509875.1. Lineage (NCBI taxonomy): Eukaryota > Metazoa > Mollusca > Gastropoda > Stylommatophora > Oreohelicidae > Oreohelix > Oreohelix idahoensis. Next base: position 24,448 of record JAMPIV010011767.1, on the reverse strand, counting down.
AATGGCTATATTATCATTGCTGTTACTACATATTACTAGATCGTCATGTATAAAGGAGGATTTACTCCCATTGGTTATATTATCATTGTTGTTACTACATATTACTAGATCGTCATGTATAAAGGAGGATTTACTCCCATTGGTTATATTATCATTGCTGTTACTATATACTAGGCTATAGTGATGTATAAAGAAAGAAGACTTCACAGGCACTGCATGTATCTCTGAATCTAGACTCAGAGGCGTAACTACGGCCCGAACAAATAGGGGGGGGGGGGAGGGAGCACTGAGTGGACCCAGGAAAGCAATGGTCGAATGACAACCTCACCTATATATGTATATACCTTTTTAATTTATGTATACTGTTGTTGAACGTCATGTCACGTGATAGTTTCTGCTGATAGAAATAACAGGGATGAAGAAGACATAAAGAGAGATCTTGAGTAGGACGTGGTACACATGTGTTGGTAGCCTATACTTCTTGGGGAACTCAAGGTTACTGATGATGATGATGTTGTTTATGATGATGTTGTTTATGATGATGGTGTTTATGATGATGGTGTTTATGATGATGTTTATGATGATGATGTTTATGATGATGTTTATGATGATGGTGTTTATGATGATGGTGTTTATGATGATGTTTATGATGATGTTTATGATGATGGTGTTTATGATGATGGTGTTTATGATGATGTTTATGATGATGGTGTTTATGATGATGGTGTTTATGATGATGTTTATGATGATGTTTATGATGATGTTTATGATGTTTATGATGATGTTTATGATGATGTTTGTGATGATGTTTATGATGATGTTTGTGATGATGTTTATGATGATGTTTATGATGATGTTTATGATGATGTTTATGATGATGTTTATGATGATGTTTATGATGATGTTTATGATGATGTTTATGATGATGTTTATGATGATGTTTATGATGATGATGTTTATGATGATGTTTATGATGATGTTTATGATGATGTTGTTTATGATGATGTTTATGATGAATTTTGTGATGATGGTTATGATGATAATGTTTATGATGATGTTTATGATTATGTTTATGATGAGGATGTTTATGATGATATTTATGATGATGATGATGATGATGTTTATGATGATGATGTTTATGATGATGTTTATGATGATGATGTTTATGATGATGATGTTTATGATGATGATGTTTATGATGATGATGTTTATGATGATGTTTATGATGATGATGTTTATGATGATGATGTTTATGATGATGTTTATGATGATGTTTATGATGATGTTTATGATGATGTTTATGATGATGTTTATGATGATGTTTATGATGATGATGTTTATGATGATGTTTATGATGATGTTTATGATGATGATGTTTATGATGATGATATTTATGGTGTTAATTATGATGATGTTTATGGTGATGTTTATGATGATGTTTATGATGATGTTTATGATGATTATGTTTATGATGATGATGTTTATGATGATGTTTATGATGATGTTTATGAAGATTTTTATGATGTTTATGATGATGATGATGATGATGATGATGATGATGATGATGATAATGATGATGATGCTGATGTTTTATAATGATGTGATGTTTATGATGTTTTGATGATGATGATGGATGTTTATGATGACATTGATGTTTATGATGATGTTTATGTGATGTTTATGATGATGTTTATTTTTATGATGATGTTTATGATGATTTATGGTGTTGTTTATGATGATGTGTTATGATGATGTTTATGATGATGATTTATGTTGATGATGATTGTTTATGATGATGATGATTATGTGTTTATGATGTTTTAGGTGATGTTTATGATGATGATGTTTTCATGATGATGATGTTTATGATGATGTTGTTTATGATGTGTTTGATGATGATGATGTTTATGATGATGTTTATGACGATTGTTTATGATGTTGTTATTTATGATGATGTTTATGATGATGTGTTTATGATGATGTTTATGATGATGTTGTTTATGATGATGATGTTTATGATGATGATGTTTATGATGATGTTGTTTATGATGCTGCTGTTTATGATGATGTTTATGATGATGATGTTTATGATGATGATGTTTATGATGATGTTTATGATGATGTTTATGATGATGTTTATGAAGATGAAGTTATTTGTTTCATTGTTTATACAGGTTTACCATATATTTATTAGTTATTGAGAGCATTATATAAGGAGGGCATCATGTAAAATGTGCTCGGGTCCCCTTACATTGTAGTTACGCCACTGCCTCCACGTGAAAGAAGTGAATGCATTATGTTGAACAGATTATTCTTTAGTCAGATAACAAATTTATTCTACCAGATACAACTAAATGTTCACGTGACTTAAATGGATAAAATAATAGGTCGTAGTTTGTATGGTAAAGATCTCAGGTGGTAAGTTGTTCTTGTTTATGTTTTGAGATGACTTATGAAAGGCACTAATAAATATTTATGTTTTGAGATGACTTATGAAAGGCACTAATAAATATTTATATTTTGAGATGACTTATGAAAGGCACTAATAAATATTTATATTTTGAGAAGACTTATGAAAGACACTAATAAATATTTATATTTTGAGAAGACTTATGAAAGACACTAATAAATATTTATATTTTGAGAAGACTTATGAAAGACACTAATAAATATTTATATTTTGAGAAGACTTATGAAAGACACTAATAAATATTTATTTCAACCAAAAAATAAATGAAACAAAAAAGAAGAATGCCACCAAAATTGAACTTTGTCAAATACATTGACCATAAATGTCTTGTGAGTGTCATTATTAGGATCAACGTTTCTCCGGCCTGTTACTCTCGTATTCCCAGAAAACCAGCCAGCATATTCATCAGCCCAATCACATTAGGATCAAAACGTTTCTCCGGCCTGTTACACATTCCCAGAAAACATCATCAACTCGCCCACCCTATCACATTAGGATCAACGTTTCTTCGGCCTGTTACTCTCGTATTCCCAGAAAACCTGCCGGCACATCATCATCAACTCGCCCACCCTATCACATTAGGATCAACGTTTCTTCGGCCTGTTACTCTCGTTTTCCCAGAAAACCTGCCAGTACATCATCATCATCAGTACCTTTCAGCTCTCTGTGGAGTATAGGTCCTCAATAAAAACATGTCACGTATTACAGTCACGTGCCATCAAGTCAATTTATGTCCATGTCTTATATATCCTTTCATGTCTATCACCATTTCTCTTGTCTTTATGTGTTTTGTTGGTCTCGTTCTACTTCATCGATCCATGTTATAACAGAACAATGACTACCTTGTATTGATATCGACTCATTTTGTTATGGTCTATCCTACCCAACACCATCTCACGTTCCAGAGGTGTCCGTCTGTTATTTATCATCAATTCCACATAGTTATCTTGTCACACCATTTCAATTCTTCTGTTCTTCGCAAGCAGTCTATTTATGAGTCTTCGTATTTCTGGTTGTCATATTTGTTGCTGTCCATGTTTTACAGACATACAGTAAGACAGGCTTGATATGTTTTATATTGGACTCGATTTCTGTTGATTACTAAATATTATTGAAATTTCTCTTGCTTTTGTATTTTGTATGTCAATGTATGTTGCTCCAACGTTGTCTGTATTGTTGACAAGATATATAAGTGCTTCCACATCTTGATAGGTACATTACATGTGTAATCTAGCGATGTCTCGACAGTTTAATTAAATTGTGTTTAATTTCTTTGTTTACTTATTTAAGACAGTGTCGCAATTTTAGATTTAGACTATACTGCAGTGTCTACATGAATGAAGACGAAATACACACACACACAATTGCTGTATGCGTCAATAATACAAGAAGCTGCTGCAAAACTGACAGATAAGGACAAAGACAAATATTAAATAAAAAATAACATTGATATGGAGACACTTTTACAAATGAACTATAGACCAGAAACGTGGGAATGTTTGTTGTCTCCCACCACCAGCCACAGCCTCAAACTGAAGATAAAGATGAGAAGTGTAGATGGGTTAAGAGACAAAGATGAGAAGAAGTTGGCGATGGTTAGGGCACACATTAATGAATCCTGTTGATAGTATCACAAGGCAATCCTTGTTCTGGAATCACACAGTAAGAGAGATAAAAGGAGACCGGAAACCACAAGGAGAAGAGAACTGGAAACATAAGTAAAAGCGATAAAGTAGAGATGTAAAGATCTTGAGAGGTTAGTACAAGACCGGAGAACATGACACATTTTTTTAAAGGTCAATGCTCCTTCATGACTTGACGGATGATGATGATGAAGAGAAAAAAAAAAACAAGATGTTACTTAATATGACATGAGAGACGTTCTTTAAGACACGTTCCTAGATATTACTGGACCACAAGGTCTTTTATACTTGGACATGCGCCGTAATATAACCGTCGGTCTTTGTGTTTAGGTTGAACAGGTCGCGCCTCGTGAAAACAAGGCAAAATTTAAATTTAAATAAAAATGGGTCACAAATATCAGTTAACATGGTCTAGTATGACAAACATCTCGCGAATGTTAAAAACTTACAATAATAATATTTTAGTTTACAATGTTTCTTGTGTCATATTACAACAATTAAGTTATGAACTAGATTTATGTCGCAGGCCGTAATTATTTATAAAAATATTTAGCTCTGTATGGATTTGCATCTCCATAATGCATTAGATAGTTGTCAGTGACAGTTGACTAGCTCCTCACAGGCACATAGTGCCGCCACCATTAAAAGTTGTGAAATACACACTTACTTAGTCGTTCCTCTTCTACCGTGAGGTGTAGAGGTTTGTAAGAGAGAGCGCCATACCTATTCTATCGGCTGTCTATCTCCTGGCTTGGTTCCATTCTAGTCCTCGGTGCTTCAAAGATTGTCTAATGTTGTCCTCCCAGCGGACTTTGGGTCGTCCTGGAGGTCTGGATCCCTGGCTCTTAGTTTCCCATGCTTACCGTGGTAGTCGATCTTCTCCCATTCTGCAAACATGGCCAAACCATCTCAGTTGGGACTGTTCTACTTTGGTCTGCAGGGGTTGGGTTTTAGGCCTTGACGTATCGTCTGGTTGTGGACCATGTCTCTTCTTGTTACTACAACCTCCTTCCTCAGATACCTCATTTCTGAGGTTTGGATCTGGCTTTTGTGGGTTGTAGTCGTTGCCCATGACTCGCATCCAAACGTCAAGACTGGGACATAGGTGGAGCGGTATACAGCCATCTTCGTCTTCTTACCAACTTCTCTTTTGCTGAGGAATCCTCGATTTATGGCTTGAAAAAGTCTCCCAGGTGCTGCTCTTCGGGTAGCCAACTCTTATTTGATGCATCCCTTCCGGTCTATGACAGCTCTAAGGTATTTAAAGTGGTCGACCTGTTCTAGGACATTTCTCCCAGCGTATTCTGATGTCTTCTTTCTTCTCGTGATATCACCATTGTTTTTGTTTTTCGAGCTGCTTATGATCATCCTTCTCTTCTCCAGCTCTTCCTTCCAGACATGCAGGTTGGATTGAAGTATTGCTTCTGATTTTGCAATCAGGGCAACATCATCAGCAAATGCCAGCTCTGAAATACAGACCTGTATCATCCTCAAGTATTCCACTAAATACTTTCCTGTCCTCTCGTTACATGCCTTGATGACAGCTTCCATGAGGAGTATGAAAAGATAAGGTGACAGGGTATCACCTTGTCTTACACCAGTGGTGGTTCTGAATTCTTTTGACTTATGGTTTGCCGTCCTCACATAATTTCTGCAAGACTTGTAGAAGCTCTGTAAAGCATGAATCAGAGGTGATGGGATGTTCTTCCTTGCCAAACAGTCACAGAGTTTGTTCCAGGGTACCTTGTCAAATGCCTGTTCCAGATCTAAGAAGCAAAGATGGATCTCACTCTTTTGCTCAGGAGCTTTTTCGTTCAACTGTCTGAGTGTGAAGATTAGGTCTTGAGTACTTCGATTTCCTCGGAAGCCACACTGGACCTCATCCATTTGTGGCTCAGCTAGGCGTCTGAGTCTCTGCTCCAGGATTATAGAGTAGATTTTACCAGGGACACTGAGAAGGGATATGCCTCTATGGTTTCCACATTGTCGGTTGTCACCCTTTTTGAAAATCGGTGTTATTATGTCAATATACCAATCCTTTGGTATGGTCTTGTTGAACCAAGCTGCCTGTAAGACCTTTAGGAGTAATAGGTCGCCTGCTGCTCACATATACTTAACCATTTCTGGTCTTAAGCCATCATGACCTGCTACTTTGCCCATCTTGATTTTCTCCAGTGCTGCCTTCAGTTCTTCCATCTTTATGTCATCTTCATCACCAATGGTTTCCTCCTCTGTGCCAGTGGTTATCATTTCTGATGCTTGACCTTGCTCACCATCTAGGAGTTCTGACAAATATTCTTTCCATCTTTCCATTACTTCTTTTGGGGCAGTAAGCAATTAGCATTGTTTGTCCTTTAAAAATTTAAGAGGGCAATGTTTTTCCTTCCTCACATTCTTTAGGGTCTTATAGAACAATTTATGGTTTTCTTGCGCATCGTTTTCTAGCTTTTCTACACATTCTTCCCAGCACTTCTGTTTTGCTGCAAGCACCTTGTTCTTTGCTTCTGCTCTGAGTATCATATATTCTTTATATTTCTCAGTTTTTCCTGTTGTGTTTGTAGCTCCTAAGTATTGTTTCCATGCCTTTTCTTCTCTCTTATTGTCTCTTTAACCTCATCTGTCCACCAAGGTGTCTCCTTTATCTGGTTCCCAAGTCGAACTTCACCACATGCTTCTGCTGCAGCTGTCTTTATGATGTCCTTGAATTTCAGCCAGAGTGTTTCCAGGTCATCCGGTTGTTATTAAGTGTTTATCACTGCTGTAGCAATAAGCCACTTAAATCTGGTCTTCACTTCTGGCTCTCTCAGCTTGTAGGTCTTAATGCTCGTTTCCCCTGTTCGTTTACTTAGCTTCTTGCGTGGTGTTAGACAGTTCCTAGGCCGAGTAACGCTTTCAGTTGTTCTTTTAATTGTTAACAAGTAGTGGTCACTTCCAATCTCTGGCCTCCTCCACACTCTAACATCCCCGACATACTTGAATGAGCTCTTCCTAACTATGGCATAGTCGATCACTGACTTCTCATTCTTTGTTGTTTCACACCTGGTGTATACATGTATGCGCTTAAGAGGGAACTTTGTGTTTGTAATGATCAGATTCTGCTCAGTCCAGAATCTAAGGAGTCGCTTTCCATTGACATTAAGAGTATCTTCTCCATATCTTCCGATAACTCTACCCCATCTAGCATGGTCATTTCCAGCTCTGGCATTGAAATCTCCGAGCATGATAATTTCATCTAGGCAGTCGTCCACTGTCTTTTGAAGGAGCTCGAAGAATTCCTCCTTGACCTCTGCACGCATATCTTCATTTGGCCCATACACAATGTCAAGGTTGACTATGGTTTCTCCTTCTTTCAGTTTTAGGGCCATAATGCGTTCCGAGACAAAGTTCCGTCCCTTGATACTATCCCTTTAGTTTTTGGGCACCATACAACCCACGCCCCATTTAGCTCTTTCAGATGTGGGGACGCCACTGTAGAGCAGCGTGTCGCCATCGAGATCCATAACTCCTTGTCCTTTTTTCTTTGTTTCTGTTAAAGCCAGGATTTCTAGTTTGGCTTTCCTCATCGCTTCTACCAGCTCCTCTTCCTTCCCTCTCATGCTTCTTGTGTTCCATGTTCCGTATGTCGTAGTCCGTTCCAGTTCGTCACCTTTAGAATAAGTCCGGTTTTATCTCTTATGTTTCGCGTATATTTATAAGACAGACAGGTGATTGGCCTGTTGTGCCTGTGCATGATGGAGTGGCTGCATTCTAACGGCCTCCATGCAGGCCGCCCTCCTCCTTTTTCAGCCGGGCTTGGGACCGGCTTGGGCGTAGTTATTAATCACGCCATATACTAGAAATCTCTCTTGACTCCTATCTCGCTGGCTTCTCCTCTCTGTCTGTGTGATGGAAGTGGAGGTCCAGAGTCTTTAACACGCCAGTCTTATATCCGAAAATGTTGGGTACGCAAAGTTTATTTTCGGAGTTAGTTTATTTACTAGACCAATTACCACTATAGTTGTGTCTCAGTGTGTTTCACTCAGTCCTACGCATCTTTTATTCTAGGGGAAAAGGGGGGGGGGGGGGATATATTATTCAAACAAGTTGTATGTGTTTGTTAATCTACCTGGTTTGTCGGAAATGATTGCAACGCAAATTTACGAACGCAAAGGTACCGAGGAATGAATAGACCTGGTCACCCAATCATAAGCTGGACGAAGTATAATGAAGTCTCTAACACCTCGCACAGCTGCTACCGTATCTGGAATGGAAATAACTTTAAGTGTTGTTTATGTACTGAATGTGTGAGCACGTTTTTTTTTTTTTGCAGGGGAAATTATTGCGGTATTTTTGTGGTAACGGGAGAAAACCTACACAAAAACAAGGAATGTATATTTAGGGCAAGTATTTATTGCAATGCTTTTTTTTCCAGTAGATAATATTAATTTATAATGCAAAGCACGTAATCTTTTTACGCTTTACTTAAACTATTTATATTTTAATAATTTTAAATTGTATTTTGGCTCTTATCTTAAACAAATATAGTTTCTTAACCAAACGTAGGCTTCAGCACATACATTTAGATATTAACATAAATCTTGTAATGTAATAATGTAGCTATCTTCCATCTACATATCTTGTTGAACTTGTACATACGTTTTACATCCGGCGAATGCGCCATCAATAAAACCTTGAAACACACCGTCTCTCACCATCACCCGCCACGCCTGGTCGGCTTTGATTCTTCCATGCTATGTTATTGTAAAATAGTACATCTTTATCTGCGTCTTAATTGTCTCTCATTCTGACACTAAATATATATATATATATATATATATATATATATATATATATATATTTATATATATATATATATATATAAATATATATATATATATATATATATGTACACACATATACTCTGACAATACGAACCTGACGACGCTTTCTCAGTGACAATTTTCCATAGCGCCAGACTGACAGCCGTTCATTTTTTTGTCGACAGTATATGTTGGGTAAAATTGATAAAAGTAATACACCCACTGACTCTGAGACAGGCATAATCACTGACAGGGATACAAAACAAAAGGTAAAGGACCCCGTTACACGCCCATTGAGGTATATTGGGAATATGGTGTTAGGCCCATATTTTCTTGACCATCGGCACACTAGGGGTGATGTGGTCAGCATCACGCCGGCCGCCTTAACCTTTCCAGAGTTGCTCTGGTGCCCAATTGGGGCTGGGTCGACCCGGGAGCCGTTTCCGGCCTAAAAATGTTCCCACCTCATCTGGGGATAGAACCATAGACCACTGAGCTAGGAAGCCAGTGCACTAACCACTATGCTACCGCGCCATTCACTGACAGGGGACAAGACATACATTTCGTTTTATAGGTAAATTTCTAACTGGTGACCGGAAGTAAATTTCATTCAGTCCCTGTTGACATCAGAAGCTGGTGTTTTACATCCATGTCTGTGGGAACCAGAGAACAATTGTCTAGGAAAGTAAACACATTGTCCCGATAGCACATCGTGGAAAGAGATCGAGGGGGTTACAGGAAAAGAGAATCAACCCAAACTCTCTGGCAATACACAAACATAGTGCAGGTAATACAACCATCAAGAAAGGATCAGCAAAGCGCAGATACATCTCATGGGAGTCAAGAATAACTCACGGCTATTTGTATTTCAACTATACATTTAATCTCTACACAAGCAATTATGATATAATTTCTCTCAAATTAATACAATTACCATCCATTATCTCCTGTCTAGGATGATCTAATCTAATTTAATATTTAGAGAAAACAATAATTATAATATATTTAGTTTGATTTTATTGTCACATGATCTCTAGTTTCAATTAATGTTCTTATTTTATTTCAAATTCTTGAACAATAATAAATGTAAAAATCACGTTTTGTTATAATTCTATAATATAACTACAGAGTAGTGTCCAATTCATAATTGGCAGTTGTAAATGTTTTGTTATCATTATTTAATACCCATCTCATTAGTAGAACACATTTTACCTATCCTTGACACTATACCTTAATTTCAACTACATTCTAATCCTCCACTACAGGATTAGGAGAGGGCATGGTAGAGTCACAGTCTATCAGAACTAATCTTCCAACCTGATCCACATGCAGTGGTCTCAGCTAATTCAGGAATAGCCGTGATAGAGATACAGACCTGGAACAGGTCGTCTATTCTTCGTTCTCTTTGTCCATCACTTTCTCTAAGTGTTGTTACACAGTTTCTGTCATGGATTTCGTATTCACGTCATCAGCATAAACTTTTATTAAGAGAAATTTCTTCCATTCATCAATAAAACAGTACACAAACCAATAGATAAAGTATGCGGCTGGATACACGAGTGGGGAGATAATCTAAACGTTAAAAACCAGTAGGAATGATCTTCAGTAGAGGGTGTGTAATTTAAAAAAATATAATTGAAATTAACATTAATGAGCAAACAGTATGTACAGCAGAAACAACTATATTTCTGGGTACGATACTAGACAAGCAACTAAACTGAAGCAGACACATAGACGTATTAGTAGAAAACAGTAGGAGACTTATTAAAATGCTAAAATATATGAAAGAAAGTGGTTAAGGAGCTTGCAATAAGACAATGATTACCTTCTATAAATCATTTATTATGGGTAAAGTTGACTATGCCAGTGTGTTCTATGCATCAGCCGCTCTGAGCAATAAGAAAAAAACTAGACAGTCCAAAAACAGGTACTGTCAATAATAGCAGGTGCTTCAAAGAGAACATCAGTAGAGGCGTTAGACGTAGAGCTAGGCATTATACCCCAGGAGTTAAGGAGAAAAGAGCTAAGATTCAACTACTTGGCAAAAGTGGCAAAAGATCCAATACTCCCTGCACACAAAAACTTTGATAGGGGTAACCAATTCATAGGTCACATTCCATTAGAATATAATAGATACCCGTCATGGTGGAAAACAATGGGAGAAGTGGATCATCATCCAAAACTATTTAACATGACAAATAATAGTGTTCAGTAAATAGCAAAGATCCCACCATGGTAACTAAAAGTGCCAGAAACTGACTCCCACTTAACAAAGGTCATAAGCAAATCTAAAGATATAATCTCAACAAAAAGGAAAACACTAGAGTATATACGTATAACAGTATATACATAATAGCCTAACTATATAAACGTAGAACAGTATATACATAATAGCCTAACTATATATACGCAGAACAGTATATACATAATAGCCTAACTATATATACGTAGAACAGTATATACATAATAGCCTAACTATATATACGTAGAACAGTATATACATAATAGCCTTACTATATATACGTAGAACAGAATATCCATAATAGCCTAACTATATATACGTAGAACAGTATATACATAATAGCCTAACTATATATACGTAGAACAGTATATACATAATAGCCTAACTATATATACGTAGAACAGTATATACATAATAGCCTAACTATATATACGTAGAACAGTATATACATAATAGCCTAACTATATATACGTAGAACAGTATATACGTAGAACAGTATATACATAATAGCCTAACTATATATACATAGAACAGTATATACATAATAGCCTAACTATAATATAGAACGTATATACAGTATAATAGTGAAGCAGTACTATAAACATAAATATCCTAACTATATATACGTAGAACAGTATATACATAATAGCCTAACTATATATACGGTATACGTAGAACAGTAATAGTCCTATACAGTAGAACTAAACTATATTTACGTAGAACAGTATATACATAATAGGCTAACTATATGTACGTAGAACAGTATAAATATAATAGCCTAACTATATATACGTAGAACAGTATATACATAGATAGCATAAAGCAGAAAATATAATATATACGTAGAAACAGTATATACATAATAGCCTAACTATATATACGAACAGTATATACACATACAGTAACTATATATACGTAGAACAACATAATAGCCTAACTATATATACGTAGAAAAGTATATACATAACAGCCTAACTATATATACGTAGAACAACTATATATACGTAGAATATACATAATAGCCTAACTATATATACGTAGAACAGTATATACATAATAGCCTAACTATATGTACGTAGAACAGTATATACATAATAGCCTAACTATATATACGTAGAACAGTATATATATATAATAGCCTAACTATATATACATAGAACAGTATATACATAATAGCCTAAATATATATACGTAGAACAGTATATACATAATAGCCTAACTATACTATATAATAAGCCTAACTAGAACAGTATATACATAATAGCCTAACTATATATATGTAGAACAGTATATACATAATAGCCTAACTATATATACGTAGAACAGTATATACATAATTAGCCTAATATATATATACGTAGAACAGTATACATAATAGCCTAACTATATATACGTAGAACAGTATATACATAATAGCCTAACTATATATACGTAGAACAGTATATACATAATAGCCTAACTATATATACGTAGAACAGTATATACATAATAGCCTAACTATATATACGTAGAACAGTATATACATAATAGCCTAACTATATATACATAGAACAGTATATACATAATAGCCTAACTATATATACGTAGAACAGTATATACATAATAGCCTAACTATATATACGTAGAACAGTATATACATAATAGCCTAACTATATATACGTAGAACAGTATATACATAATAGCCTAACTATATATACGTAGAACAGTATATACATAATAGCCTAACTATATATATGTAGAACAGTATATACATAATAGCCTAACTATATATACGTAGAACAGTATATACATAATAGCCTAACTATATTTACGTAAAACAGTATATACATAATAGCCTAACTATATATACATAGAACAGTATATACATAATAGCCTAACTATATATACGTAGAACAGTATATACATAATAGCCTAACTATATATACGTAGAACAGTATATACATAATAGCCTAACTATATATACGTAGAACAGTATATACATAATAGCCTAACTATATATACGTAGAACAGTATATACATAATAGCCTAACTATATATACGTAGAACAGTATATACATTATAGCCTAACTATATATACGTAGAACAGTATATACATTATAGCCTAACTATATATACGTAGAACAGTATATACATAATAGCCTAACTATATATACGTAGAACAGTATATACATAATAGCCTAACTATATATACGTAGAACAGTATATACATAATAGCCTAACTATATATACGTAAAACAGTATATACATAATAGCCTTACTATATATACGTAGAACAGTATATACATAATAGACCAGTAATATATATACGTAGAACAGTATATACATAATAGCCTACTATATTACGTAGAACTAGTAATATACAGTATAAATAATAGCCTAACTATATATACGTAGAACAGTATATACATAATAGCCTAACTATATATACAGATAGTTCAAAAGATGAAGAAGAACAATTAGGAGTAGGAATAGTAATACCACAATTGAAAATTTATAATAGATATAAAGTAACAGGTAATACATGCATCAGTACAACAGAATTAATGGCAATTCTAAAAGCTTTAGAAATAGTTGCAGAAAACCCACAAAATAAAGCAACCATTCTCACAGATTCCCTTTCATCAGTACTAGCTATTAGAAACATATATGAATGTAGCAGGCCAGATATTATAGAGGAAATACTACAGGTTAATACATATCTACACAATGTAGGATGTAGTTTCACATTAACATGGATACCAGCACATGTTGGGATAGCAGGAAATGAGCTTGCATACAAATAAGCCAAAGGGGGAAGAACTAGCAATAACAAAATTGAAGTAGGCTTAGGGAAGTTTGAAATTAAGAGCTTAATTACCAAAGCAATAACTACAGAGCGGATAATAGCATGGGACCAAAGCAAAAAAGGAAGACACTCATATAAAATGCTGAAAACAAACCAAATAAAAAATGAAAAGTATGATGAACTAAAAATACTAATTAATAAAAAAAATAGAAAAGCTCAAGCTTGGAACTGGATATTTAATGATAGAGGAACCCACATGTGAAGAGTGTCAAGAACCAAACACAATTAGACACTTTCTAGTGGACTGTAAAAAATATGACCAGCAGAGGCAAAACATTAAGACATACTGTAGTAATTATAAGGTAGAAATGAGTGTAGAAAATCTCATAGGCACTAAGACCCCATCAGAAATACAAAAGTTAATAAAACACTTTATTACAAAAACAAAAGCCAACATATAAAAGAATAAATAAATAAATAAGGATGTGAGCCAGTCTACAGTGGTGGAAGATTCCCCCCCCCCCCCCCCTGATAAATACGGATTGACTAAATAATCCTCCAATGAACATAAAACGCACAACAGTTAAGGCAATATCATTTTTTGATAATAAAACCATATTGAACTATAACTACAAATTGAGAAATACCTACTAGAGATAATATAGTATAAATCATAAAATAAATACAAACAAAAACATATTACAATAAATAAAACGCGTCCTTATATAACCAACAGCTCCATGTATATGGTAGATGGTTGACAGGTGCGTGCTACAAATAACAAGTAGCCAATACCTTAATTTTTAAAAATGTCTATTATGAACTACAAAAATCTTTAGCGACCAGAAGTTTTATATTTAATTCTAGGCACACTTGCCTACCAGATAAAATGAGTGCACGTAATAAATCCGGTGTATTCGCCGTACCTTGACGAATTTGGTTTTTCTAAGCTACGGCATTGTTAAAATGCTAAGCAATAAAACAAAACTTGAACTTGAAGAAAATTGTTGGCAAAATTATCATCAACCAGCCTTCCACATACTTGTGTGGTTTAGTGCCTAATAGAGCAAATATCGCGAGTGTTATTTAAGTGGCTAAATTAATACGCCTAGCGCGCAGTAAGTTGAGTGATTGGCCTGGTGTCTATATATGAAGTGCCTAGGCGGCGAACGGGCCTATTTTGCAAAAGCCGCCCAGACGAGAGAGAAACGAAGTTAGACACCAGAGTGTAGGCTAGATGCCTTGAGCACGTGAGTTAATTTAATTTAGCATTCGTGTTCTATAAGTCTGAAATTATATTCAGCACGAGTCTGTTTTAATGTTTAGTGAGTTAAATCCGCAGTCACAGAAAAACTCTTGATGACAGGGGTCCCACTTTATTTAATGAAACCCTATCAGGTAGCACAAGAATCATACAGAAACAATGTTGTCCGCAAGTTTACTTTGAAGACAAATCCTAAGCAACACCATATAACCTAGCTATTAGGTAACACCATCTAATAACCCAGCACAGACTGCTGGACTCTCTGAAATAAAATGAAACAAAATAAACTAACATCGTACTAATGGACAAACATCATCTAACTTAATAATATATACATATGTGTGAAATTATGCAAGCACGTGCACTTAAATGACCACGTGTGTGTGTGTGTGTGTGTGTGTGTGTTTTCATGCAAGTCTGTATGTATGTGTAATCAACAATAAACAATCAACAACAATGCCTTCATACGCATATTAGATACTAACTCCATCATCACGCGAGATAAAACTTAAATGAAGCACTTCTATCTATGATGAAATATTCCACACAGCGCACTGATCTAAATGACATCAATTTATCAGTATCTTAGAGGTCTAGCTGCTCTAAAGAAAAAGGAGATATATACTCTATTCTTACAGCTCTGTACTAAATGTAATAGGCATAGGCTACTCACGTAGCTACAGGGTACGCTAATCTTTTTCTCACAATAATCACTGATGTAACATTAACCACACTTACGGCTCACAAGAATGCAACATAACCATTATTTAACACTACACAACTAATAATAATAATGGTAATAAATACACACTTGTATACAGCGCAATGCGACACTAGAATTCCTCTTATAAATTCACTTAGTACTTTACACATTTAACACACAGTCTCACTGTTTCAGTTTAAATCTGCATCTCCAACCATGCACCACATGATAGCTACGTCAAAATGTCAGGGAAAACTCCACTCATCTCTCTAGGGAGCAAATCAGGAGTCCTATGCTCAG
The DNA here is from genome assembly GCA_024509875.1 of Oreohelix idahoensis. NCBI lineage: Eukaryota > Metazoa > Mollusca > Gastropoda > Stylommatophora > Oreohelicidae > Oreohelix > Oreohelix idahoensis. Next base: position 8,242 of record JAMPIV010011767.1, on the reverse strand, counting down.
TTTTTGGATGACATGAGATCACATTTTAGTAAAGATTATCTTTCTAGACGCCCACAATTGAAGTTCCGCCCAAAGGTGGTTACATTCCCACGATATCTCTTGCCTGGAGTCACACCTCACGGTTTCGTGCTCAACAAGGTGTGTTCTCAGACAGCGCCAGGATGTCTAACAACAGAGGTCTGTCTCCCACGTCTCATACGTCTGTCTTCTTCACGGATGGAAAAAGTGTGTTTCGTTTAAATTGCCCATTACCGGGTGAGAATGCCAACATGAGCACAAATTCACACCGTAGACTAGATCGGCAACAATTACACCGTCTTTCTGGCCACACCGTCACAGTTTCAAACCAGTAGAAGTACTCTGGAGCCTACTTATGGAACAGCCTTCCACACCACCTAAAAAGCCTACCTACACAATATTCATTTAACAAAGCACCTTTCAAACACTTCCTCAACACTGATTATCTACCCACATAGAAACAGCATTTGCCTGTCAACATCTCATCCATAGGTCAACATTTCTTTTCCTCTTCCGCTCGTTTTTTGAGAATAATTTGTTTTTTATCCATGTAATATTATTATATTATTATAATTAAGGTTAAAATATTATTATAAAATGTAATGTATGTGAGAATGTACCCGCATACCACTGTACTTTAGCAATGTGAATCGTGAGAATGTACCCGCATACCACTGTACTTTAGCAATGTGAATCGTGAGAATGTACCCGCATACCACTGTACTTTAGAAATGTAAATGTTTTCGTTTGCTTAAATGGGATGATGTATTTGATAATAAGCAGATATACATTTTTTTTTCTTTACCTGCCACAGAAGTGAGTAAGAAAGTGTTATTATTATTATTTCATTTTCCACCAAGAATGTATGGAAATAAGCGAGAATGTGTTTATGTAATTTTTGTATTGATGATTGATGACACATTCAAAAATACAGATTAATTGTAGACGGTTTGACCGCATGAGTGAGTGTCGGTATACAGAATTTATTAATTTTTTAATTTATTTATTGTTTTGTTTATTTTATTTTATTATTTATTTATTAATTTTTTCCCAATTACTATCTTGTTTGTTTAAAAAAAAAACTACTCATTTTTTATTATGATTGCATATTGTATATGAATGCTGTTATGTTAACTTTATAATGTTGCGTGTCCTTTAAATTAATGCTTAAAGTAACATGTTGGAATGAAAGGATATAGTTTGCAAGATAAATGAGAGTGGAAGGGCAAAATGTTAGACGGGCCTGCACGCCAAATTCTTAACCCTTCGAAAAATAATGTTCGTTCGTTCGTACTCCTTACTTCTTCCATCGTTTCCCTTGGTTTATGCATCTCATCTAATACCTCGTATCTCATAATCCTTGCCTTTCCATGCCGCTTCTTTTCTCTGCATTTACCGTTATTTCTCCTATTTCTCTCTCCATCTGGACTCGTGTATCGGTAATCTCGTCGATCCACATCTCTTCCACTACTACCTCTCTTATTTCTCTCTCTATATCGGCTCTGTGATCGGTACTCTCTTTTATCTCTACTTCCCCTTCTGTTCTCCTTGTTCTTCGACTCTTTGTATTTTCTATCGATATATCTGTAAAGTGCAGCTATCTCTTTCTCGTCCTCCCTTTCACCACTATTTCTTCGTCCATGGGCCCTTCAATCCTTGTCCCTACGACTACCATCGCAATCTTCGTCAGACACTGACCAGTCTGAGTACTGTGATATGGACATGTCTAAATCTTGTTGTCTTCTCCTGTTATGTCTATGATCGACTTTGTCTACTTCTCTTTCCCTTCTCTTTCTATTTGGTCTCACCTCTAACTGTGTCGTATTTCTCAACTTTGCCAGGCGCCTATCATAATCGGACGAATCGCCTGATGACGTCCAATACCTCTTCGTCCCTCGTCTTATCCGTTGCGCCATCTCTTCCTATGCCTTAGTATCTTCTGCTGCGATTTCCTCGCCCTCCTGAGGATCTCCCTGTGAACTGTCTTGTTCTCTCAATCTCTCTTCTCCATCCTGTAATCTTTGCTCATATTCCATCATTGTCATGTCTACCTCATTCTCCGAGTTATCCCACTCGGTTCTCAATCTTCTTATCTCCCCCGAAATATCATTATCCTACAAATTGTCCTGTGCATCCTGCGTTGTCACTATCCTGTCATCCTCTGGCGTTGTGTGCCGACGTCTCTCCTTGATTTCTGTTTGCGTACCAACACTAACCATTCGTCTCTGCGTATTGTCCTGTCTCTTGATTGTTGTCCTATCCTTAATGTTCCATGTTCTATTGCTAGGACTTTCATATTCTGTTGTAAACCTTCGTTGGTAAGATCTGTACTACATATAGCTGAGCTTTTTATTTCTTCTAAATTTAGGTGTTCTGCTTAGCTGACAATAAAAAGTTTTCCAACATATATTGGTCTTTCTCCAAGTAATGTACTAGTTAATAAGATGGTCACTCATGTCTACCCCTTTTATGTACATTTTATAATCCCTTAGAAGATTTGGCTGTGAAACATTAAATTCTCGACAATTCTTATTCACGTTAGCTCTACCGTACGCTTAGTACACCTATGACCATTTACAATGTGAACATACCAAACCAGTTTTATAGTGTTGAAGGCACTTTGTGCCTGGGAGTAGTTATTTGTAGATGACAACTATGCGAACAAACTTCAAAATTGTTCCATGAAGAGAGATTACACGTTTTTAACGAATACAGGGCCGCCAAGTAAGCAATCTAGTGTGTTAATTTATTGCTTAATAAAGCACAAGAATTTTTAGAATCAAAACTTACACAGGAAAGGAAGACTATTATGAGAATCTGTTACTGCTTTAGTATGATTTGATATATCTTTAAAAACATAATGTTGCTTTATTTCGCAATTAAAATATGCATACTCCGCTTAACTATTATGATTGATCACAACTTTGTTTTTTCTCTTGCAAGGACAATTATCTCCCTTACATTATATTATGCTATATTTGTTTACATGGTTCACAGGGATTCAGAGTTGCATTCCAGTCTCTAAACACCTACATCACTGACCCACCTAGAGATATGTCTAAAATTATAAGTTCTATGATATGATAATGATTAATAAGTTGAATTACAATTAAATCTAGAGTGTTGAACAACTAGTTGTCAGCATCCCATCTTAGTAGTACTTTATATTCAGACAATTTAATATTTTAAGTAAAGACTTCACACATAAGCAGAAAGTATTTTCAACTTACTGGTTCTGTCAGAGACTGATTGGAAACTGATTAATACAAAAATGGACACAATAATCCAAATCTATATACAATGTTTACGATGACAATATGTTAATCTTCACATCAGTTCAAAACGTCACGAAAAAAGTGAAATATAAAACTCTTAAATAAGGGAAAGGGGGGAGAAATGGTGAATGTAAATATGACTGTTGTTTGCTAGTAAGGCACTAACTGTAGCGGAAGGTAATCAAGACCTGTAGAGATCTCCTTAAGAAACAGTGAGCTCTCTAAAGATCTACCTTGACAAAGTCATGTCTGTTTTCAGGTTTCCGAATTGTTTAAATTTAGAAAGCTTGTACAGCCTGGATGTAAATTTCATCTCTGCCGGATAATCTGTTTTCTACAATCCCATCAACAGAGTGGTAGAACACTGAAACTAAATGATATTTTACCGAACTGTCAACTTGACTTTAAAGAAAAGATCACGTTCCTAACTCACACAGTTTGTAATTTTAGTGAATTTTTGTAACCGACCTATTCTGAGTTTTCAGTAGGAAAAGGATGAGGGGGTGGGGAAATACCTTTAATCCTGAGGATACTACACTTTTAAATGTCAGTGACAGACAGCTGAAGAAAGTAATATGAACTTACTGGTACTGTCAGAGTTCAACTAAGAAACTAGTTAGTACAACAGAACACAATAATACAAATCTATGTACTGGTACTGTCAGAGACTAACTAAGAAACTAGTTTATACAACTGAACACAATAACACAAATCTATGTACTGGTACTGTCAGAGTTCAACTAAGAAACTAGTTAGTACAACTGAATACAATAACACAAATCTATGTACTGGTACTGTCAGAGACTAGCTAAAAAACTAGTTAGTACAACTGAACACAATAACACAAATCTATGTACTGGTACTGTCAGAGACTAGCTAAGAAACTAATTTATACAATGAATTACAATAAACAAATCTATTGTACTGGTACTGTCAGAGACTAGCTAAGAAAAGTTAGTACAAATGAACACAATAAACAAATTATGTACTGGTTACTGTCAGAGACTAAGCTAAGAACTAGTTAGTAAACCTGAAACACAATAACAAAATCTATGTACTGGTACTGTCAGAGACACGAGTAGCTAAGAAAAAACTAGTTAGTAAAACTGAATACAATAACACAAATCTATGTACTGGTACTGTCAGAGACTAGCTAAGAAACTAGTTAGTACAACTGAACACAATAACACAAATCTATGTACTGGTACTGTCAGAGACTAGCTAAGAAACTAATTTATACAACTGAATACAATAACACAAATCTATGTACTGGTACTGTCAGAGACTAGCTAAGAAACTAGTTAGTACAACTGAACACAATAACACAAATCTATGTACTGGTACTGTCAGAGACTAGCTAAGAAACTAGTTAGTACAACTGAACACAATAATACAAAATCTATGTACTGGTACTGTCAGAGACTAGCTAATAGAAACTAGTTAGTACAATGAACACAATAACCATAAATCTATGTACTATGGTACTGTCAGAGACTAGCTAAGAAAACTAGTTAGTACAAACCCTGAACACAATAATACAAAATTATGTACTGGTACTGTCAGAGATAGCTAAGAAAATAGTTAGTACAATGAACAACAATAATACAAATCTATGTACTGGTACTGTCAGAGACTAGCTAAGAAACTTAGTTAGTACAAGAAACTGAACAATAATATAAATTATGTACTGGTACTGTCAGAGACTAGTACTAAATGAAACTAGTTAGTACAACTGACCACATTCATAATACAAATCTATGTACTGGTACTGTCAGAGACTAGCTAAGAAATAGTTAGTACAATACTGAACACACTAATATAAATTCTATGTACTGGTACTGTCAGAGACTAGCTAAGAAACTAGTTAGTACAACTGAACATCAATAACATAAATCTATGTGTATACTGGTATGTCAGAGACTAGCTAAGAAACTAGGTTAGTACAATGAACACAATAATATAAATCTATGTACTAGTACTGTGGCAGAGACTAGCTAAGAAATAGTTAGTACAACTGACACAATAATACAAATGCTATGTACTGGGTACTGTCAGCGAGATAGTAAGAAACTAGTTGTACAAACTGAACACAATAATATAAAATATGTATGGTACTGTCAGAGACTAGCTAAGAAATCATAGTTAGTACAATGACTGAATAATAAAATCTATGTACTGGTTACTGTCAGAGACTAGCTAAGAAATAGTTAGTACAACTGAACACAATAATACAAATATATGTTACTGGTACTGTCAGAGACTAGCTAAGAAAACTAGATTTAGTACAATGAATCACAAATAATTACAAATCTATTAGTACTGGTACTGTCAGTGACTACGCTAAAGAACATAGTTAGTACAATGAAACAATAATACAAAATTTATGTATGGTACTGTCAGTTGTATTGTTAGGATGTATGTATCATATGCATTACCTCGTCATCTACACAACGCAAACACATGTTTCAGGAAGGGACTCAGTAAAAAAAGCATGTTCAGTTTGTTGCCATGTTTATTTAAAGTATATTGTACATGTCAAGATTCGAATTATATTACAATGTGTGGTTCGTACTTTAAGGTATTCATATTACATCCCCCCTTTTTTGAAAAAAAAAAAAATGTGTGCAACCATTTCCAACGAAATGTTTCATGTGAGAAAGGATAAGTATGTGTAATGCTCAGTGTGAGTATATCTGTCACTGTCTGTATCGGCTGGGAATAGGTGTCCCTGTACGGCCCAGAAACGAGTTGGTGTAAGTGCTGTGGGTTCTGCGGAAGGTCCCTGGGTTTTAGCTTCGAGGTTGGTTGTGATTTCGCTTGGCGCTTGTTGGGTGTGTGGGGCACCAAAGTCTGGAGTTATGCATTGTCTGTTGAAAGCAATGGAATTCTCTGTTCTGTTGTATTCTGTGGGATTTCTCTTATGTCCACTCTGTTTCGCCTCAGGAGGTTGCTGCTGCTGTCTGGTCTTAAAGTATAGCTCCTGGGTTCAGGGTTTCTGGAAATGATTGTTGCTTTTGACCATGTGTCATTGTTGTGGTTGTAGGTAGTCACATGCTGACCAGGATATAATGGTGGTAAGTCTTTTGCACATTTGTCATAGTTGGATTTCTGAACTTGCTGACGATGCTGAAATTGATCATATGTGCTGTCTCTATGTTGTGTCGAAGGTGGACCTTTGATGGTTAGGGAGGTCTGTAATTTCTTCTATCAAACATAAGTTCTGCTGGGACATGTCGATCTTACTGTCTACGGTGTTGTTCTCATCACAAGAGTGCTTGGTGTAATCCTCTGTTATTGTTTTTCTTCATGATTGGACTTGATAGTTTGTATTATGTAATCTCGCAATGAAACCATTAGATTTAGGGGTATTAGGTGGACTGATGTATGTGTGTTTTGAATCTTTCTAGACCTTTGTGAAAGTTTCTGTATGCTTTGGACCTAGAGAATTGTGGACCGTTTGTCTGATTCTAATTTTCATCTTGGGATGCTCAAACATGCTGCCAATATTCTATGTAATGTCTGCAATAACAGCTTGGTGGATGAGAGGTTGTGGGAAGTTTTTCTCATGATGGTAATTTGCTGTTATGTAAGTCAGCAATCATAATCTAGATCGTATTTTGTGATTGAGCAAAATAATCCAGTTCCTCTACTATAATGCTCCAAGGGCTCACTGGTATGGAGATGGTCTGTGAGGTTCTTGCAAAATGGCGTTTGGAGTTGTTTATTTAGCATGATCTTGGCAAATTAGAAACAGTTTTTTACATAGTGTTTTCTATGTCTCTTTGTATATTTGTGGCAGTAAGTAAAACCCAATCTTTCTTTGATCTCAGTTGTGTATTCACATAAACAAGTCGTGCACTATTACTGGAGCTTGTTTTAAGGATGATTATCGCGTTGAGTTTCTGTTAAACAATGCGAATCTCCTTTAAGGATTCAGACCATCTTCGATGCTAAACTCGTCCCTCATCGAGTAATACTGGAACGGATGTGTGTTGGAACTCTTCCTGATAGAAGCTTGGTCTTCATGGTATTAGTTCTTTGAGAGAGTTTCTGTCTGCGGAGAAAAAATTTACTTCTTTTGTCAATAGGGATCTCTCGATGTTGATTCTTCTCTTCTGATGTTGTTCATAGCGCTTTCGCTAATAATTGACATGAATCATACTTTGATGTTTGGGATTAAGATCTGTTATCTTGTTGGGGTTTGGTCGTCTGTCGAGAGCATCTGCCAAAACTACTATATCCTCTTTAATGATTGTTAATAGATTACCACATCAGCATTTAGCACATTGGTAATTACCCAAAATTGCAGGTCCTCTCAAATCTACTTTACAAGTAAAAATGTTGACGATGTCCATTCTGAGCCTCGTGTATGAACATTTAGTGATTACGCTCCAATAACAGTCTCTATTCTTGTTTTCATGTAGATCTTAGTTTTGTTGTCCTGCACTCCTACGTTTTTACATTACCTATGTGGTAAATCTTGAATCATCCACTTGTCAGGATGATCTGTTGAATATCCTTAAGGGTAGGGAGTGTTACTTGGCGCACAAGTGTCTATCTTGAAAACGAATGTTTCTTTCTTAGTTTGCATTATTATTTCCTAGTATTCGGAATTGATACCTTGCTTTGAAAGCCTGCGTTCTCTCTCTGGGTCAATTACTGGAAAGTTAAGTATCTTCACCAGTATTCAAAAGTGGTAGGATCAACCTTTGTTCACTGGAGTACAAGGTCCTCAGTCATCATAGAGTGTGTTTGTTTTTGACGACTTGGTTGTGAGTTTGTGTTGAGGCACTGTTAGTTTTCTTGAAACATAATTATATCCAGTGGCCCTCTTTCTGCAGTGTAATGACATGTAGAGTCTTTAGCTGGTCAGTGGTTTGTTGTGGTTTAGGGCACAACATTTACACATAGCACTCTGCTTGTGTTGTGTTTTTCTTGTTGTTCGAACC
>JAMPIV010011766.1:0-35974 GCA_024509875.1 Oreohelix idahoensis | reverse complement strand
TTTTCCCCCCCCCCCCTGGTTCCCCTTTTATATTTTTCTAATAATTTTATTGAATTTATACCTTTTATCAAGGCTGTATTATGTCACCACTACTTTTTGGAATAGCTATTGATTGGGTTATGAGAAACTATACCCACAATGAACAATTGGGTATAAAATGGACAAATGGAAAATTCCTGGGGGACCTGGATTTCGCAGATGATGTAGCATTCTTAAGTTCAACACCAAGACAAACCCAAGAAGCAATAAATAATTTGTGTCATCTCTCGGTTAAAATTGGTCTCCAAATAAATGCCTCTAAAACTAAAGCTATGAACTTTTCTAACGAGACCTTTGATATCATCTTGAACGGGGGAAAAAACTACAGAAAGTTGAAAGTTTCAATTATTTAGGCAGTAAAATGACTCAGGATGGTGACACAACAAGAGAAATCCATACTAGAATTGCTTTGGCAGCTAGCGCCTTCAATAGATTATCTAACATTTGGAAATTTACGATCATTGAATATACATACCAAGCTTCGTCTGTTTAATTCAAATGTTATCTCAGTGTTAACATACGGCTGTGAGAGTTGGAAAATAACAAAATCATTGGAGAACAAGCTGAATACATTCGAGAACAAATGTCTTAGAAAACTCATGAACATCAGTTGGAAAGAATTCAAGACTAATCGACAAATAAGAGAAGACTCTAGGCAGAAATATGTCTCCGACTATATAAGGAAAAGACGATGGTCATATATCGGTCATGTCCTACGAATGCAAAAAAACAGAATACCACTACAGGCGCTCACTTGGGTTCCTGAGGGTAAGGGGAAAAAAAGGAAGACCAAAAGAAACACTCAGAAGAACAATAATAAGAGAAGGAAGAACGTTGGGCCTAAATAATGTGCAAGAGCTAAGAGGAGTGGCGTCACAACGAACAACCTGGAGAGCACTGGTTTCTGCCTTATGCGCCGTGTTTGGCGCTTAAAGAATTTATTATTATTAATATTAATAATTAATTATTATATATAAATATATATATATATAATTTACATCTGATATATAAAGTATAAATATATATAATAGCATGGTTTATGTACTATTAGATTTGTAATCTATATAGAAATATATGAATGATTTGTATATATATATATACATATATATATATATATATATATATATATAGATGTAATATATAAGCATATTGTTGAACTTCTTTCATTACAATATATATATATATATATCGATCTATCTTATATCTATATACACCACGTAGGGCGTGATGGCGACTGACTACTTTGACGGTCGGCGGCTAAGGATCAAAGAAGAAGAAGATATATATATATATATATATATACACACACACACACACATATACGAGGGAAGGTCAAAAAGTAATGCCTCCTATTTTTTATGTATGTAAATACTGCATCGGTGTGCAATTTGTAAATATAGCAGAATTCCTCAAACACTCTTCTGCACTATATAGCATTACCAATCTGTTTCAGTAACAGGTGTCACCACTGTAACAGTTTAAAAATGGCTGCCAAAGACGTTCGGTTAAAACAACGTTATTGATAATAATAGGATTGTCACTGATAATAATACGATTCAGGAGGTTGTATTTATGGTGAAGAAGGAGAGTGTGTTTTGGGACAGTCACTCACAGTAGCGTACACACATCAGAGGCATGGAATGGTGTAACGGCAGGTGAAAGTTAATGACGGTTTATTACACCACAACACAGTACGTTAATATAGAATACACATATGGTCAAATTACAGTTTACAGCAATACAATAATAAAGTACTCCTCACATCAGCGCTCTGATAATATAATAATGGATCCTTTTAGCGAACGGACATCATCGCCGTGCTAACATAAATATGGCCTCCTCAAAGATAGCAAACGGACATCATCGCCGTGCTACAACATAAATGGCATCCTCAAGATACTCCTCACATCAGCGCTCTGATAATATAATAATGGATCCTTTTAGCGAACGGACATCATCGCCGTGCTAACATAAATATGGCCTTCTCAAAGATAGCAAACGGACATCATCGCCGTGCTACAACATAAATGGCATCCTCAAGATACTCCTCACATCAGCGCTCTGATAATATAATAATGGATCCTTACCTCTGTTACGTGCAGTCTTTGATATCTTACAATATTATACATTGGTATTCTTGTTATCTTCGCAAATATTTTGAAAGCAAAATAGTGCTTAAGGGAAAGTCATTATTGTGTTACTTCCCTTGAAAGTTGTGTCGGCTCTTTCGATCAAACTCCGCGGATAAATCCATTTTACTGCGATTTATTCGTTGTTTGGGTAATAATAGATTGTTCTTGCTTCAGAATATCTATGGCCTGAATTTATGTGTATTGTTTGTCTGAGTAGGACGAGTCTGTCTTATATCTGTATATCTTTACATATCTAAGTCGAACTATATGTTCTGTTGTCTCTAGAGAGGTCGAAGGCTATTCGGCGGATGTGTCGCTAGAGAGTGGTGTGATTTGGCTTCGTCCTGATAGGGACTGTGTGTTTTTCCATGTCGGCCTGTCGCCGGGGAAAAAGTGATCTCAGTATTTGTGGGGAAGGTGATAGTCGTCTAAACCTATCGTGTATGCTTTACCCCAGTGTTTAGTCGTATTGCCAAGGAATGGCAGTTTCATATTTCCTATACCAAGGTAATCAAAGATACTCTTATGAACTCTCGATCGAAGCCACCATTTTCGATAGTTACGATTTGAATGTCTAAGAGAATATATTTGACTCGATGAAAACGACTTCGATTCCTAGCAGCACTATATCCTGTAGATTGCAGTCAATTGTTCATGATCAAATCTACAGAGCAATGAAATGTTTTATGAATGACTAACTTTAGGACAGATTCATTATCTGTATCCAAACGTGAGTGACAGCTCACGAGTGAAGCCATCTTGGAACCAAAACATGTAGTGACTTTCAAGAAGAGAAAAGGGATGCCCGTATTATCGCTTGATCAGTCCAGAGATCACTGCTACACATGAGAACCCATTGCTAGCGGTTCAATATTATTATATGGAAAAATATGTGCTGAACATTATGTTGAAGAATCGTCGCTAGACGAGATTAGGTTTAGAAGCCATCTGAAATATTGTTTATAAGCTGACGTGCTCAGTCAGTGAAGTCAGATGATATATGTATGGGCGATACTGAGTGCTTGGCTACTGACAGTCCATTATACACTTATTCTACATGAGTGCCCATGTAACATTGCAAGACCATTTATCCACTGTACTATGATGTATTATGGCAACCTGTGATTTGTCACTATCTGTGCTGTCGAGTGTGTACGTCCAATTAAACTTTAGAAAAGGTACACAGTCGTTGGTGTCGATGACTTCCAGCCATACATGAGTGTGAGAAAAGAACATTTTTTGTCAACACCACGAACCTTTATCATCATTCGCACATTATACACTCAATCCATGTCTACACACCACTGCGTAGGTCAAGTTGACATTCCATACACTACAGTGGAGCAAACAACACCATAGAGATCTTATCAACTGATGATGATGATGATGTCTGCTTCCATCCACTTATATCTATCTTTTGGTGGATATCATTAACGGGAATAAAAATCCAACTTTATCAACCTTATCAACTGGTGGACCAGCTTTCTGGGTTTGACCTCGCAGAAGTTCAGAAGTCAACAGATTACCGATACCAGACCGTTTCCTGTGGCTGATACGACACACTTGCAGTATTGGTTTGCTCTTTGTCAACACTTCGTCACGTGACCTGTCAGGTGAATGCAGTATGTAGGTCAGCGTTGTTGACATTTTTTACATTAGACATTATAGAGTTTCACAGAACAGTTGGATCAATTCTTCTCAATGTTAACAGGAAGACAGTATGAGTGAACTAAGAAGTCCTATTTTCATCGATGGATCTTCTTGTTTTCCATATATGAACTTTAATATTTAAGGCCAGAATGTTTAATTGAATAAAGTGGCAGTTTGTTTGTTTTTCATAAAAATAACTTTGCCATTACTGTAAGACTGAGCCTATTTTGCAACACATACTATCATACACATAATTTATATATATTTATGTTTGCATGTTATTTGTTTGTATAGTATGTTAGTTTCTATGTCAGCGGGTTGTGTTTAAGGTTGGGCGGCGTCCTCACAACAGAATATCCCACGTCATAGAGGGTCCGTTGTGGGCGTTTTCTATAGGTGCAATTTTTCTTGATTGAAAATTTGCTGCGACAACTGTTGCTTTTGTGTTAGCTGTGAAGTCTGTAATTATTGTTATTTTTGTAATATTTCTTTGTTCTTTAGTTTTGTTTTGATTTGTTTGTAATTTGTTGGTCTAACCTTTTCTATCTTTCAGTTCTATTCACAATTTATATTCATATATTGTGACGTCATTTGTGTTGTTATTCTTTGCAGATTCAGTGATTATTTTTCATTGATTTCCCTATTTGATTTATTTTGATTTCTGCAAACGTTCTTGTATTGTCAGTCCTATTTGTACTTTATGTATTCTGTTGGTTGACATATGTTTTATATAGGTATATTTCATAAGACACAATTGCCTGTGCACTGCACTTGGATTATGGTATAAACCAGTACCTGATTATTATTACTATTATACAAGACCTTATTAAAGGCTTGTGACCCACAGATATTGGGATAGTATACTGATTAATCAAGTCATTGAGAACTTGTGGTATTATTATTGATTCAGGTGATTAGTATTATTGTTAGACATCATGGCTACATTAGAATACTTCATTACACAAGGGAAAGCCCTTGATAAGACTGGTCAACAATTAGAACAATGGGCAGTTGCTCAATATGACAAAGCATTAGCTGCAGAAGAGAGAAGAGCTATGGCAGAAGAGAAAAGATTAGCTGCAGAAGAAAGAAAAGCTATGGCGGAAGAGAAAAGATTAGAAAGAGAAGCTGAGGCTGCTGCTGAACAAAAGAAATTGCAGATGCAGGTAGAGGAAAGGAGATTTGAAGCTGAACAAAAAAGATTGGAAAGAGAAGCTGCGGCTGAACAAAAAAGATTAGACAGTGAAGCTGAACAAAAAAGATTAGACAGGGAAGCTGAACAAAAAAGATTAGACAGGGAAGCTGAACAAAAAAGATTAGACAAGGAAGCTGAACAAAAAAGATTAGACAGGGAAGCTGAACAAAAAAGATTAGACAGAGAGGCTGAAGAAAAAAAAGCAATAAGAGAACATGAATTTGAGTTGGAGAAATTAAGATTGACAAGTATGAGTAATGTTAATCAGGCATCTAGTGGTAATGATAAACCTTCTACTTACAAGGTTAAGGTTCCACCGTTCAATCAGTCCAGTGACGATATTACATTCTGGCTGGATAGATTTGAACGTTCTTGTCGTACACATAATGTGGATAAATCACAATACGCTAATCAATTATCAGAAAACTTGAAAGGTGAATCTTTGACTAGATTATGCCTTGTAGGAGAAGCAGATAAGGATAATTATGATGTCATTAGGGCGGCTTTGATAAAAAAATATCAGCTAAGTGAGGAAGGCTATCGCCTTTTATTTAAAACGATGGTACCTGAGACGGGTGTAGAATTCTCAGAATTCACTGCAAAGGCACGTCTCACAGTTGATCGTTGGATTGAGCTTTCCAAAACAGAAAAAACGTATGAAGGACTTATGGATTTGTTGCTCAGAGATAAGATTATGTCATGTGTGAACAAACCTTTCCTTGAATTTATACATGAGCGTAAACCTAAATCTCTAAAAGAAATGGAAGAATATTGTTCCCAATATGTCACTGCACACCCCGACGTGACTTTTGGCAACACTAAGATTAAGGAGAGTATGCCAGTTGCTTCAGCAACACCATACAATCCCAATTATTCACACAGATTTCAGGGACCTCAAAACAGATTTGATAAAAAAGGTAACCATAATAGTTATCAAAACCAAGGTAACCAATCATTTCAGGGTTCTTCTTCAAAGAACTGGAGACGACCTGATAGCTCTCGACACAGGGGTGGTCATAATTATAGGAATTTCCGTAGAGGAAGTAATTATAGAAACTATCAGGGTTATCCGTCTTGGAGTCAACAAGATCATAATTACAGAGATACTCATTATAATGAATATGATAATGGTAACCAAGGGAACTATGACTCAAACCCACATAGGGGTTACAATAGAGGTAACAATAACTACAGAGGTGATAATAACCGAGGTAGATCTCAAAACAAAAGACATAAACCACATTTTCAGGCAAACTCTGCACAACAAGAGTCCCATGAAGCCTATAAACAGAGTAAAGATAATAATGATGCTAGTAATATGGCATGTGCCGCTTTTGATTTTTGGGAGAGCATCTCAGTGCCCCCAATGCAAAACGTTATTTGAGCCAACCACAGTGTCTACTTTAAGCTGTGGCCATCCTCTTCCTGCTCTTCCAGCATCAGTCGCGCATGATGGAAGAGGTTCTCTTGTCTTACATAAGGGTTTAGTGAATAACAATCCAGTCTCTGTGCTATTTGATTCTGGATGCACCACAATTGGTGTTAGGCAGTCACTCGTAGATCCTTCCCGTGCCACTGGACAAGTAGTCAAATGTGTAACATTTGGCGGCACATTAGAGAAATACTCTACTGCTATCATTAGGATTGCTACTCCTTTCTTTACAGGAGATGTACACGCATGTCTTCTTCCGAATCCGATCGCTGACCTCATCATCGGTCGCATTCATGGAGTCAAGGAATGCACTCCGCAACAAATTTCCACGTGGAAAGGCAAAACATGCAGATTGCTAACGCTGTAGTCACTAGAGCTCAGGCTCTTAATATGCCTCAAACTTCATCTACTGAAGATAATGAAGTGCATAACCAAGATAATCCCTTGGTAATTTCTCGTGACTCGTTTATAAAACAGCAAGAAGATGATCCCACTCTGAAGAAATTCTTCATTCTTGCAACTAAAGGTGATCCGAATAAAGACACAAGTCGTAAATCGTGGATTAAAAAGAAGAATGGCGTACTTGTACGTATGGTTCAAGACTCCATTACGTCAAGTCATTCTCAAATCCTGGTTCCCAAGAATTTGAGAGTTAAAATTTTGCAGCACGCTCACGACTCTCAGTGTGCTGGACACATGGGTTTTTCCCGTACTAAGTCAAGAGTCCTTGCGGCTTTCTTTTGGCCATTGGTAAACAAGGACATACGTATTTATTGTCGATCTTGTAAAGTATGTCAGGAAGTTAAATCCAAAGGTCCACGGCATGCTGCACCCATTCAGGCGGCGGACATTCCTATTCGGCCGTTTCAAAAAATGGCCATAGACATTATTGGTCCATTTAAGATCAAGTCTGCCAGAGGACATCAGTTTATCTTGACGTGTGTTGATATGTGCACACGTTGGCCAGAGGCTATTCCTCTGAAGAGCATTACTACTGCTGATATTGCAGATGCTCTTTGGCTTATATTTTCTCGTCTGGGGTTCCCCGGAGAGATATTGTCAGACCATGGCACCCAACTAATATCAGATACCATGTCTCAAGTAATGTCTACTCTGCAGATAGATAGATCTTTAAGTAGTATCTACCATCCAATGTCTAATGGTATGGTCGAACGCCTTAATAGAACACTTAAAAACTTACTGGGGAAGATAACTGAGGATCATCCTCAAGACTGGGACAGAGTTTTACCTGCGGCCCTCTTCGCTTACAGAGAGGTACCCAATGAACATACGGGATTTTCTCCCTTTGAACTCGTCTTTGGCGCGCGTCCGCGTGGCCCTATGTCGTTGCTTCACGATCTCATAACATCTGACAATATTGACGATGACACAAAGTCATCCTACGAATATGTCATCGCGTTGAGACAAAAAATTATCGAAGCATGCAAATTAGCAACTTCTTCTTCTGAATTTGCGAAACAGAAGGCAAGGCAATTTGCCAATAAGAAGAGATGCTTACGACAACTTTGTCCTGGTGACAAAGCATTTGTATTACTACCTTGTAGGGAAAACAGATTACTTATTTCTTGGAAAGGTCCGTACGATATAATATCGAAAATTTCCGATGTCGACTATATTGTCGATATTGATGGGAAGCATAAAACCTTCCACATCAATATGCTTACTGAATTCCATGAACGTCCGGATTATTTGCAACCCATTTTCCAAGCAACGGACAATTCTCCAGTACAACATGGTCATTACTCATCACTGTCCGTGATACAGGATGAGGAAACAAGTTTTTCAGATGTAAATCTTCCTCTTCCAATGATCCCACTTCATTCCAGTGAATCATGGAAGAACGTTACTGTCTCTCCTGATTTGTCTCTAGGAGAACAGCGACAAGTTTCAACTATGTTGCAAACATTTCAGGATGTACTCACTGACATCCTGGACAAACGAATGTCATTCAACATGACATTGTTCTAACTGACCATACTCCTATTAGGGTTAGACCTTATCCTATACCTATACATTTTCAAGCACAGGTCGAGAAAGAGTTGGATGAGATGATAGATTTGAAAATAATCGAACCATCCACCTCTGCATATTCTTCGCCGATGGTTATTGTGCGTAAAAAAGACAATAACATACGTCTTTGCGTTGACTATCGAAAATTGAATCAAGTAACTAAGTTCGATGCCGAACCTATGCCTTTACTGGAAGAGCTACTTACTCGACTCTCCAAATCTCATTTTTTCACTAAACTTGATTTGTCTAAAGGATATTGGCAAGTTCCTTTATCTGAACGCGCCAAACCTCTCACGGCTTTTTCAACACCTAGAGGTTTGTTCCAATGGAATTTTATGCCTTTCGGTCTTATGAACGCACCAGCTACGTTCGTACGCATGATGCGCCGAATCCTATCTTATCGGTCAGATGTCATTGCATATCTAGACGACATCTGTCTTTTCAGCGATACTTGGGAAGATCACTATTCAGGGTTAGATGAATTGCTGTCTACTTTGCGTGAGCACAACCTGACAGCGAAACCCTCTAAAGCCTATATTGGTTTTAGCGAAATTTCTTTCCTAGGCCACCGAGTTGGTCATGGTTTCCTAAAGACAGAGGACCATAATACTAGTAAGATACTTAACATCTCAATCCCTAAGACTAAAAAAACAGGTGAGAAGTCTGTTAGGTCTTATTCAATTTTATGGCAGATTCATTCAGAATCTATCCTCTATCATGGCACCTCTCTCAACACTTCTAAAGAAAGGTTCGCCTAATGTGGTCCACTGGTCTCAGGAATGCCAATGCTCTCTGGATAAGATTAAAACATTGTTTTCAACACCACCTATTTTAGTGCTACCCACTAAAGATAAGACATTCGTTCTTCGTAGTGACGCTTCATCCACTGGGATTGGAGCGGCACTAATGCAAGAGTACTCTGGAACTCTGCATCCTGTAATGTATATTTCCAGAAAACTTAATGCGGCAGAAAGGAATTATTCGGTTTTAGACCGTGAGCTATTAGCTATGGTTTGGTCGATCCTCAAACTACAGAGATTCCTTCTAGGCGCACATTTCATAGTAGAAACCGACCAAAAAGCTCTTACTGCTCTACAGAGTAAGAATTTGAAGAGCTCGAGGTCTACTCGATATGCAATTGCTCTTCAACCTTTTCATTTCTCTGTGCGAGCTATTCGTGGATCAGATAATGTGATGGCAGACATTCTGTCAAGATGCCCACATGATTCCACATAACTATTAGGGCTTAGACTTCTTGATATGTCTAGTTCTATAGTAGTTCCTTTTCTATATCATGATAGATACACATTTGTAATTTAATAATATAATGATTGTATCACTACATAGCGGTTCATTGATGTTTATTCACCGCTGTGCTTTGATGATTTTTTCTTCATAAATCATAAATTTAAGATATCTAATACGAAATGATGATATGAATTTTTTAGGCATTGTGTAATTGCCAGAATTGTATTATACTTTGATGACACCTTCCTGGAAAAATATACTTGTAGAGAAATAATTTCTCTCAGTTTATGAGACACATTCTCACCAGTCGCTCCATAAGTCGACTTAGCCTCATATTAGGCGTTATAGGTATTCCTGATATTTTCATCTGCGCATTATTCATGCGTTGTGAGCCTATTGTACGTTGCTCCTAGATGTATTTCAAAAAGGAAAAAAAAATGGAACATTTTTTTTTTCCCGGGAGGTGTGGTAAGACTGTTACGTGCAGTCTTTGATATCTTACAATATTATACATTGGTATTCTTGTTATCTTCGCAAATATTTTGAAAGCAAAATAGTGCTTAAGGGAAAGTCATTATTGTGTTACTTCCCTTGAAAGTTGTGTCGGCTCTTTCGATCAAACTCCGCGGATAAATCCATTTTACTGCGATTTATTCGTTGTTTGGGTAATAATAGATTGTTCTTGCTTCAGAATATCTATGGCCTGAATTTATGTGTATTGTTTGTCTGAGTAGGACGAGTCTGTCTTATATCTGTATATCTTTACATATCTAAGTCGAACTATATGTTCTGTTGTCTCTAGAGAGGTCGAAGGCTATTCGGCGGATGTGTCGCTAGAGAGTGGTGTGATTTGGCTTCGTCCTGATAGGGACTGTGTTTTTCCATGTCGGCCTGTCGCCGGGGAAAAAGTGATCTCAGTATTTGTGGGGAAGGTGATAGTCGTCTAAACCTATCGTGTATGCTTTACCCCAGTGTTTAGTCGTATTGCCAAGGAATGGCAGTTTCATATTTCCTATACCAAGGTAATCAAAGATACTCTTATGAACTCTCGATCGAAGCCACCATTTTCGATAGTTACGATTTGAATGTCTAAGAGAATATATTTGACTCGATGAAAACGACTTCGATTCCTAGCAGCACTATATCCTGTAGATTGCAGTCAATTGTTCATGATCAAATCTACAGAGCAATGAAATGTTTTATGAATGACTAACTTTAGGACAGATTCATTATCTGTATCCAAACGTGAGTGACAGCTCACGAGTGAAGCCATCTTGGAACCAAAACATGTAGTGACTTTCAAGAAGAGAAAAGGGATGCCCGTATTATCGCTTGATCAGTCCAGAGATCACTGCTACACATGAGAACCCATTGCTAGCGGTTCAATATTATTATATGGAAAAATATGTGCTGAACATTATGTTGAAGAATCGTCGCTAGACGAGATTAGGTTTAGAAGCCATCTGAAATATTGTTTATAAGCTGACGTGCTCAGTCAGTGAAGTCAGATGATATATATGTATGGGCGATACTGAGTGCTTGGCTACTGACAGTCCATTATACACTTATTCTACATGAGTGCCCATGTCCCTTCCCATACACTCAGCAGCTGTACAGGCACCCATACTCTTATCCAAAATCGATGATGATGATGTCATGCACATTACAGGGGCCGACTCCTTCGGTCGCTGCCCACAAACTCACTGCCCACGGGAATACACATCTCCCGCCTAAAAAAAATTAGATACGAAGACCCGGCCGTTCAAAAAACACCACTCAGTCTCCCTACTTGCACGGGCTAGCCACAAATAGCTAAACACCCGTAGCTCAAAACAGTTCGGAGTGAATAAACCTCCACAATTGAACTGACTAGCGTTCACACGCTTTCTAACTTTACTTCTCGGACATACGAGGGAATTCCCCTATTACAATTTAACCTAACATCATAGCTAATCAAGAAATGTAACTCATAATCTAATCTGCTCACCTAACATTTTCCGGATCACTTCCCTTCCATTAAAATTACTGGCAACAGTTTGCCACCCCGTCCGGGAAAAAAAATGCTTTATCATTTTGTTTTGAAAATTTAAGACCCAAAAATTTAAAGGTTAATGAAATTATATCCTATGGCTACCAAAAATGTACCTATGACAAGTCAAAATAGTAAATCTACAAAAAATATCAGCAATAAATTTAAATAACAACTAAAGCATCCAACATAATCATGCAAGCATACTAAAATTAATCTAATACAAAACCAAACTAAGTACATTTAGTACAAGAATCAACTAATAGTAAGTGAAAGAACAAGATCCAGCAAAAGAAGAATGATCTGTAGTAAAGGAAAGTAAGAAATCGGAAAATGCGAAACAATCAACAATACCACATAATAACTAATAAGTAAAACAATTTCATGTACAATAAATACAAATACCGTACTAATTACATAATATTAAGCTATATAATTAACTCAACAATATAACGCATGAAAGTATAAGTATCGAAAGAAGAAGAAGTATATAAGTAGAATGGAGAGAAACGAAGATGTAATACGGAAGTATAAACAAGATATGAACACATATCGAAAAGACAACAGAAATATAGAATGAAATGAAGAATAGTCACCAAAGGCATGAACACAGAGAAAGTCAATAACAATACATACCAATAACAGTTTAGATCAGACAACATATTTCAACAAATAAATACAAACATAATCGCAAGGCACAAAACAAAATGTCAAAGAATATCTATACTAACAGCACAAAAAAATAGTTTATAACTAAACAAAGTCTAGTAAGTAATTTACCTAAGTTACAAAAGTTATATATATAACTAAAAATAAATTATAGACATCACACAAACAAATAATATCATTACGATAACTAAGTTCGATCTAGCGCACAGTCAAGCGCTAAATAAAAATACATCATAATATCAAACAAAACAACTTTTCAACGAAGTAATATCCCACTACATATCAACCATAGCGCATAGTCAAGCGCTGGGCATCCCAAAAAAAAATAAATTACAATGCCAAAAAAAAAAATACAATTTTTTTCCCAAAATTACCATACAAAATATTTCAGAATGATAAGTTATCAAAAAATAAAATTATTATTTTTAAGAAATTCGAAGTTATAACTAATAAACTAACAATGAAATTAGCTTTCAACAAAATGAGAGGAACATAAAATATCCTTTTCTTAACAAACACTTAAATCAAAACATGTAAGTTTTTTTCTCAAAAAAAAAAAAAGTCACAAAAAAGACAACTTGGAAAAACACACTGTCGTCTGTATACCAAGTTTCAAATATATAAACATAACATAATGTATACAGAGTATGTATTATAACAATCTGTCCTTATTCTTCAAACAAACAATGGTATCAGATGTGTCTATCAATTTTACAAAAAAGTTTAATTTAACTTATAAGTTAATTCTGGCTGACAATCGCGTTTAGCTTCAGTGTTATTTAACTGTAAATTTATCTTACTCAGCGTGATATGATATATTATAAGTAAATCTAAAATCCATTGGTACAATAAGATATGAAAATGGTCCTATAAAATCTCTGCAAAGTTTTTATAAAAAATATTTATCAAATTAATCTGCTGCAAAAAATGTAAAGATAAATGATTATGATCTAAATGAGCACAGGTTTGAAACCGCTCACTGTATTCATCAAAAACTACATACAAATCATTACCAACAAACATGTTACACATAATCAAAGCATAACAGCATACAAATGGCATACAAATTAACTGGTACCTTATCAAAACAGTCATATATGTCAACAACAACAAAAAATATATATATAGTAATCAAATGATGTATAATGATGAACATCATAATGTTTTAAAGAAATTACTAATATCTCAATACAACAGCGTTTAATATACTATATAGAATACAATAATATGTACTATACTAAAAAAAAAAAAAAATCAGAAGCAAAAATTTCCCGACGTTTTGTCAACATGTCCTGACCCTCCAAAAAAGTGACACATCAAATGCTCAGTCAGACTCTGTCAGGTTTCGCTTGATTGCATACGAGCGCACAAAGGTGACCCACATTCTCCACCGATAATGTCAACAGGCGCACTGAGTCATCGCAAAGCCGAATGCTGCGAGACAATACAAATGAGAATTTCTATTATAATCCTCTGTTAGATTTAATGAGGAAAAACGGAAAGTCAAACTAACAATTACCTAACCCTTGTGGTAGTGCGAAGTCATGGCCACTTTTTGCACCTTCTGCAAGCCTCCCCTTACAATGTGTAGACATCACAGAAGGCTTAGATACAACTGAACCGTAACGAACGGTTGTCTCTGCTGTAGGCTGAAAAAAATTACTACATTCCCAAGAACAAGATACTCTCTTAAGATTATAACCATGACAAGCAATAGTATTCAAGACCTTATTACCTTTCTTATCACCTTGATTGTTAATAATTTTGCTCTCATGTGGAGCATAGTTAACCTGGTTGCGATTAACATCTCTTCTTAAATAACAATGTCCACTAGATAGAACTTGCTTTCTAGCAGAAAAATTATTACCGGATTGATAAACTTTCATATAATTATTTCTATTATAGTTTCCAAAACTCTTAGGATCAAAGTGTTGAGATCTGTCACATTGTTTCTCGTTTTTAGGAGAAGAAACGTTACCGTAGGATGAACTCCCTTGGTACTTTATAACCTTAGGGTTATGTCTCCTATCAAAAGTATTTTTTTCTTTGCTTATGGCAATGTGTTTAACAACCGGGTCATACTGCATGGACTGGGTATGACTAGTATGTTTGATTGTCTCTTTATTATTTTTCACCACATTTGTTTCATTCCTGGAACAAGGAGTGCTATCTTTATTCCCTGTTATCAACTTATCAGAGTTTCCAATAAATACACGGTTGGTTTTTAACATCCTGACTTGAAATTTATTACTGTCTCCTTCGTTATCTACAGGGCTGACTGTTACTGTAGATTTTCCTTTGTTGTTTTGCCGCCAGCAATTAATATCATTGGAATCATCGGTATTGCGTTGGAAGTTATATTTTCCACGAAACGACCTATGTCCACCATTCTTGACCGTAGAATCCGCAAAAAGTGTATAAGGCTGGCTTTTTGCTTTAGTGCTCTGATGATAAGCAACTTTCTGTCTATCACTGTCAACATTGACAGAAGACCACATATTGCTATTCAAGACTACGTCAAGCAGACCATCTATTCTTCTACTTGCTTCTGCAATCTCAATGTCTCTAAGTGCAATCTGTTCACTTAATTTCTTGTTTAAACTCTCAGCTCTTAAAACTTTGCAGCTTTCCTCTGCTAGCAAATTTTCAATCCTAATCAATTTGTCTTTCTCCACCATTAACTCTTTCACTCTCTCTTTATCAACCCTCTCAATCTCAATATCATGACTATTTGTAAGCCTATCAACCTTCTCTAGGGATATGGTATCCTTTTCTTTAATTTGGCGACCAAAAATCGCATTTTCACTTAATAGATAAGTAAGTGTTTCATTACACAACTTCTCATATTTCTTAATCTGAACTTTTAATTTCCCACAAATCTCCGTCTTCTCTTGAACTTCTTGAGTCAGATTTCTAACTTCGCCATTTTTTTTCCATCTGAGCTTCCATCTCTTTAATTTTGCACAATGCCGAGTCTAATTTTGCTCGAACACAAGCAAGCTCAGAATTTGATTTACATAAATCACCTGTAAGTTTAGTCACTTTTTTATGTAGCTTATTCACTTCAGTAGTACTTTTTAAGCAACTTTCCCTTTGCTCCTGTGTACTCTGTTTTATATCTCCTATTTGCTTTTTCTCTTTTAACTCTTCTTCCTGGTCACTATGCATGCCGTCGCGCAATAACGTACGCATACTCATCAATATGTTATCACGTTTAATACCAACATGCTTGTCCAAAAACAGACGAAGGTCCAAAACTAACAACCTCGCTAGATCCTTAGCCATACTCACATGAGGAATGGACTTAAATCTATCATCAGCAAACTCTCTTAGAGCTCTTGACGCACTGACTAAAAACCTGTCCATAACATGTGCCTCAAGCTCTGGGCCTTTTAATCTCAGAAAATCTTTCCCTTCTTGAAATAGATATTCTAATAAAGGCCTCATATCCTCAGGGTCTATATCACAATCCATTGTGACTTGCTTATTCAGTCAACCATATATGTCTTAATTAAACTTTCACTATACCAAATCAATTATCTTTTTAAGAAAATACAATTATTTCTCAATCACTGCATCATCAATTCCTGTACATAGCCATACATTATTCATGCATCAACATATTCCTACAATCAAACGATATAATTATCGACAACAAAACAACAGTTCAACAGAATAAGTGATGTATTCAAGAATAGGCAGGCTCGCCGACATGCAAAAAGTAGCACAATTTACACACATACAAAACCACTTATCTGAATATAATTCTGTCCTTTCCGCCAAGACACTGGATATCACAAAATTCTGCAGATATAAAACACTCCACTGCAGAAAGGTACAAGAACTTGACTGTCTTCTCTTCACGTTCTTGCCACATAATAGAACGTGCTCAAACAATGCATCAGATGACAGGAACAAGGGCACGGCAACCTC
Source organism: Oreohelix idahoensis (assembly GCA_024509875.1). NCBI lineage: Eukaryota > Metazoa > Mollusca > Gastropoda > Stylommatophora > Oreohelicidae > Oreohelix > Oreohelix idahoensis. The sequence continues at coordinate 19,616 of JAMPIV010011766.1, read as the reverse complement.
TGCAAATCTTGACTTGAGGCAAACGTGCAAACGAACTCTCCAAAATACTGCACCTATAGTTGAATCTGTATATGGAAAGACTGGAACAAGCACTGTAACAATTATGGCATGAATGTCGCTATCCGATAACAGCTGTTTGATATCCAAACCAACTGATAAAGTTAGTTTAGTTGCTACACACGCCAAGATATGAGGATGGATATGCGCAGTCAGCTGATACCTGTGTACAGTTGAATAAAGCAACGCCCACACACAGCCATCTATAACAAAGTTCAGTGTTCCCACTTGTAATGACTGGTCCAGAATTTGACCTAATTTACTCTCTTGCTACAAATACAAACCAGCGTTGAGGTAACAGCTTCTGAATCATATACGCCACACAGGCACTTCTAAATGATCCTAAACTACGCCACACAGGCTATAAACGCGAATACGTAGGTGTTAGATCCGTTTAGACTAAAAACCACCACTGATAATAATACGATTCAGGAGGTTGTATTTATGGTGAAGAAGGAGAGTGTGTTTTGGGACAGTCACTCACAGTAGCGTACACACATCAGAGGCATGGAATGGTGTAACGGCAGATGAAAGTTAATGACGGTTTATTACACCACAACACAGTACGTTAATATAGAATACACATATGGTCAAATTACAGTTTACAGCAATAAAATAATAAAGTACTCCTCACATCAGCGCTCTGATAATATAATAATGGATCCTTTTAGCGAACGGACATCATCGCCGTGCTAACATAAATATGGCCTCCTCAAAGATAGCAAACGGACATCATCGCCGTGCTACAACATAAATGGCATCCTCAAGATACTCCTCACATCAGCGCTCTGATAATATAATAATGGATCCTTTTAGCGAACGGACATAATCGCCGGGCTAACATAAATATGGCCTCCTCAAAGATAGCGAACGGACATCATCGCCGTGCTACAACATAAATGGCATCCTCAAGATACTCCTCACATCAGCGCTCTGATAATATAATAATGGATCCTTACCTCTCAAAAAACACACAATACTGCACACTCGGCAGTTTGCAATAATCTCACATATCAAAAATTTTCCTCTCTAAGGAAATAATGGCCTACACAGATCATGGCCTCTTATCTTCAGCACTGTACAGGCATACTTTCCAAAGCACATACAGGGGCCGACTCCTTCGGTCGCTGCCCACAAACTCACTGCCCACGGGAATACACATCTCCCGCCTAAAACAGATACGAGACCCGGCCGTTCAAAAAACACCACTCAGTCTCCCTACTTGCACGGGCTAGCCACAAATAGCTAAACACCCGTAGTTCAAAACAGTTCGGAGTGAATAAACCTCCACAATTGAACACTGACTAGCGTTCACACGCTTTCTAACTTTACTTCTCGGACATACGAGGGAATTCCCCTATTACAATTTAACCTAACATCATAGCTAATCAAGAAATGTAACTCATAATCGAATCTGCTCACCTAACATTTTCCGGATCACTTCCCTTCCATTAAAATTACTGGCAACAGTTATGTCATAGAATTCCTCAATGCTGAAGGCGAGACCCCAATTCGCATCCACGAACGTTTGAAGAATGTTTATGGAGATTCAACAGTGGATGTTGGCACTGTCCGACGTTGGGTACATCGTTGTGACGAAGCTGAAGTAGGTCAATCCTCAATGGCTGACGCAAAGCGGACTGACCGTCCGTCTACCGCAGTGACTCCACACAACATTCATCGAGTTGATGGCATCATTCGTGGTGACCGTCGGGTTACACTGGATGAACTTTCTTCCATGTTGTCCATTAGTAAAGGCAGTGTCCAGAACATCATTAAAGACCTGGGTTATTCAAAAGTTTGTGCACGGTGGGTACCCAGAATGTTGACAGACAGACATAAAGAAACAAGGAAAACCATAGCCATCAACCTTCTTCACCGTTACGAAACTGAAGGAGAAGAGTTTTTATCGAATATTGTTACAGGTGATGAGACTTGGGTTCATTTTTTTGAACCAAAATCCAAGAGGCAGTCAATGGAATGGTATCACACAACATCGCCGACAAGAAAGAAGTTCAAAAGTTCACCATCTGTAGGGAAAGTTATGGCTTCCGTGTTTTGGGATGAGAAGGGTGTGATTCTTCTTGACTTCTTGGAACAGGGAAACTCGGTGAATGCAGACCGTTACATTGAAACTTTGAAGAAGCTTAGAGGTCGTATTCGGCGACTTTACCCATTAAAAGATCAGAGAACTGCACTACTGTTGCACGATAATGTCACGCCACACACCGCTAAACGCACCATTGATGAGATTGCAGAATTTGGCTGGACATTATTACCACATCCCCCTTACAGTCCCGATCTTGCACCTTCTGACTTCCATCTGTTTGGAACACTGAAAGAAGATCTTTGCGGACATCACTTTGAGGACACCAAGACCCTTAAACGCGCCGTACGCCAGTGGTTTAGGAAAAAGGGCACAAATTTTTACCATGCGGGGATACATGCCCTTGTGAGAAGATGGACAAAAACTGTAACAAATAACGGAGACTACATTGAGAAATAAATCTTTGAAGTTCAGACTTGGGGCTACATTTCAATGTAAATTTTATCTGTTTTCTTGCCTACTGAATGAAATTAAAAATTACGAGGCATTACTTTTTTACCTTCCCTATATATATATATATATATATATATATATATATATATATATATATATATATATATATATATATATATATATATATATATATATATATATATATATATATATATATATATATATATATATATATATATATATATATATATATATATATATATATATATATATATATATACCCCACAATGAACAATTAGGTATAAAATGGACAAATGGAAAATTCCTGGGGGACCTGGATTTCGCAGATGATGTAGCATTCTTAAGTTCAACACCAAGACAATCCCAAGAAGCAATAAATAATTTGTGTCATCTCTCGGTTAAAATAGGTCTCCAAATAAATGCCTCTAAAACTAAAGCTATGAACTTTTCTAACGAGACCTTTGATATCATCTTGAACGGGGAAAAACTACAGAAAGTTGAAAGTTTCAATTATTTAGGCAGTAAAATGACTCAGGATGGTGACACAACAAGAGAAATCCATACTAGAATTGCTTTGGCAGCTAGCGCCTTCAATAGATTATCTAACATTTGGAAATTACGATCATGGAATATACATACCAAGCTTCGTCTGTTTAATTCAAATGTTATCTCAGTGTTAACATACGGCTGTGAGAGTTGGAAAATAACAAAATCATTGGAGAACAAGCTGAATACATTCGAGAACAAATGTCTTAGAAAACTCATGAACATCAGTTGGAAAGAATTCAAGACTAATCGACAAATAAGAGAAGACTCTAGGCAGAAATATGTCTCCGACTATATAAGGAAAAGACGATGGTCATATATCGGTCATGTCCTACGAATGCAAAACAACAGAATACCACTACAGGCGCTCACTTGGGTTCCTGAGGGTAAGAGGAAAAAAGGAAGACCAAAAGAAACACTCAGAAGAACAATAATAAGAGAAGGAAGAACGTTCGGCCTAAATAATGTGCAAGAGCTAAGAGGAGTGGCGTCACAACGAACAACCTGGAGAGCACTGGTTTCTGCCTTATGCGCCGTGTTTTGCGCTTAAAGAATTTATTATTATATATATATATATATATATATATATATATATATATATATATATATATATATATATATATATATATATATATATATATATATATATATATATACGTAACCACACATATACAAACACCATGCGCATTATTAAAATACAAGGCTAAATTGAAATGCAGATAAAAGTCATATACACTCGTACACACATATTCCTATCAAAGGCCTACTTTCCTTAACATAATAATAAAACAGCCAGAGTGTGATATATACATTCATGATTAAAATGTTAGGTAATGCTGTGTGATTTTTTCCCCTCTGAATTTAAAGGTATGAGCAGTACAATACCAGCGTCAAAGACTTCCCACGAACACACTTAGGGATCAGTGGGCAAGGTCAGACCTTGACACTTTAACGACATCTAGAACTGTGGTCAACGTGACCATTCGCGAATTTATGAGTAGTTCGAAAGGTCGAGCTGAAGTACTTGAGAGGATAGGGGGACTGGGGAAGGGAGGGGGCACAGAAGGCCAAAAGCGGACTTACAAAATGTTAGGATATACAGCGAATGAGATAGTAGTGAGACGGATGGAGGGCCGTTGAGAAAGAGTCATTTTATGAATCAAGGCTGCCTCGTTAAGGAAGAGGTACCATCTCAGGGGCTATTGATAAAACTTTTTGACGAAAAATGTGCAGAAATAAACCAGCGTTGAAAATACGATGATTAAACATGGCAAGATTCCGAAAACCTCAAATCTGATTCCGAAATTCTGATAAAGTAATCAAGATCAATGTGTATGTGTGCTATTTCTGCCTTCGGAATTATGTTTAACATGATTGCTTTGTAGATATCTGATTTTTGTGTTGTTTGTAAATCGATGATTTTCTGCAGTAGTTTCTTTGTAGGTGCGAGTGTACTGCATTCAAAAAACAAATGATCTTCTGTTTCTAGGATGCTTTTCCTACATAGCTGACATTTTGTTATTTGGTTGGATCTGTGTGCTTCTCGTTTTGTTGTGGGTGTCATGTTGTATATTAGTCTAAAAGTTACCTATCTTGCTTTAGCAATGATTTTTCGGTTGTGCAAGTTAGTGAAGCTTTCGGTGTAATTTTTTATAGCATATTTCTGTCCTCTTTTAATTCCTAGGTGTAATGGTGGTGCTTGGAGTTTAACTAAATTTTTATATATTGCATTTGTTTTCTGGTGAATTAATTTTGCATGTCCTTGAATGGCTTGTATGCATGTCTTATAAAATGAGGGCATAGGGCCGAAGTGATGGGGGATTGCATTGTTCAGTGGTCTCAGTTTGGAAAGTCTGAGTCCCGTGTAATAATGAGCTAGTGTGTGTCGTTCTGGGTGTTTGATGATGCTGCCTGTGTTTTTAATTCTGAGTGCCTGGATCGTTGTTTATATGTCTTGAAGGGAAGTCCATCCGTGTTTCTTTTCTTGTATAAGTGTCTTGTGTTTAATGCTGTAAATTGTGTGACCAAAAACGAATGCTCTGACCTGTTTGTTTAAATCTGTGATAGTCTGTTTTGGGGGGTCGAAAACTGTAACAATGTAAAGTAGCTTAGGGAAAATGTATGTATTTACAATTAAACTTCGTCCAAAAATCGTTGTGGTTTTGTATTTGTATCTGTGCAGCATGTCTCGTATTTTGGATGTTAGATTTTTCCATGTGTCTCTGTGTGTGCGATTTGGGTGTGAGGGAAAGGTTATACCATAGATTTTGATGATGCTTGTTGTCACAGATTTTGATAATGTTTGTTGGTGTTAGTCCAAAGGGAAAGTCTGCTTTGTTCTTCCATTTGCCTATGCCCATTATTGTTGATTTTTGAACATTTACTTTTGCTCCGCTACCTTTGCTAAAGTCTGTGAATGTGTTTAGGATAATTTCTATAGACTTTTTGTTTGGTGGGAAAAAGATGGTGTCGTCTGCATAGGCGAGCAACTTTTGTTCACCTTTCCCTTGTATGAAAGTGCCCTTAATAGAGCTGTCTTTTCTAATGTTCTCTAGTAGTGGTTCTAGTGCAAGAACATACAGTAAAGGAGAGAGAGGGCATCCCTGCCTTACAGATCTTGTTAGCCTGAAGGTGTTAGTTAATGTATGATTTACTAACACTTTGCTCTCGGGCTTCATGTACAGAATATTAATCCATTGTCTGAAGTGTTCACCTATGTTGCAATGTAGTAATGTTTTGTGGAGGTATGAGTGTGATATTCTGTCAAAGGCTTTCTCCTGGTCAAAGGAAAGAACCGAAGACTGACAATCCTTCTGGTGTGTGTAGGTGATTATGTCTCTTATGAAATGTGTGTGTTGATTGATGTTTCTGTGCTGGACGCTACACTGCTGGTCTTCGTGTATGAGGGTCGCCATAAATGGTTTTAATTTGTTTGTTAGAGCTTTTGTAAAAATTTTACAATCTACGTTTAAGAGTGATATTGGTCTGTAGTTTTTACTGTTAGTGTCTGCTCAGTGTCTAGTGTTTGTTTGTCTGCGTCAGATAATATTTTTGTAAATTGCATAAATCTATCTTGTATATATGGTTGAACATTTTCTTCTGTGTACAGGTTCCTTTAGTAACTTTCAAAAGCCTGCACTATGTGTTGTGTTTCTGTCTGTGTGGTCCCTTCTAAATCCACTATTTGGCCTATCTGCCTACAGCGTTGTATATTTTGTTCTATCGCCATGTATTGTTTGCTGGGAGTCACTTGTGTGATTGTGTTGAGTTTTGTCTGTAATAGGGCTCCTTGGAACCTGTGGTGTTTATATTGTTCTAGTTCATTTTGTAGCGTGCGAATGGAGGGAGAGTTTTTGTCTGTTTGCTTTGTTAGTTGTATAGCTTTCTCTATCAATGTCTCTTATTGTATGCGGTGTCTGTGTATGATGGATGACATTAGCTGTGTTCGTTCTCGTATGGTGCTTTTAAGTGTTTCCCAGTGTTCTTGAATATGTTCTATTGGTATGTCGCTTGTGGATGTAAGAATTAGTTTGGTAATGTGCTCTACGTATGTTTTGTTTTGGTGCAAAGTGCTGTTGAATTTTCAGTGTGGAGAACGTTTGGAATGCGTGCTTGCTTGTGTAGTGCTAATGGCTGCGAGTACTGCTTTGTGATCTGTGAACTTGAAAGCTTCTGGCAAGTGTTTTGCTTGAATTATGTGGTGTATTGACGGCACATAGATTCTGTCTAATCGTGCAGCTCTGTTGTGTGCGGTGTGTGCATGCGTTGTTTCAATACTGTGGGGGTGTATGTGTCTGTAGGCATCTAATAAGCTGTGCGTATCCATTATGGTTTGTATTATGTCTAGTTGGTGTGCGTCTTCTCTGTTTGCTCTCCTTATCTGTGTTCTAACTACTCCGCCAACAAAGTCCATATCTGTCAAAACGCAGTTAAAATCGCATCCTAATATAATATTATGTCCTCTGTATGAGTGAGTGAGCAAGTTGTCTATATTTTCGTAAAATTGTGGTTGGTGGTTGTAGTTTGCTGGAGCGTATATATTCACTACTATGTTCAATTTTAATTACAAGTATATGTACAGACTTTATCAATATGAATATTGTAGTGACATATATTATTAAAAATATCCTATGTGTGTCAGTTGTGTAGTAGTAAAATGAGGTAATACTGGTTTTGTTTTGTTCAAGCTCTGTTTGTATTTGTCATCATGACTTCAATAGTTTGTCTTAGGGACTAGTATTGGAGATGTTCTCAGTTCCTGATATTAAGACAATTAAATTCCCCTCTGAATGTTATTTTTACAAAGTTATTTCAAGATGAGGGGACATAATGTTGAGCTCAGCTGGCCAAGTTAGCTTATCTGGCGTGATGGCGGCAGGAAAGGACTCCTCTGCTCGAATTCTCCTCTGGGCTCTGGAGACACCTCACTGATAGCTAAAAGGACCAAGGAGTATGCTGTCCGACACTGGATTCAGCAAAGCTCTGACCAGGTGCTGCTCAGTACCATCAAGACCACTGTCCCTGAAATCAAGAAGGATGTACCTTCTACTTCATAACTAACTTAAACTCTCTTGTTACACTGATCACAACACAGCACAAACATTGAGTTCAGAGCATTAGGCCAACTGTCAGCTTCATTTGAAATACTTTATTCCAGTATTACCCTTCTTAATGGTTACTACGCCTCTGCAATTCCAGCATTATTTCTTTCTATTCAATCATCCAGGTGTCAGTGTACTGTTTGGCCATTCCATGCCGTTTTACTTCTCTCCGACACCCTCTGTTCAGGCTGGAGCATTACAGGCTTTACCTCACGTTGGCCACTGAACTACACATATATATACAGGCATAAATCAACAATTCACATTCAATTTTCATTAAAAGATATTGAATGGTTCAAGCTTACCACAATTCATACGAATAAACACAGATACGTTGATTAGCAATGAATTCTGGCACAAACTGGCACAAATTCCCATCTGCTTATCTTCCAGGCTTTTACTTAGCAAAATATAAGCTGGCGTCAACGCACTGATGCTTTATCAAGTTTATTTAAACAAGTGGTTTCGAACTAACGCTTCCAAGTGTGTATATCAGCGAGTCTGACCAATGAGCCACGTTTCGACAAGTGTTTGAAAAAATGTTACCCTTCCCCGTCTCTCCTAACAACCAGGATAGTATTTATAGCCCGACCAATCGTGGTTAGGCTTTCATTTGTTGCGCTCCAATCAATTTGGAGTTTACATGGTAGGCTATTTCTGTAACGTAAATTTTTTTTCAAACACGTTAAAAAAAAAATCTTATGAGCAGAAATGATTTTATGCTGTCAGGCACCCCCAATATTTTATTTTGGGTATAATTTATTAATTCCTGGACTATTTGCGTAACGTTTTACATATTCTTTGTCAGCAAGCCCTAAGGAACCCAAAAATACTAATTTAAAGGAGCTACGTGGCTGCGTTCAAAATATGCAATTTCTTCTACCTCCTGTTTCGAAGATGTGCTGTCTGGGTATTGTTATGTTTTCACCCGTAAACCCATCTAATGTTATATCAACGTGAAAGCATTACAATTTGCAGACGTAGCAGAAAACAAGGGGGATTTCGAGTACATTCTTTGTGACAGCACTGTTATTTTCCCATTGCTCTTCTCTTTATTAATTTTATTTGTTAGGCTTCATATTTACCTAATAATTTATATATGTGGATTAGAATATTTCACGACAGTCTTCTCATGGTTCTTGGGTCTTGCTACTCGCTGGCTTTTTTTTCTTGGTGTCATGGGATATAAGGGTGTTTTGTTGTTTTCATTTTCTGTACTGGTACTTGTTCCATCACCAGGACTGTCGGGGGCTGAATGTCGTCGCTGCCTCTTGTTCCGGGAGTCGGGATAGGAAACTACTTTCCACCCATCCTCCGTGGTCAAAGGCTGTGTGGGTTCTTCGTCGTTACTCTTAGCGGGCTCCGTACCGTACTGTTCGTTTGTAGTCTTGGCCACTTTGTGCTGAGATCTTTTCCTGGTCTTTTCGAGCAGCGGTTAGCCCAGTGAGTGTCCTCACCCCAGTGAGGGCACACTGTTCGCCGTCCAGACACTGTTACCATAATTTTGTGTTTTGGTGCATTCACCTCTTTGAACCGTAGTTCCACGTAATGTGGGATATCTGTCGATGGCCGACAGAGCACACCCCATTTATCCGGAGCATTTCGAATTTTGTAGACCTCGGCTTCTTGGTCGCCCGTAACTGATGCTGCCAAGGCTTTCACAGTCGTTTCTTTCATTGTTGGCGGAAGCCAACTGAGGGTGACTTTTGATTGTTTTTTTTCAAGGTGCTCAATATGCAGGGTTAGTTCTGGGTTGGAAAGCTGTATTTTCCTTCCGTGCAGTTTCTCGAAGACACGTCCATGGACATGTGATGTTAGATTGAAATACCAGCGGCTGGGATTCTCAAATCTGTAGAGAGAAGAGACGCCATCGCTCTGTATTCCACCAGGGCCCATCAGCGCACTCATGAGGAAAGATGGTGACGCCTTTGCCACGGCCTGAGGGCCGCTTATTGACAACAGCAGGGTGCCCGATTTATGGAGGCATCCTCCCTCTAGTGAGTCCAGTTCCAGATCGAAAACTGCAGTTGCTTTTTTTGCTTCCATCTGAAAAAAGGTTTCAGTTTACATCGTTAGAAGATGATAATCAACATTTTTTCCTGTATCGTTACTCGGATTTAAAACGTCTTTTTTTTTTTTTTAATGATGCTATTTCACAGCCTCCTGGACTAAAGTCATACTCTCCAATTTCACCACTGTCAGGGTTTTATAAAAATTGCAAAAACAAACTGAAAAAAAAGGACAGGTCTGCCTTTATAAATCACTAAACAATTCATTAAGATGTAACAAATATGAAATACATTAATGAAGTATAAGAGACATCATAGTCAGTTTGCATTTAAATTATGTTTACTTAACTTAAACTTGTATTAGTTTTATGTGCTGACTGTCCACCTTATAAATAAAAAATTACCCCTCAAATTTTACTGGTGAACAAATTCTACTTCATCAACTTAAAAAAAAATAAAAATTTATCAATTAATTAATAGTTAACTTTTTCCGCCATAAGAAATTTTACTTGGTAATCTGATGCTGTAACCAGTTAAAAACCCTTGCCTCCTCTCTCTAATTAGGAAAAAAAAAAGTTGATTCTGAAAATTAAAAGGAACTAAAAATGTGCTCACTACAGAATTTGCTGTTGCAGTAATAGGGTAAAATTAGCTAGGCATTGCCATGTGACCTCTTTTAATGTTCTCTGAGCTTAGTTTTCAGTTAGCAATATATACATTCTTGGGAAGGTTAAGGCGGCCGGCGTGATGCCGACCACATCACCCCTAGTGTGCCGACGGTCAAGATAATATGGGCCTAACACCATTTTCCAAAATGCCTCAATGGGCGTGTAACGGGTTCCTTTACCTTTTTTTACTTCTTAACTACTAAAAAGGAAAATGGAATTTTCAAAGTCTAAAACATACATTGTGAAGCCAAAGAAACATTTATCTTGTTCAACTAGCACTGAATAAAATGGCTAGGGACTTTGAGTATTTGGGGAATGTCAGAGGTCATACAAATTCAAACATCATATGCAAATGTTGGGAAAATAACTAAGATGTAAACAAAAAAATTTAAATAAGCAATCAAGTCAGTCAAATTTATACCGACTATAGGTCACTTTGCTGCTGTTCTTTTTTTTACTTGTCTGACAAAAAAAAAAAAAAAAACGCATTATAACTTGCTGACCTCCCAGCCAAACTGAGGAAGTTTTGCTGTAGTCTCCTGATGTGCAAGTATAATATCAATCGTATGGTCCCATCTTCAACATGCATAGCACAGCAATATGAGTATGAAAGAGTATGAGATAATATTCAGGAGCAAACAATGTGTTAGTAACCTCAAATGCTACAGCCCACCTTTGAAATTATGTATCATGACATGCATTATGAGATTTATTTTGTCAGAATTGCTTACAAGCACTATGGATTTGAAGTACAATAAATACAAGTCTGAAAAGTTAACAAAAAAAAAGTAAACTTAACTTCTGCTAAGATAGTGTACTACAAAAATTTTAAATTCTTCATCTCAAACTGCTCATACTAAGTCTTACCATCAAAGTCAACAAGCAATGAAATGTGCACAAAAAGGTGGACCAACACTAATACGTTAAAAAACATACAGCTGAAATGAAACATGTCTAAATCATAAAACTTGTTCAAATAAACAAAACATTTCAACTGCATTCTGCTTAGCTTAGCTTCCCATACTAATCTGCAATGTCAAATGTTCATAAACTGCTTGGCTAAAATAAGAAATGGCATAAGTTCATTAAGTGTTTCATATTCCCTGAATCTTTAATAACTCTTCCTTCATGGTTAGATCTCATTTATCTGCATAATGAGAAATTCAATATGATTTGTAAATTTCTTCTATGTTTAATGGCATCAGCAGTCATTGAGTAAGCATGAATGACAGAATGAAAGTAATGAAAGAGGTGAAAGGTTAAATATTGAAAACAAACAAAGCAAGGGTGAAGATGAGCAAAGACAATGATTATCTGATTAAAACCGTACATGTATCTTTCTGTGGCAGTTACTTGCTGCGACTTTAATAAGCTGATTATGAGACTACATTATCAATGAGCTTAGACTAAAAGGGATTTAAACTGCTGTCACCTATTTGTACTGCATAGATTCTCTAGAGAAGGAGGTAAACAGCTGAATCTTCAGCAAAAAAGGATGCAGACATGTTCAAGTTTCCTTCGTAGCAGGTTTTATGCATGCTGAAGCCAAAAAAAAAAAATGAATACTGTGCTTAGCCAAACTGTTCTTGAGCCAATTTTGATAAAAAGGAACACTTTAAAATCTCTGAAAACGAATTAAATTATTTTAAAATGTTCATATACAAAAATCTTTAATAAATATGTGTTCGTTTGTTTAATAACCAGTTACATTGATTGTGAAATAAATAAACTCAACAGTGTTCAACTATGAAAGATACTGAGAAAACATAAGGCCTGTTGATGATATAGCATCACCTAGACCAACAGTCTTTACAGGATTTTTGCATACTAGTACGGGACTGAACACAAATAAATAACCATCTTTCCGCCAGGATATGACTGGACTGCTGACATCAAAATCTCTCTCTTCATCACCGGAGTACAGCTTAAATCTGAGAGAAATCTTTAGCTCTACCAGGGTTTCATTAAGTTGAGCAATGTCACAGGCTTGCAGTCCTGCTATCTGTGTGCCAGTTGCAGTTGCTTTTGCAACATTTGACCACTCTGACCCCACCACTGCCACTATATGGTATGTCAGTGAGTGGAAATGAATGCATGTTAACCTGGCAGTCTTGGCAGAACGTCCATAATTTTGCAACAGCCATAGCATAATGTCTGATATCTTATGGATCTCGGGCTGTCCATGACTGTTGTTCTCAAGATGTTCTTTATGAGGTCCATCAGAGGCTTCAGAAGAAAACAATATATCCTGCTCATTCTTTTTTTTTTTTTTTTTTTTTTTTTTAAAGTGAACTTTATTTGCTTTTCAAATCAGTTTACAAATTCGTGTAGGCTACATGTTACATTTATAGACATTTTGAAATTTCATATAGAAAAACTTCCATGCGTTCCAAAACTTTCTTTCGCACCCTTAACAAAGAACAAATGAGAGAGTAAAAAGGAATAAGCTTGGTAACCTAAAATCATCAGATTAAAGGGGTTAAAATTGGTTTGTAGTTGTGTTATGGAGCTGTACCTGCGCAGATACACACGCGTGTATAACCAAAAAGTCGAAAGGGGGCTCAAACAAAGAAACTTGAAACTGTTGGATTTTTTTTTTTTTTTAAATGCCCCTTCTTGGGTTCAAAATGAGGTCTAATGACTTTATTAGGTTTAATGTGTTAATTGTGTGTGATCCCAGCCCTGGCTAAGACACTGCATACCTTATAAATGATCCCTAAAAGTATACACTTTGATCTTAGCCAAAAGGCCTTTTTTTTTTTTTTCCTCGCATGAGGTCGCATTATTTTTTCCTCGCATGAGGTCGCATATTTTAGACTCGCATGAGTCGCGGTGGTGCACGCCCCGGCCCTAGCTAAGACACAATGGTCTTAGCCAATAGGCCGGATATCAAGGCGGACGTCTAGCCTCAAAAGATCAAATACATTAACACGTTAATGTCAATGCACTTTGATCTTAGCCAAAAGGCCGAGAATTTTTTTTTTTTTAAATTATATCCCTTTAATAAATATAATTGATTATCCCTCTTTGAATGACAGGATTACACCCCTTCTTAAAAATAGTATAATTAACTAAATTTATTAAATTATACTAAAATAGTAAAAAATCTACAATAAATTTTACTGTAAGAACGTAAATGTTATAATGGTAAGTAAAGTTTTAAAAAAATAAATAGTTTTTAAGTGTTTCTTTACACATTTATCTAAATTATTTTAATTATTATAAGATTTAAAAGCTATTCTGTTGTCTTACATCAGTGCAGGAGGTTTTGCAATTTTCTTTGAACTGTAATCCGGTTTGTTATCTTGTGTGGTATCAGCAAAGTTGTTTTAAAGACGTTAATCCGGGTTTTGGCTGGGATCATGTGTCTAGACACAGGGACCAGTTACAGTGACATTCATGTATCATTAGGTCTCTTGTGTGAGAACACAGAAGATCACTACAGTGACACAGTTTGTCATTGGGTCTTCTTGTGTTGGGACATGTGGTCTTGACCAGGGCCGGGTTTGGGCGGGTACTAATGCGACCTCATGCGAGGAAAAAATATGCGACCTCAAGCGAGGAAAAAAAAAAAAAAAATGTGTGAGAACACAGAAGATCACTGCGGTGACACATGTTGTCATTGAATCTTCTTGTGTTGGGACATGTGGTTTTGACCAGGGCCGGGTTTGGGCGGGGATAATGCGACCTCATGCGAGGAAAAAATATGCGACCTCAAGCGAGGAAAAAAAAAAAAAAAAAAGACGTTGTATACACACTCTTTCTTGTACTCTAAATATTTTACGCTGTACAACCCAATGCCTAGAATCCGGCTTTTGGCTGGGATCATGTGTCTAGACGCAGGGACCAGTAGTGACATTTATGTCATGAGGTCCTTTGTGTAAGAACATAGAAGACCACTACAATGACACATGGTGTCATTGGGTCTTCGTGTGTTGGGACATGTGGTCTTGACCAGAGCCGGGTTTGGGCGGGGACAATGCGACCTCATGCGAGGAAAAAAATATGCGACCTCAAGCGAGGAAAAAAAAAAAAAATGTACTCTAAATATACATTGCACATTTTTGTTGTTGTAATCATAGTATTCATTTACTATGTAGATATATTTGTGACGGAATATCTGTCTCTGTCCTTTTGTGTGATCTCTCACACCTCCAGCCCTACGGCAGTATCATTTTTTTCCCTCCATTTTTCTCTCGGTTCGCTTTTATTTGACATTTCATTTTTCCCCTTTATAGATTTTACTCTTTATGCTGGACATAGCATGGGGAAAGTCTCAGACGGTCAGCGACATATTTTACGTATAATCTGTCTGACCATCTTTTCAAGCGACGGTTTTTTTTATTTTAACATTTTTATCCACATCCCGTGTAAATTTACAAAGCCCTTTGCATTGAAACATTGACAATAGTATGAAAATAAATATAAAAATGAAATTGCAATGAGCAGCTGTTTAGAAAAAACAAATTAAAAAAAAACTTTCATTCCTTGCACACAGTCATTTACCCACTCTTGTACTCTAAAAGTTACACACTGCAAATTTTGTAATTGTAGTGTTGAAAAAAAAAAACCTATTTTCAACCGCTATTTCCCGACATTCCATGCTGGCGGTCAATGCATATGTCATTGTTAATTTCAACGGAATGTGAATTAAAAAAAAAAAAAAAAACGTTGTATGTCTCCATGGGAGTCAACTATTTGGCCTATTTGCTTGCTTCGCTGTATGTTTTGTTCTATTGCCATGTGTTGTTTGCTGGGTATCTCTTGTGTGATTGTGTTCAATTTTGTCCGTAACAGAGCACCTCATATTCTATGGTGTTGATATTGTTCTAGTTCTTCCTGCAATGTAATGATATGAGGTGCTGTTTTATCAATTAGAGTTGCAAGTTTGATGGCTTGTTCTATTATCTTTTCCTGTCGTATTTTGTCTCTATGAATCTTGGTTGCCAGTATTTGTGTTCTCTCACGTATAGTATTCTTTAATAGCTCCCAGTGTTGCTGTGTGTTTTCAGTGGGTAAATCTGTTGTGTATGTAAGAATGAGTTGCGTCATTTGCTCAACGTATGTTTTATTTTGCAGCAGTGTGTTGTTGAACTTCCAGTGAGGTGAGCGTTTGGATGTGATATTTGTGTGTGTGGTGTTGACAGTTGCCAAAACCGCTTTGTGGTCTGTGAATTTGAGTGTTTCTGGTAAGTGTTTGGACTCGATTGTACAGTGCGTTGATGGTGAATAAACTCTATCCAGTCGTGCTCTTCTGCCATGTGCGTTATTTGTGTGTGTGGTGTCAGTGCCCTTGGGATGTGTCTCTCTGTAGGTGTCCTTTAAGCTGTGCATGTCTACTATGGTTTGTAGCATATCTAGCTGGTGAGTGCCCTCCCTATTTGCCAACCGAATTTGTGTTTCGACATCCCCGCCTATAACATCCATTTTTGTCAGTATACAATTAAAATCTCCCCCTAATATGATGTTCTGCCCCCTGTATGAATGCGTGAGTAGGCTTTCTAGGCTATCATAAAACAAGGGTTGGTGTCTGTAATCTGGTGGTGCATGTATGTTTACTATGGTGTATGTTTGTGTGTTGTTCCTTACCTGAACTATGGCTATTCTACCCTTACTATCTCTGTTTTTCCTGATAATTTCCCACCTATCCGATGTCTGTACGATAGCTACCCCTGAACCTATGTTCTGAACACTAAGGCTAAAACATGAATGTCTAAGTCCTAATTTTGTCGTGATATGGGCTGCGTGTTCGTCTTCGTGTATGTTGGTTTCTTGAACCAGTATAAAATCTGGATGGTATTTGTGTATGAGTGTTATGAAATGTTGTAATTTTGTGCGAAGGCCACGAATATTTACACTAATTATTTTAATTTCTGCCGCCATTCTTGAAATGTGGTATTTGCTAATAGTGTAATTACATAAAAGTGGATGTTTGAGGTCAGAGGAAAACGTCTTTACTCTGTGTTACCAGGGCTATCCAGTACAATGACGAGCCTTGGGCTGGTGTCTGACAGCGTTCTACGTCTGGGTGGTGTTTCCATATGTTGCTTGTGTGTCTTTTCTTTGTTTGGACTTGTTGGGCTATTGTTTTTATAAGCTTGCGCTGGAGTAGGAAAATGCTTGGGGTCTATCATCGTAAAGTTCGGTGTGTCTTGTGTAGTGACGTTGTCCTCAGAGTGGTGTCTTCTTCGTTTATTATATCTCGTGACTGTTTGGAACTTCTCTTTGTCTGCAGGCTGGCGGGGAGGTAGTTTTTGTTGTGCTTGTTTATCTGGTTGTGTACGTACTTCTTGTCCTTTATTTTTTTGGGGGCACCTATTTGCCCAGTGGTCTTCTTGCATGCAAAAAGGGCACGCCGTCTTCCGTCCTGGTATGGTGACGAAAATTTTGTGTGTCTTTTGCCCCTGCCCGTTGATTTCTAAATCCACGTAGTGGGGGAGGGGATCTTTGGGTTTGCAAAGCAGGACCCACTTGTCCATAGCATTTTTTTAGCTGGAAAGTTTCCGCCTCGGCGTCTCCTGAGACAGCCACAGCTATCTTTCTTGCTGCCTCCTTTTTCAATGTTGGAGGCATCCAGTGGAGGGTGGCTTTCACCCGTTCTTTGTCTAGATGTTCCACTAGAACCGATAGCTTTGGAGTCTGCCACTCCAATCGTTTCCCATGTAGGGATTTGTACTGGGCGGCTTGCGCCCCAGGCGTCAAGGTGGCATACCACCGATGTGGGTCTTCAAACCGGTATATCGACGATATACCATTGGGCATGATGCCGCACGGGCCCGTTAAAATACTTGCTATTAGCGAGTAGGAGGCGCGCCCAACCTGTGCTCCAGAAATGGACAACACCAAAGTGCCGCTTTGGTGCAAGGCACCTCCTTCAAAATCCTCGCTGGCATCAAGGTTGATTTTTGTCATCATTTTGATGTGGTGGTTTCTTACAATTTTTAATGACCAAAGAAATGGATACTTCTACTTACGAAGTTTGGAAAAACACAGTTGAATCGAGCAGGCTTCACTACACGTCCGTAAAAATACATTTAAATGGCACGTAACAATTTGGTGTCCAGTTTTAATCCAAAAATAATTTACTTTGCTACAGTCTTTGACCCTCCACAACATACGGTGACAGAGATAAACAAGGAGATTAGGCGTTTTGTTTTTGGACACACTTTATTTAGCATTAAACATCAAACACTCATGCAAGAGAAAAGATTCGGGGGAGTTGGCCTCCAGGATATAGGGACAAAAATAAAGGCACTTCGAATCAGACATGTAGGAAATATAATAAGAGACCCAGAACGACACACATTAGCCCATTACTACGTAGGGCTTAGACTTGCTAGACTGAGGCCAATAAAGAACAATGTCCCACACCATTACGGCACACTACCACACTTTTACAGGACATGCATACAAGCCATCAGAGGACACGCAATTTTAATTAACCAGAAAACAAACAAAATTTACAAACACTTAGTCAGGTTACAAGCACCACCTTTACACCTAAGAATTAAAAGAGGTTACAATTACTTTATAACAGATTACACTGAGATTTTCACCGATCTTCACAACAAAAGCATCGCACCAAAAGCCAGAGAAGTCACATATCGACTTTTATATAACATGACACCAACCACAGAAAGAGCAGCACACAGATTAAAACGAAAATCACGATGCAAGATGTGCCAGGCAAATGTACAAGAAAGTGAGGAACACATTTTCTATAAATGTAGTACAATTATACCAGCACAGAGAATCTTACAAGACATACTGGACACACATACGAAAACAAAAACAGACATTTTCAAAGCGATTATGCTTAATTCAATTCCCAAGACACTACCAGACATCTATTTTCAATTAATTCTTTTAGTCTCGGAATTTCGATTTATAATTTGGAAATGTCGGATTCAATCAGTATTTGAGTACAAAATTATCCGTCCAGCTTTTCTCCTAAATTTGTTTCTCCAGCGAGTGACGCTTATTTTAAAACCTGTCCACTATCCCCAGCTACCTGTACCTGTACCGTAAATCCAAGCCTTAAGTTTATACGAAGGTCATTTTCCTATAACCTCTCCCTCCCCCCACCCCCCACCTCCCTGCCAACTCCGGGTTATTTCACCACCAGTGTATTTTTTTCCTCCCCTCCCCACTCCCTTTAACACATATCCTCATCCTCCTTCCTCCTTCCCTACACACACAGCGTTAGAGGTGAGGGACTCCATCACCCAATATTTTTATCTTAAGTACATGTGAGAGAGTGTGTGTGCAAGTTAAATTTTTTTTCATCCTCCCCTTTGTCATGTCCGCAGAGAGAAGCCTGCCTTTAAATTATTATTATTTTATTTTCTATGTATCTATTATCATTATTATTATTGTTATTGTCATTATTATGTTTACATTTTAAATGCATATGTACATGTGTAGTCTATTTATTTTGTATTTATTCATTATTATTATTTTGATTAAGACGGATGATGCAAAAGTAAGAGTTTTTATAGGACAATTCGAATGCATATATACATGAGTAGTTTATTTATTTTGTTATTATTTTAAAACGGATGATGCAGAAGTTAGCTTTTTATAGGATAATTTTGCACAGGTCAGAATGCGTGGGTGTCCACAGAGAGGAACAAAAAAAAATGTTTTTAGGAAACTTTAATGTTATCCGTTCGCCCCAGTTTCTACATAGGGTACTGTGACACGTTGAAGATTTACGATAGCGATGTCCGGCACCCGTTTCAACACTACAATTACAAAATTTGCAATGTGTAACTTTTAGAGTACAAGAGTGGGTAAATGACTGTGTGCAAGGAATGAAAGGTTTTTTTTTTTCTTTGTTTTTTTCTAAACAGCTGCTCATTGCATTTTCATTTTTATACTTATTTTCATACTATTGTCAATGTTTCAATGCAAAGGGCTTTATAAATTTACACGGGATGTGAATAAAAATGTTAAAATAAAAATAAAAAAAAAATAAAAAAAAATAAAAATAAAAAAACCGTCGCTTGAAAAGATGGTCAGACAGATTATACGTAAAATATGTCGCTGACTGTCTGAGACTTTCCCCATGCTATGTCCAGCATAAAGAGTAAAATCTATAAAGGGGAAAAATGAAATGCCAAATAAAAGCGAACCGAGAGAAAAATGAAGGAAAAAAAATGATACTGCCGTAGGGCTGGAGGTGTGAGAGATCACACAAAAGGACAGACAGATA
>JAMPIV010011765.1:0-193234 GCA_024509875.1 Oreohelix idahoensis | reverse complement strand
ACCAGGTTTAAAACCTGGTGACATTACTCTCCAGTTTCCCAAACTGTAAATGGGTGCCTGATTCGGCTCTCAAGTTGAAGTTCAAAGGCAGCAATAAAGAGATCTTGTCACATCATTCATAAATCCAAGACCTAGTACAGTGAGTTGTTACATAAAACTCCCCTTACGTCAGTATCTGATATGCGACTACCCTTACCCTTTAACTCACAATAGTCATTACTCCTTACATTTTTGGCTTCATTGCTACAAATATTACTGTTTATATTTTTTTTAACTAAAAAAAATAGAAACAAGAAGTATTTGAAATATTGTTGCTACAAGTAATGATCTTAAGAGGACAGAATTAAACCCCCCAAAAATAACAAAGAAGTGGTTCCACAACATAGAAAACTGAACAAAGTTAATTTACAACATCTGATACACTCATGTTTAGAACCCAAACTCAACTGAGGTAAAGGTTACATGGCGTTTAAACCTACCTCTTTTAGAACCAAAAATAAAATTAATTACACACAAGAACGATTGATTGTCACTCATGACGCCCAAAGACGCGGTCCAAACAGACACACGTAGCTCTGCCTTATCATTTGAACTGGGAGGGCCCGTCGCCGGGAGCACCACGCACAGTCTTTTGGGGCAGCATTCGCCTTATACAGCATTCATGAGTCATAATCACCATCAAAATCATCTTCATTGTCAATCCTTATCGGGCATGGAGCAGACAACCATCTTGAGGAAGAGTACAGGAAAGCAGAAACTTTTGCAGCTGTGGTCTACAGCTATTTCTTGTACATATTAGTCGCCTTTTACGACATGTCTGAAGTTGCAGAAGGCTTATTCTTTCTTTTTTTCCACAGAGACCCCTGGAAACTTCAACTACTTTAGGAGTCGGGGGGAAAGGGAAGGGGGGGAATAATTACGTCATTGGAAAACCCCTATTGATCACTTTTGGCACCGACTGACTGTTTTCTATAACAGATTTCCTGTTAACGCTGACAACTCTTGATGTTATTTCTCTTGACATGTTTTGTAGAACCAGTCATACTTTTTGGAGGTTAGTTATGGATTATTAGTAGACAAGCTGGAAAGTCCCTTGGGAATTATTTTTAACATCTAACTGGCTTTTTCAGTGTCGTGTAGAGCCAATCCTGAAATATGGAAAGGCGTCATGGACAATTAGCAGAAAAGCTAAAACATCCTTCAAGGCAACAAAGTTCAGAATATTATAGACGGCTTAAAAAAGAGTAGCGATTGTCTATCATGGCTAAGGTCTACCCAACTGTAAAATGGTACCTGACTTTGCACTTGAGTTAGGGTAGGAAAAGGCAGCGAGTTAGGGACCTGGTCACCCCCCACCTCTTGATGCTGGACCTAGTGAAGTCTCTAACACTTCACTCCACTCCGGCAGTATATGCTATGAGACTACCTTTATCTTTTATTTTTCCTTTAAAGTTTTAAAAAAAAAGAGTAATGAGGATGTCCTGAAAGTGGCTCTTGCGTAAACGAAGGTTATTGAGGATGTCCTGAAAGTGGCTCATGCGTAAACGAAGGTTATTGAGGATGTCCTGAAAGTGGCTCATGCGTAAACGAAGGTTATTGAGGATGTCCTGAAAGTGGCTCTTGCGTAAACGAAGGTTATTGAGGATGTCCTGAAAGTGGCTCATGCGTAAACGAAGGTTATTGAGGATGTCCTGAAAGTGGCTCTTGCGTATACGAAGGTTATTGAGGATGTCCTGAAAGTGGCTCATGCGTAAACGAAGGTTATTGAGGATGTCCTGAAAATGGCTCATGCGTAAACGAAGGTTATTGAGGATGTCCTGAAAGTGGCTCTTGCGTAAACGAAGGTTATTGAGGATGTCCTGAAAGTGACTCATGCGTAAACGAAGGTTATTGAGGATGTCCTGAAAGTGGCTCTTGTCTAAACGAAGGTTATTGAGGATGTCCTGAAAGTGGCTCTTTCGTAAACGAAGGTTAATGAGGATGTCCTGAAAGTGGCTCTTGAGTAAACGAAAGTTATTGAGGATGTCCTGAAAGTGGCTCATGCGTAAACGAAGGTTATTGAGGATGTCCTAAAAGTGGCTCTTGCGTATACGAAGGTTATTGAGGATGTCCTGAAAGTGGCTCTTGCGTAAACGAAGGTTATATTCCATGTTAACACTTCACTTTTTTTTTTTTTTTTGACATGTTATGCGAAGACGAAAGTGGGGTTACATCATGACAATAGGAAAGATTAGGCAAAAAGACATGCAAGACGACAAACGGAGAAGAGGGCATGTAAAGAAGTCAACGAACTGATAAGCATCACTAGGAATAGGACGCTGTGTAGAGACATGATTACCTTTGCCAGCTGGCTTTGTCGTACTTCATGGAGAAGTAAAAATAGTCTTGGTCGGTGTAGATAATGTTGATTTATGGAGAACGGTTTGTTTTTTAAATTGAGTGAAGAATAATATATCCTGTCAACCTCTAATGGGTTATAATTAGGATATGTAGTGTCTATAATTTACGATACTACGTTCAGTTTCCGATACGCGAATGTTGCATGAAATCTCCTGTTTAATTATTGTAAAAAGAGAAGATTAAAATGTATAAAGTGGATGCCTGCAAATAATCTAATACTGATTCTTTGTAGTTGGTACCTAATATCACCTAATAGACCCATGTGGAACAGACCAAGTTACGATGGTTTAGCCATGTCTGTAGAATGGGAGAAAATCGGCTGCCATGACAAATATAGTTCGAATTTTCTGGCCGAACACCATCACCAGCCACGAACTGCTAACTCGGAGCCACCAAGAAGACAAGTGCACCATCATAGCGGGTAGACGCTAGAAATAGGTTGGCCACATCTTCAGAAGAGACCCTGACACCATCACCAGAAGAGACCCTGACACCATCACCAGAAGAGACCCTGGCACCATCACCAGAAGAGGCCCTGACACCATCACCACAAGAGACCCTGACACCATCACCAGAAGAGACCCTGACACCATCACCAGAAGAGACCCTGACACCATCACCAGAAGAGATCCTGACACCATCACCAGAAGAGACCCTGACACCATCACCAGAAGAGATCCTGACACCATCACCAGAAGAGACCCTGACACCATCACCAGAAGAGATCCTGACACCATGACCAAAAGAGACCCTGACACCCTCACCAGAAGAGACCCTGACACCATCACCAGAAGAGAACCTGACACCATCACCAGAAGAGATCCTGACACCATCAGCAGATAAGACCATGACACCATCACCAGAAGAGACCCTGACACCATCATCAGAAGAGACCCTGACATCATCACCAAAACTGCCATGCTATGGACTCCCGAAGGAAAACGAAGGCGAGGAAGGCCAAAAGCTACCTGGCGGAGAACTGTAGAGGCGGAGATGTTAAGCATTAACCAGAGCTGGAACAACTTACGAAGGATAGCCGTCGACAGAGCAAAGTGGAGATAGTTTGTTGCTACCCAACGTGACGTCATTAAGCGTGATTGTCACTGATTGCTTTGTCAATCAGCGATCAAGGACCAAAGTGGAGATAGTTTGTTGCTACCCAACAAGACGTCATTAAGCGTGATTGTCACTGATTGCTTTGTCAATCAGCGATCAAGGACCAAAGTGGAGATAGTTTGTTGCTACCCAACATGACGTCATTAAGCGTGATTGTCACTGATTGCTTTGTCAATCAGCGATCAAGGACCAAAGTGGAGATAGTTTGTTGCTACCCAACAAGACGTCATTAAGCGTGATTGTCACTGATTGCTTTGTCAATCAGCGATCAAGGACCAAAGTGGAGATAGTTTGTTGCTACCCAACAAGACGCCATTAAGCGTGATTGTCACTGATTGCTTTGTCAATCAGCGATCAAGGACCAAAGTGGAGATAGTTTGTTGCTGCCCTACGTGACGTCATCAAGCGTGATTGTCACTGATTGCTTTGTCAATCAGCGATCAAGGACCAAAGAAGAAAGAAGATGGCAGATATAGGAAAGCAAGAGCCAGGGATCAAAACCTCCAGGACGACCCAGAGTTCGCTAGGAGGCCTACATTTGACAATCTCTGAAAGACCGAGGACTAGATTGGAACCAGGCAGGCCAGGACGAAGACAGCTGATAGGATAGTTTGGTGTTCTCTTTGTCAAAACTTTACACCCCATGGTAGAAGAGGAACGACTAAGTAAGATATCACATAACTTACTTACTTACTTAGTCGTTCCCCTTCTACCGTGAGGTGTAGAGGTTTGGATATCACATAACAATATAATAAAACATAGATTTCACTTCATTCTATTCCTTAGCCGAACTCTGCAACAACTGTTCCTTTGACAATGGTCACTACCATACAGGCGTAGTGGGTTACTGTGACCTCTTCGTCCTGTGTACCCCTGTGGGTCCTAGAAAAGACAAGACCAGGCCTACATCGTTTGTGCCTTACATCATGTTTTGTGCCCCGGGTACCTACTACATCACTAGACCGGACGGGTGGAGGGGCTGTGACTACCTGAAGAGTGGACATTGTTCTAGCGGTAAATATCACACACTCGCATTTAAATGAAGGACAGTGGGGTGTGTGTTCGATATGGTTTAAAAAAGAATTTCGAGACGCAGTAATAAAGTGTAAAGGTTAGGAATCCAGCAGACCACGTGGGCGGCTTAATTGGATACCATCGAAGAACACGGACCACTGTTCTTCATTTCAACCCCCACTACAGACCATCATATATTGTTTCTTGACCATTATACATTATAAACACACATATCAGGCGTACATGCATCATCATCATCGTCACTATCATCATTATCATCATCTTTTCACATCGTTTCCCAAAGGAGCACAGGCCTTCAACAAATTCATGCCAGCCTTCCTATATCCCGTACCATCCTTTCATGGTCTTCTATGTCTTCTTTATCCATCTCATGTTTGTCTCAAGTTTTCTTCGACGTGTGTATATCGATCTTTTTCTACCCCACTTACCCTGGCGATTTCAGAGAAAGAATTGTCTTGTAATGCTATCAACATGATCCATTATTAATGTTCTACACAATGCCAAACAAAAAGAAAAGTTTCTTTCATACGGACTTTTAGTTGATGTTTTTAGTCTGAGAAAATGAGGATGGGTACAGAAAGTTGATGATAAATGGTGGAGTCAACGAAAAAGAGCTAATAATTATTACTGGGACAAAGGAGAAAGTAACTCATCAACGTGTTGTATCAAATTTATTTATTATTTTATAATTGTATTTTACTTAGTTCTCGCTTTCTTCCCTTCTGTTTTTTCCCCTATGATGAATAAGGCCTTTCAGTAGTAACGTTGACAATTTGCTTTATCTTTTGTCTTAGTTAACCACGTTCATAAATTTGTGTTATTTTTATTTATTTTTTATAACGTATTTTACTTGGTTCTTGCTTACAGTCGCTTCTGTGTTTGTCCGCGTGTCCCAGATGAAGTCTTTTTGGTCGTAACGTGAGCAGTTTCCTTTGTTCTAAGTCAGAGCTGACACTTGAACGTCTGATTTTTTAGACCTCTTGTGGCAAAGTTATCGGGTTCAGGGTTCAAAACCTGGTGGCATAACGCTCCAGTCTACCCTGCTGTAAATGAGCACCAGATTCTGTAATTGAGTTAGGAAAGACATAAGCAGCAAGAATGGGAACTGATCATCCCAATTAATTAACCTGGGGGCGTCCGAGTGTTTACAAGGCTAGCCTATTGCGCTACAAGTACCAGATTCAGGGTTCTAGATCTGGTTGCATCATGCCCAGACATGAAATAAAGCTGGACCTAGTAAAGTGAAGTCTTGAACACTTTACTCTCCTACTGCAGTATCTACTACTACCACCTTTACCTTTTTAAGTTAGACATTACTAATTTTTTTTTACCTCATTTTTTTTTTTACCTGACCACAGCTTCTTACTAAATATAGCATCTAAGACTGGTTTCCTCACTGCAGACAGGTGTGAGGCATTGCCTGCTGGAGCAAGGTATGCTGATCCATCTGCATGCCAGTCGTACTGGCAGTGTGGGTCAAACAGGAGATTAGCCTCTAAAGAATGTTGCCTAGCTGGACAAAGATTTGACTCGGGGTCCTTACAGTGTGTGACTGATAGCTCTTGTCCCATCACATGTGGAGTTAACCGGACACACGTTTGTACTGAACAACACAGTGTGAGCACTAGTAAGTTTTTCAGGCCTCGTCCTTGTAATTTTTTCCTCTCTTCTTGTCTTTTATGCTCTAGCGTAACTCGGGTTCTCTAATGTCACACATGTTCTCTGATGTTACACATGTTCTCTGATGTCACTCAAGTTCTCTGATGTCACCCATGTTTTCGTATGTCACTCAAATTCCCTGATGTAATTCATGTTCTCTGATGTAACTCATATTCTCTGATGTCAATCATGTTCTCTGATGTCACTCATGTTCTCTAATGTACCTCAGGTTCTCTAATGTCATTTTATGTATGTCACTCATCAAATGTCACGCATGTTTTCTGATGTCACTCATGTTCTCGGTTGTCACTTATATGCTCTGATCCCACTTATATTCTCTGTCGCCACTCATGTTCTCAAATGTTACCCATGTTCTATAGTGTCATTCAAGTTCTCTGATGTCACTCATGTTGTCTGATGTAACTCGTGTTCTTTAATGTCAATCATTTTCTTTGACGTTTGTCACTCTTCAAATGTCACCCATGTTTTCTGATGTCACTCACGTTCTCTGATGTCACGCATGTTCTCTGATGTCAGAGCTATACAACTGGAGGCAATCTCATCTTCAGAAGCGTTCCCCCGTCTATCAAGTGTTTGGGCCCCTTAATTTCCTTTACACTCTAAGGGAGGGGGGCTGCGGACCCATTTAGGTCATGACTCCCAAATGTCAGCCTCCTGTGGTCTAGTGCAGAGAATTAAACCCACTCCACCTTGGTTGCAGCTTTCAAATTCACTCATATTTTCTGCCAGCTGGAGGCAATTGTGAAAGTAATCCCATTGTTGCGGTTGTTCCACAGCCAGCATGTGCCTTTTCCGCAGTTTCGCTGGGCTTCTTAGGTGCCCTTGTTCTTGACTGTACCTTCAACAACAACAGCTTCATTAAATCATACACTGAGGCAGACACGATACTCTTGCACCCACCTCAACAGCCATGACCCTTGCAGTGAACCCATCCTGTCTCAAGTCCGCGGCCATATCACTATACTTGGCCACTTTCAACGAGTGTTGTTCATCCAATCTGGATTCAAATGGTTCAACTCAATCATTATAATCTCGTACGATGATGAGGAATGCAGCACTATATCTTGCCGTCTTCGAGATCTTCTGATACTCTCTGGATGTGCCCCTAGCCCAAGTAGGTTGACTGCCATCTCCCAGTCATTCGCACAGTCAAGAAGAGATGGTAAACTGCTACTTGATTTGCTTGGTTTGGGTTGTGCCTACTTTCCTGCTCTCAGAAAGTATGTATTTGCAGTGCTAGATCCCGACTTTGCTGTTCGCCTTCACCCTTGCCAGGTCTATTGTAGCTGCCAGCTCATTTAGTACTTTGTTGTGGCGCCATGTGTGTCACCCTTGCACTAATGACACCTTGCAAGCCGAGAGCACGTGTTCAAGTATCTGCCTCTCATGGCACCGGGGGCACTGAACATCATCAGACTTTTCCCATCTCACAAGGTTTGCAGACAACGGCAGGAGGTCATACATTGTTCTGATATTCAAGCTAAGTCTAAGGGGTGCCATTTGCCATATGTCATTCCATGTCAAGGACCTTTGCAAGGCTCCTTCCAATTTAGTCCATTGGCCTTGTTGGGCCTGCTACGCCGCTTTTAGCATCCTCTTATCATTCTGAACTCCTCGTATCTCCTAAATTACCATGTCTCTGCGTTCCCTGCTTGATGCCTTGGACCAACAGCAGATGTCACCCTGGCTAAATCCCCGTCTATTCGTCTGTGTGTAACCGATTACATCCCTCAGCTTGAGCGATTCTTTGGCAGCATCAACAGCTTCATCCACTTTCTACTTCCTTCCAGTCTTCAGTGTGGGCTGAATGGACTTAACTACGTCATCTGCTGACTCGCACAGCATCATTGCAAGCCTTGCCTTTCCTACTTTGTATTCTTCAACAACTGACTTGAAGGGAAGCACAAGATTTGCCTTCTTGCAGTATAGTGCTACGTCTGACAGACCTAGTGTTACTCCTAGTCATTTCCTCATGAACTTGTTTACCTTTTGCTCTATAGCTTCCACTGGTGCTTATTTCATATATAAGCAGTGGCCATATCAATTTAGGTATCACCATGAACTGAAGGCACCACAGTTTGAACTTTCCTAGGAGTCTGCTTTGGTCTATGATCTGTAGTCCTCTGTCTACCATTTCTAATGTCTGTTGAACTGTTTTTGAGTCTT
This sequence comes from Oreohelix idahoensis, assembly GCA_024509875.1. NCBI lineage: Eukaryota > Metazoa > Mollusca > Gastropoda > Stylommatophora > Oreohelicidae > Oreohelix > Oreohelix idahoensis. The sequence goes on along the minus strand of JAMPIV010011765.1, from coordinate 184,837 downwards.
TTAATGAAGCATCATACACCCTGCCAAGACTTTTACTAGGTTCCTCTATTACAGTAGGGAATCTTTGGTTTGAAACCATGAAAGTGACCTCAGATGTCTTTCCTTTCTTGACTGATAGGCTTCTAGATTTCTTAGGTTTGAAGCTCATTCTGCACCAGCTGACTAGTTGATCCAGGCGTGATAACATTCTCCGGGCCTGGTGTTCATCTGATGTCAGAATAGTTGTGTCATCCATGAATGCTTTAAGCTGTGGCATATGACACCTTCCATTGAGCTTCGGACCAATTGCAAATTCTTTAGCCCCTTTGAGGATTACCTGCATAGCCAACACGAATAGTATCGGAGAGATGGTACATCTCATCGCAATTCCAAATTGTAGGTCAATCCACTTCGTTGTATACTCTCTGGTTAAAAATCTGACAAAGAATCCTGAGAAATACTGCTTCAGCATTGCTGCAATTCCTTGTTGAACATGGTACATTTCCAAGGCCTGCCACAATATCTGTTGTGGAACTGATCCATACACATTAGCTAGATCCAACCAAATTACATGGAGATTTGTTTTGTCAGACTTTGCCTTTTGAATTGCTTCCCAGATCATTGTGGCACGCTCTAGATACATTGGTGTACATCGGTTGCCTCCTTTATGGATGGTAATGTCAATGTGTCCATTCTCCAGAAGGTATGTGGTGAGCCTTTTAGCCATCACTGAGAAGAATATCACTCCTTCCACATTCAGTAGTGAAATTGGCCTAAAGTGACTGATGTCTAAGGAAGTTTGTTCCTTCGGGATGTAGACTCCATTCGCCTTTCTCCATTCTTTGATTACAAGCTGGTTTTTCCAAGCATTCTTCAGCAAACGAAGTAGCCGTTTCAGAACTTCAGGACATCTTTTATACACAACATATGGGACACCATTAGGACCTGGAGCTGGCTTGCACCGTGCTTTCTGGACAGCGCTTTCTACTTCTTGCATTGTTGGCGGCTTGGTGTTGAATTCAGCTCTTGGCTTACTAGGCCATATAAGGCCTTCCATGCTGCTGAGCGGCTGATCTTTGTGACCACCTGAATAGGTCATTCTAAGGTGTTCTTCCAGATCTTCTTTCCCGATGTTTAGTGTTCCCGACCGTGGCTGTTCAAACAGTTCTTGTCAAACTTAAAGGGCTCCCTGAAGATTCTCTCCCTATCCCTCCGTGTTTTCTTTCATTTCCTGCAAACCTTTCTGCTCTTCAAAGAGCATTATGACGGCCTTTTAAGTGCTCCCAAACCTGTCGTAATCCTTCCTTCTCTGTGTCCACTGCGTTCTTGAACTGTTTTCGAGCATGCTTCTTCTGTTTCCTGATCTCTTCTATTCTGATGTGTCTTCTACTTTTCTGTTGTGGGTTACTTTCCAGTGCCTCCCTGACTCCAAACACTTTGCGAGAGTAAAGATATATTATGTCGCCGAAGATTTCCAGCCGCTTTGTCTCCAAGGTTATCTGCTTCAGGCTGTTATCCAACTCTTTTGACAAGGCTTCTTCCAGCTGTTACCAAAGCCCTTTTGCATTGGCAGGTGGAAACTTGATTGCATCTTTTTTTCCCGTCCAAGAAGTGTGTGAGATCATCATCAGGCAGATCAACTTGAATATTCTCCACGCTGTGGATTGACTCCTGGCTGAGGTCTTCTAACGTCTGACCAGTCGTAACAGAGCGCTGTTAATCTACCATGGATGAGCTCCCACGCCCAATTTTCGTTCTGTGGATTTTCGTACCTCTCTAAGAAGAGAATTTCCTACCAAGGGCACATAGAAATTCCAGCCGTTGGTCAGAACTCAAAGTTCGTATAACTGGTCTGGTCAATTCCAATAAGTCACATGTGGATTCATCATTCTTACCCCTTTTCGGTGAATCCTTGGGGGCATCTATCATTAGTGGGTCCTATAGTAATTGTTTACAGCTTACGAGGTGCCAACTCGGTCAGCCGGTTCCTAGTCTTTCCCAGTGTCATCTCACTTTCCAGAAGTCCATCGGTCTTTTTCCAATTGTCAATGGTCTTACCATGTAATTATGATAGGAAACTCTATACAGAGAGATACAACAGGAAACAATCTCATCATCAGAAGCGTTCCCCAGTCTATCAAGTGTTTCGGCCCCTTAATCTCCAAGACACTTTTAAGGGGGGAGGTGGGCGAGCCCACTTAGGTCATGACTCCCAAGTGTCAGCCTCCTGTTGTCTAGTGCAGAGAATTGAACCCACTTCACCTTGGTTGCAGCTTTCAAATTCACTCATAGTTTCTGCCATTGTGAAAGTAACCCCTATGTTGAAAACGAATTACTATCCCGATTTCATAGCCTGTTGCGGTTGCTCCACAGCCAACACGTGCCTTTTCCGCAGTTTCGCTGAGCCTCTTAAGTGCTCTTGTTCTTGACTGTACCTTCAACCCGAACAGCTTCAGTAGATCATACGCTGAGGCAGCCACGAGACCTCTTGCACCCACCTCAACAGCCATGACCCTTGCAGTGAACCCATCCTGTCTCAAGTCCGCGGCCAGATCACTATACTTGGCCACTTTGAACGAGTGTTGTTCGTCCAATCTGGATTCAAATGGCACTGTCAACTCATTCATTATAATCTGGTGCGATGATGAGGAATGCAGCACTATATCTTGCCGTCTTCGAGATCTTCTGATACTCTCTGGATGTGCTCCTAGCCCAAGTAGGTCTACTGCCATCTCCCAGTCATTTGTACAGTCAAGAAGAGATGGTAAACTGCTACATGATGTGCTTGGTTTGGGATGTGCCGATTTTCCTGCTCTCTTTCATGATGTCACTCTTTGTCTCTGACGTCACTTACATGCTCTGATCCTACTTGCATTCTTAGATGTCACACATTTTCTCTTTCCCCTCTCTTACATCTGGCTGCCTCCAATCATGAGTACTGTGACCGCTTCATCGGTACCACAATTCTACTGTGTGGTAGTCTGCCTTGGGAGATAGCAATGTCAATATTGCCTGAGGTTGTTCAGGGCACCACTTTGTATAATAATGTGGTCGCCTGCACTAACAGGTGGTTACTTCACTCGGCCACTGTATGCCCAGGTATTTTGCCTCAGTAGCTAGCGATGACATGATGATGAATGATTACAACACTCACACACAGCGAGCGACGACCTAACGCCAAGCAGATCTTCTATATAACTAGAGAACGCCACAGTCAACTGAAGTAATGTTTATTTACAATGTGTGGACCACTGCTGTTACCTGGACCTCCAGGAATCTTGGTCCGTCACCCTTCCTTTTTCAACACTCACTCAGCATTGAAAATTTACATTCAATATTATAATATCTAATCATCTATGGTTGTTCAGATGTTATTAATATCTACCTCCTTTCTTCTTTCTAAACAAGTCCTTGTCTATTGATATATGTCGCTATGGGTTTAGGTTATCGATGTGATACCGGACTCCTCCGGGGTTGTTCCTTTCCCTTTTATAGATGGCCACTAACTTAGACGAGGAATAGGACTACTGTATAGATGTAAATAATTTCACTCTAAGTACCCTTTTTCTTCTGAATGTAACCTAACTCGCTCCATCGTTCTTCCGTCCTAGTCAAGAATTTATACTGCCAATATGTTGGGTTAATTACCACCTAATCTTGTCTCCTTGTTTATGAATTTGCACAACACATTCTACTTGACTATTGCCTTCAACATGGCTACCCTCGTCTCTCTAGCGTATCTGTGACCTGCTCTGCCTAACTCACACTTCTGACTGTCGCTGAAAAGCGTGCCTTCCCGGATTTTTGTTCACCTCTTTTTTCATTCCCCGTCTCATGCACACTCTTATTTGCGCATCCCCTTTTTCTACTCTATCTAGGCTTTCCTATATCTGATTCTCATTATTCGTTCCCTTATCTGCCACAGTACCTTATGACAAGCATTCTCTTACATTTAGTACCGAATCATTCTGCTACATCTGGAGTTCTCCAGTCATTTAGTACATTTTGAAATCATTATGTGCATTAACATTGTCATTCAGTTACAGTTGGCTGTCCATATGATGTCAATCATAACAACCCCAATGAGTTCTTCTACAAGATGGTGCCCAGATCTTCATTTCGCTGTCAACCCACATATCTCATGGACCTGACAGTGTGTCACTGTGTAGCCGGGTCGAACTCGACACATTTCGGTATGTCAGCATGCGTATTAGTAAATAATTGTATGAAGGTAGATTGAGAAGACTTTTAAAATGAGTAGCCAGTTGTGTTTAGGATCATGACTCACTACTGGACGTGCCATGAACAAAAGCAAGGACCCAAATGCAACAAAAATGACAACATCAACAACCTACATTGTGTGGAACACAGCACAGTCTCCCATTTAAGAACGGAACACCCTAGATTCAACAGACAATTAAACAAATTAAACCCCTCAAGTGAGCCTATTTACCTCAACTGTATCCTTCCATTTGAGACAGTTCAGCGTGTGCTGCTCATTTGCCTAGGACTCTCCACAGAATGAAAAAAGCTATTGCCGGGCTCACCAACAATCACAAACACTTTGTACAGCACCACTCAACAGCTACAGAACATGCATGTTCTTCCACTTCACTTTGGCAGCAAATGAGTGGTAGCTCAGCAGATCAAGTTAGACAACAACAACAACAATTCACAAGTTCTAATGTGGCAGGGAGACTAATTTGACACACAAAAATCTAGCCTGTGACGGTGAGGAATGATCTGATTTAGACTTTAGACTAAGTTCGTGGAAAAGCTCTACGGAGATTCGAATAGCCTCAAACTGACTACTGCTTTCTTTGAAAACATTCAAGTGGACGTCTGAGAGTGTACGAAGAAGACTATGTCCTTGTTTCAAACAAATAATTCACAAAATTAAAACGGAATCATCAAGCGTTATATGTACTCTTTATTTCTCTATGGTCTAGATACACAAACCATAAACAACCAGTTAGAACACAGAATTAATGCATTTTAAATTGTGGCTGCAAAAAAGAATGGATGGTATCTACTAGAAAGAGAGGCATACAAAGAAGTCATAGTAAAGGTAGAAATGAAAAGAGTATTAATAAACAAGATCGACATTAGATAGATCAGGTATTGTGGTTACATTAAAAAGAAATACCACCTTGCTGAAGACCATAAACGAAGGAAAGGTTTAAGACATGTACAAGAGGAAGACAGATCAATAAGTTTGAAGAAAACATCAAGAAAAAAAGAGCCTATCAGTGTACCATCAAGGCAAGAGACAGTGGGCGTGGGAGGTCCTTTGCAGCCGATCTTCGATGCAAATATCCCAGCTGATTTTATTTGATCTGTTAACAGTCTCAAACATTAACGCTATGTCACCGCGCTAAAAATGAGCACAAAGTATGGGTCGTTGCTATGTGAAAAATGTGCAAGTTGTTGGATCTTTAAACACAAAAGGTCCTTTTCATGTCCAATGATTCAGGCTTCCTAGTAGGCGGATGAGAGTCCCATTGGTTAAGTGGTTAGAGTACCTGCCTCTATCGGCGAAGTTACCGGGTTCTGGGATCAGAACCATGTAGCGTTACATTCCACTGTACCCAACTTTAATTGGGTATTCTGACATTGTTCTTGAGTTAAGGAAGGCAAAGGCGGCAAGGAAGGGAACTGATCACCACAGCTCGTGAAGCTGAACGTAGTAAAGTCTCTAACACTCCATTCCCCAACGGCAGTATCTGCTACGGGACTACATTGTAGGTGGGTGTAGTCTCAATGAACAACAGTAATGACGAGAATCATAGATTTTACGTTGAGTCAATTTTACTTTGAGTCTGGAAAATTTGGTAATGGAAGGCATAGTCCTTGGGAAAAGGGGAAGGGGACGACCTAGACGACGGTGGATCCAGGACATCACAGAGAGTCTGAAAATGTCTTTGGAAGATGCAGGTTGATTTGCCCAAAATCGTGATACGTTCAGAGCAGCCGTAATGGAGACAACGTTCTGGAGAGAATACGTCACATGATGATGAGTTTTACTTCTTCGTGTCTTTTTTTATGAAGGAATGAAGTGTAGTTATCTATTTATGTATAATAACTATGAGTTTAAATTACGTTTTTGCATCTCTGCGAAGAATTTCAACATAATTCAGCATTCAATCATAACATTTCTGCTTCCCCAGGAGCATAGGTCTTCAACAAACGTATGTCAAGTCTTCCTGTCCAATGCCGACAGCTTAAGGTCTTCCATATCTTCTTCACGATTTTCATGTGTCTCATGTTCTCATTTCTATGTGTTCCTTTGTCTCTCTTTCTACCTTTCATACCATGGGTGTTCCAGAAAAAAGACGGCCTGATAATGTTTTCAACAGATGTCCTCAATGTGTATCCTATCAATCTCCAGTGTCTTCTTCTCATCTCCTGTTCCACTGGTACTTGTCTAATTCTTGTCATCAGTTACACTGGTACTTGTCTAATTCTTGTCATCAGTTCCACTGGTACTTGTCTAATTCTTGTCATCAGTTCCAATGGTACTTGTCTCATTCTTGTCATCAGTTCCACTGGTACTTGTCTAATTCTTGTCATCAGTTCCACTGGTACTTGTCTAATTCTTGTCATCAGTTCCACAGGTACTTGTCTAATTCTTGTCATCAGTTCCACAATAGTGATCTTTTTATTCCACTTCAACCCTATTCTATGCAAGCTCCCATTTATCAAAGTCTACAGCTTTTTGGTTGATGGTTTTGTAATTCTCCATGTTTCAGAGCCATACAATAGGACTGACTTGACATTTGAATTGAAGTTTCTGATATTTGCATTGGACCTGTGATTTCTTTTGATCTTCATATATTTCCCTATGCAATGAAAGCTCTTCTAACCTTCTGTGTACTTATTTTGATATGCTTGCCTGTCCTTCCAACTGTATCTATATTGCTTCCATACATGCCACACCTCGGAGATGAAAAACCTGTACAAAAAATCCAACACTCTGTACAAAGACCTGCAAAACCTGTGCAAAGACTGAAAAAAACATATCAAAAGAGTTAATTCGTGTAAATATATTTTCAATTACAGTGGGCTGCATTATAAATGAGGCCCAGGGACTTTGTCTTTTAAAGCAGGTCTTCACTTATTTAAAAACCCAAACAATAAATGTCTGAGTTTATTTTACACTGTAAAAATAATGTAATGGTGTCATCATTTAGTCTATTTCTGTGCTTAATTATCACTAACAGACTGGGAAATCCTCTGTTAATAGGACCTTATAAAAGAACTCTGAGACACAGTAATAAGGGGAATGGGTTAGAAAATCTGTACAGAAATTATGTACAGGGTGTACACATCTGAAAACACAAACACCTTGTACAGATTATGGGTAAACCATAGCATGTGGCATGTATGTGCTTCTAATGAATATAACTTGATAATATTACAAGATTTTCCCAGGGATGTCTAAGGAGTTCATGACAAGATATGAATGATGCTTCCTTCAACATATGAGGGTTCTAAATAGGAAGCTGTGTAAGAGGCTGCCTACCTCATCATGTTAAATTAATTGATACAAACACCACTAATGCAAGAGCCCACGAATGATTTGTTACAAGGGGTCTTACTTCAATCGTGGCTCATGCTACTTGTGGAGAAAATAGATAAATGAATGAATGAATATTATGAGAGGTTTTTGTAAATCCATACCAGGAACTTGTATGCACATGAAATTCTTTTAATTCTGTCAAACCGTAAATGCTGCCGTCCTCCAATCCTAAAGTGCTTGACTTGAAGTTAAATAAATGATAACAATCAATCATTAATTAAACCGCATATCTTGCCTCGTGCAATTCCCGGAAAGAGGGGAGTGTCTGAAGAGACAAAGAAAAAAATTAGGACTACTACTGCCTCAGATATGTCGTACAAGGCGACTAATATACAGCTTTGCGTTGGGTTGGATGACTCATCATGTATAATAAGTTGCAACATAAACTATCACTGCAAAAGCACTTGAATGCAGGCTGCCTGCAGGGCGTCCCGCTACAGTGGTTGTTCCATGCTCCATATGGAGCGACAATGAAAATGATGATGGTAATATTTGTTGAAATTGATTGATGCTTATTTATAATTCTATACTCACAGTTTGTGAGGCCACGGTAAACCTCAACTTTGAAGACAATCCCATGAATGATGAGGACAGTGTGCCCCGTGTTCCGGTCACCGGTGGTCATGCTGCCAACTTTAGTGTAAGATAATTGTTGTCTTGTGTGTCTCCGTTGTTGTAAGAGATGGTGCTGTTGTTATTACCTCATGTTTTTAATGTTGTTGTTACCTCCACCTGTTCATTGTTATCTGCTCCTGTTTTTATGGTGTTGTTACCTCCACATGTTCATTGTTATCTGCTCCTGTTTTATGGTGTTGTTATCTCCACATGTTCATTGTTATCTGCTCCTGATTTTATGGTGTTGTTACCTCCACATGTTCATTGTTTTTTGCTCCTGTTTTTATGGTGTTGTTACCTCCACCTGTTCATTGTTATCTGCTCCTGTTTTATTGTGTTGTTACCTCCACATGTTCATTGTTATCTGCTCCTGTTTTTATGGTGTTGTTACCTCCACATGTTCATTGTTATCTGCTCCTGTTTTTATGGTGTTGTTACCTCCACATGTTCATTGTTATCTGCTCCTGTTTTTATGGTGTTGTTACCTTCACCTGTTCATTGTTATCTGCTCCTGTTTTTATGGTGGTGTTATCTCCACATGTTCATTGTTTTATCTGCTCCTGTTTTTATGTTGTGGTTACCGTCAACTGTTCATTGTTACCTCCTCCTGTTTTTAATGTTGTTGTTACATCGATCTGTTCAAGTTTTCTGCTCCTGTTTTTTTTTTTGTGTCCGTCATTGAAAAATTCACTTTGTTTGAGAGTGATGTCTATAATTATCATTCACTATTTACCGCTTAGCTTCCTGTGGAGCAAAAGGCTTTTACATCTTCATGACAAACCATCTTGTCCTGAGCCATCGATTCAAGGTCTTTCCGTATCTTCTCTATACCCATTTCAGTGTGTCTTCAATTGTCTTCACCTTGTGTTTTTCGGGATTACCCGTTTATTTTACCCTAAACATTTCAGAACGTAAACTGCCAGTTAATGTTGCAAGCTGATTTCCTCAATGTATACCCCATCCAGCATCTACATCATTTCCTCACCTTTTCATCCACTGGTATTTACCTTGATCTTGTCATCAGTTCCACATTTCTGGTCTTGTCGTAACATTTAAGTCCTTCTATTCTGTGCGAGCAGCCATTTATGAAAGTCTAACTTTCTGTTGGTACATTTTATTGTTCTCCGTGTTAGATTCTTACAATTAGATATCGGCCTCACAGGAACTTGACATCATAATGTCTTATAATTAATTCACAAATCTAACATGGCTACACTCTCCACACAGGAACCTGACATCATAACGTCTTATAATTAATTCACAAATATAACACGGCTACACTGTCCACACAGGGATCTGACGACATCATCCTTAAGGCATTTGCTGGATCAGGTTTCTGGACAGAGTATTTCCAGATAAATCTACGTCTCCTCTTGCCCAGGCCAATCACTGGTGGTCAACGGGTAGCAGTGGTCACTAATGCAGACTGCACTGAAGAAGAATCTGTATCCATCACGATGGATGGCATAAATGTTTACTTCAAGGTCAGGTCGTTATTTCTTAAAGATTCAAACATTTATTCATTAATTCGGAGTAAACGTCAAAGGTACTATCATAGCAGATACTGACGTAGGGGAATGTAGTGTTGCATACTATTTCACTAGTTCCCGCAATGGGCGGGGGCGACCAGTTCCCTGATTATTACCTTGGCCTTCATTAACTCAAAGCAGCGGCATGTGTCCATTTACACCTGGACAGACTGGACCATAACGCTACGAGGTTTTGAACACGGAACCCGATAATTTTGCTTCTAGCCCCTGTCGCAAAATTGGTTTCAAGTCATTGCAAATGGGTTCAGTTAGATTTATAAACCCATCTACGATCGAGTGACCGCTTTCAAAATGGCGGCGTATCAGCGAAATGTATATCGGACAGAGGAAATCGCCAACGATAAATAAAAACAGAAGGGAATCCGTATGAAAAGGATTTTACATTTCAGTACAGGGAAGGATGGTGTATAACTGCATATAAGATGGAACGGTAGGAAGTTCTCATTTACGGAGATATATGCGTATTTCGGCTGCCCACAGTTACGCTAAAAGCATGTAAACCCACTTCTGTTCTAAATATTAAAATCAACAAATAACAGTTTGGGAAATTACATGGATAGGAAGATAGAGTTTTATCAGCTGTATAAAACTAGATAAGATGGAACTATATGGATATTATATATGCCGAGAATGATAAAGGCAAAATTTCAGTCGACGCACAGTTCGGCCGAAATCACAGTTCGGGAAGGATTTTTCAGGCTTAGGTTTAAGCTGTGACGTCGGTACTCTCCGATACGTCCGCGCTATACGTATTTAAAGCGTATCGGTAAACTGAGCTACAGACAACGAAAGAGGGTTCAGACAGACTGGAGGCAGAGTTTCGCCACGACCCATGAATTGTGAGCGGATCGCCAGAAACATTTTTAAGTCCAGTATCTGAAGTCTGAGGGTAAGCGAAATTATGATAACTACCGTGTATAATATTTGTTATTTCAGGTTCATACAGAATTCACAAAATATGCCTGTATAATATTCATTGATATAACGTATTATTATTTTAATATGATTTATTCATGTGCATTATGGATGAGTGTTGCTTGTACAAAAAGTAATCACAAATAGTCCCACGGCCTAATGAAGTTATATTTATCATATTGCTTTATCGCTTACGAAGATAAAGGCAGTCCCATGGCAGAGATTGTCATAGGGAAATGAAGTGTTAGAAACTTCATCATGGAAGATCCCAGTTTACGAGGTTAAGGTGACTAGTCCCCTTCCTCGCTGCCTTTGCCTTCCCTAGTTCGAGCGCACAACTTCGTACCCATTTACAGCTAGTAAACTGGAGTGTTCTACAGCCAGTTTCAGTAGAAAGCAACTTGATCACGTGGTCACTCACTTTCTTTAGTTATGTATTACTTTTGTGTAGATGCTAAGGATAGCATCAGTATTTGAATTCGTACTTGATATGATTTGGAAGGATCAAGTTATAGAATATGAAGGGATGTATAGGAGCGGAAAAAACCAGATGATGTTTATTACTGATATGTTAATATTAATTCTATATCATTGAACTGATGTTACTTGCTATGACTGTATAACTTTGACACCTGATGACTGACTTGTCTGACTTATGTGCTAGTCAGTTACACTTAATTGAAATGTTAATATTAATGCTATATCACTGAAATGATGTCCTTACTTACTATGATTGTATAACGGTGACATCTGATGACTGACTGGTCTGACATCTGTGCTAGTCAACTACAAGTCTAGCCAGATACTAGCCAAGGCTGATATGTTGCAGGTTCCATGAAATAACTCAAACCAGACTGTCCAGTATCAGAAGCCTGTGTCGTTCATCCGAGGCACTCCCACAAAAGTGCAGGACCCCAAAGAGTGAACTTCAACTGGTCATTGGCATCCCTACTGTTGGGCCTACCAAGTCTGATATCAGCAAAGGACAGTTTCAGCAGTATCAAGTTGAACAGATAAGTGTCACTTAGGACACTGACTACCACAATATATGAAACACAATAAATAGTCAAGTGATGACATTTATCAGAGGACTAAAAACCGTGATATATTTAAAATGAATGAAGTCTAAACAGACAATAATAGTAATTGTGTGAATACTTTTATATATATGTGTATGCTCTTTTCCAACTAGTAGAAATAGAATATTAGTGTAATTATTAAACTGTTTTAACTGTACCTGGGGATTTATTCACTTCTTCCATTTTGTGGGTTCAGTGAATGTACATTTTACTTATCCCCTAGAATAAAGTAATCATAAGATAGTCACAGGGAGGAGACACCTTAAATCCTGGTACTACTTCTTACCAACTGGGCCAGGGTTTTCACAGTCTGACTATTGTTATGATAACAATATACCAGTGCTTATTTCGAAGACTGGGGTATTACTTGTAAGGTCAGAACTCTTTACTGACTTACTCTTACATAATAAATAATTTTAAATAAGTCATTATTGAGTTACTTCCCTTGAACTCCGCGGATAAATACATTTTTACTGCGATTTATTCGTTGTTTGGGTAATAATAGATTGTTCTTGCTTCAGAATATCTATGGCCTGAATTTATGTGTATTGTTTGTCTGAGTAGGACAAGTCTGTCTTATATCTGTATATCTTTACATATCTAGGTCGAACTATATGTTCTGTTGTCTCTAGAGAGGTCAAAGGCTATTCGGCGGATGTGTCGCTTGAGTGGGGTGATTTGGCTTCGTCCTGATAGGGAATGTGTGTGTTTTGCTATGTCGGCTTGATGCCTTGAAAAGTGATCTCAGTGGTTTTGGGGAAAGTGATAGTCGTCTAGACCTATCGTGTATGCTTTACCCCAGTGTTTATTCATCTTGCCAAGGAATGGCAGTTTCATATTCCCTCTACCAAGGTAATCAAAGATACTCTTATGAACTCTCGATCGAAGCCACCATTGTCGATAATTACGATTTGAATGTTTAAGAGAATATATTTGACTCGATGAAAAACGACTTCGATTCCTAGCAGCACTATATTCTGTAGAATGCAGTCTATTGTTCATGACCAAATCTACAGAGCAACGAAATGTTGTATGAATGACTAACTTTAGAACAGATTCATTATCTGTATTCAAACGTGAGTGACAGTTCACGAGTGGAGCCATCTTGGAACCAAAACATGTAGGACTTTCAAGAAGAGAAAAGGGATGCCCGTATTATCGCTTGATCAGTCCAGAGATCACTGCTACACATGAGAACCCATTGTTAGCGGTTCAATATTATTATATGGAAAAATATGTGCTGAACATTATGTTGAAGAATCGTTGCTAAACGAGATTAGGTTTAGAAGTCATCTGAAATATTGTTTACAAGCTGACGTGCTCAGTCAGTGACGTCAGATGATATATGTATGGGCGATACTGAGTGCTTGGCTATTGACAGTCCATTATACCATTATTCTACATGAGTGCCCATGTAACATTGCAAGACCATTTGTCCACTGTACTATGATGTATTATGGCAACCTGTGATTTGTCACTATCTGTGCTGTCGAGTGTGTACGTCCAATTAAACTTTAGAAAAGGTACACAGTCGTTGGTGTCGATGACTTCCGGTCATACATGAGTGTGAGAAGAGAACATTTGTCAACAACACGAACCCTTATCATCATTCGCACATTATACACTCCATCCATGTCTACACAACACTGCGTAGGTCAAGTTGACATTCCATACACTACAGTGGGGCAGGCAACACCATAGGGATCTTGTCAACTGATGATGATAGACGCCTGTCTTCCCGCCTAGGAGTGTTCTGGTGTACTTTATCAACATATATTATATCCAACTAAATATCAACTTTATCAACTGGTGGACCAGCTTTCTGGGTTTGACCTCGCAGAAATTCAGAAGTCAACAGATTACCGATACCAGACCGTTTCCTGTGGCTGATACGACACACTTGCAGTATTGGTTTGCTCTTTGTCAACGCTTCGTCACGTGACCTGTCAAGTGAATGCAGTATGTAGGTCAGCGTTGTTGACATTTTTTACATTAGACATTATAGAGTTTCACAGAACAGTTGGATCAATTCTTGTCAGTGTTAACAGAAAGACAGTATTTGTGAACTAAGAAGTCCTGGTTTCATCGATGGATCTTCTTGTTTGCCATATATGAACTTTAATATTTAAGGCCAGAATGTTTAATTGAATAAAGTGGCAGTTTGTTTGTTTTCATGAAAAATAACTTTGCCATTACTGTAAGACTGAGCCTATTTTGCAACACATACTATCATACACATAATTTATATATATTTATGTTTACATGTTATTTGTTTGTATAGTATGTTAGTTTCTATGTCAGCGGGTTGTGTTTAAGGTTGGGCGGCGTCCTCACAACAGAGTATCCCACGTCATAGAGGGTCCGTTGTGGGCGTTTTCTATAGGTGCAATTTTCTTGATTGAAAATTTGCTGCGACAACTGTTGCTTTTGTGTTAGCTGTGAAGTCTGTAATTATTGTTATTTTTGTAATATTTCTTTGTTCTTTAGTTTTGTTTTGATTTGTTTGTAATTTGTTGGTCTAACCTTTTCTATCTTTCAGTTCTATTCATAATTTATATTCATATATTGTGACGTCATTTGTGTTGTTATTCTTTGCAGATTCAGTGATTATCTTCATTGATTTCCCTATTTGATTTATTTTGATTTCTGCAAACGTTCTTGTATTGTCAGTCCTATTTGTACTTTATGTATTCTGTTGGTTGACATATGTTTTATATGGGTATATTTCATAAGACACAATTGCCTGTGCACTGCACTTGGATTATGGTATAGACCAGTACCTGATTATTATTACTATTATACAAGACCTTATTAAAGGCTTGTGACCCACAGATATTGGGATAGTATACTGATTAATCAGGTCATTGAGAACTTGGGGTATTATTATTGATTCAGGTGATTAGTATTATTGTTAGGCATCATGTCTACTCTAGATTATTTCATTACTCAAGGGAAAGCTCTTGATAAGACTGGTCAACAATTAGAACAATGGGCAGTTGCTCAATATGACAAAGCATTAGCTGCAGAAGAGAAAAGATTAGCTGCAGAAGAAAGAAAAGCTATGGCGGAAGAGAAAAGATTAGAAAAAGAAGCTGAGGCTGCTGCTGAACAAAAGAAATTGCAGATGCAGGTAGAGGAAAGGAGATTTGAAGCTGAACAAAAAAAATTGGAAAGAGAAGCTGCGGCTGAACAAAAAAGATTAGACAGTGAAGCTGAACAAAAAAGATTAGACAGTGAAGCTGAACAAAAAAGATTAGACAGGGAAGCTGAACAAAAAAAATTGGAAAGAGAAGCTGCGGCTGAACAAAAAAGATTAGACAGTGAAGCTGAACAAAAAAAATTGGAAAGAGAAGCTGCGGCTGAACAAAAAAGATTAGACAGGGAGGCTGAACAAAAAAGATTAGATGCTGAAGAGAAAAAAGCAATAAGAGAACATGAATTTGAGTTGGAGAAATTGAGATTGACAAGTATGAGTAATGTTAATCAGGCATCTAGTGGTAATGGTAAACCTTCTACTTACAAGGTTAAGGTTCCACCGTTCAATCAGTCCAGTGACGATATTACATTCTGGCTGGATAGATTTGAACGTTCTTGTCGTACACATAATGTGGATAAATCACAATACGCTAATCAATTATCAGAAAACTTGAAAGGTGAATCTTTGACTAGATTATGCCTTGTAGGAGAAGCAGATAAGGATAATTATGATGTCATTAGGGCGGCTTTGATAAAAAAATATCAGCTAAGTGAGGAAGGCTATCGCCTTTTATTTAAGACGATGGTACCTGAGACGGGGGTAGAATTCTCAGAATTCACTGCAAAGGCACGTCTCACAGTTGATCGTTGGATTGAGCTTTCCAAAACGGAAAAAACGTATGAAGGACTTATGGATTTGTTGCTCAGAGATAAGATTATGTCATGTGTGAACAAACCTTTCCTTGAATTTATACATGAGCGTAAACCTAAATCTCTAAAAGAAATGGAAGAATATTGTTCCCAATATGTCACTGCACACCCCGACGTGACTTTTGGCAACACTAAGATTAAGGAGAGTATGCCAGTTGCTTCAGCAACACCATACAATCCCAATTATTCACACAGATTTCAGGGACCTCAAAACAGATTTGAAAAAAAAGGTAACCATAATAGTTATCAAAACCAAGGTAACCAATCATTTCAGGGTTCTTCTTCAAAGAACTGGAGACGACCTGATAGCTCTCGACACAGGGGTGGTCATAATTATAGGAATTTCCGTAGAGGAAGTAATTATAGAAACTATCAGGGTTATCCGTCTTGGAGTCAACAAGATCATAATTACAGAGATACTCATTATAATGAATATGATAATGGTAACCAAGGGTACTATGACTCAAACCCAAATAGGGGTTACAATAGAGGTAACAATAACTACAGAGGTGATAATAACCGAGGTAGATCTCAATACAAAAGACATAAACCACATTTTCAGGCAAACTCTGCACAACAAGAGTCCCATGAAGCCTATAAACAGAGTAAAGATAATAATGATGCTAGTAATATGGCATGTGCCGCTTTTGATTTTGGGAGAGCATCTCAGTGCCCCCAATGCAAAACGTTATTTGAGCCAACCACAGTGACTACTTTAAGCTGTGGCCATCCTCTTCCTGCTCTTCCAGCATCAGTCGCGCATGATGGAAGAGGGTCTCTTGTCTTACATAAGGGTTTAGTGAATAACAATCCAGTCTCTGTGCTATTTGATTCTGGATGCACCACAATTGGTGTTAGGCAGTCACTCGTAGATCCTTCCCGTGCCACTGGACAAGTAGTCAAATGTGTAACATTTGGCGGCACAGTAGAGAAATACTCTACCGCTATCATTAGGATTGCTACTCCTTTCTTTACAGGAGATGTACACGCATGTCTTCTTCCGAATCCGATCGCTGACCTCATCATCGGTCGCATTCATGGAGTCAAGGAATGTACTCCGCAACAAATTTCCACTTGGGAAAGGCAAAACATGCAGATTGCTAACGCTGTAGTCACTAGAGCTCAGGCTCTTAATGTGCCTCAAACTTCATCTACTGAAGATAATGAAGTGCATAACCAAGATAATCCCTTGGTAATTTCTCGTGACTCGTTTATAAAACAGCAAGAAGATGATCCCACTCTGAAGAAATTCTTCATTCTTGCAACTAAAGGTGATCCGAATAAGGACACAAGTCGTAAATCGTGGATTACAAAGAAGAATGGCGTACTTGTACGTATGGTTCAAGACTCCATTACGTCAAGTCATTCTCAAATCCTGGTTCCCAAGAATTTGAGAGTTAAAATTTTGCAGCACGCTCACGACTCTCAGTGTGCTGGACACATGGGTTTTTCCCGTACTAAGTCAAGAGTCCTTGCGGCTTTCTTTTGGCCATTGGTAAACAAGGACATACGGATTTATTGTCAATCTTGTAAAGTATGTCAGGAAGTTAAATCCAAAGGTCCACGGCATGCTGCACCCATTCAGGCGGCGGACATTCCTATTCGGCCGTTTCAAAAAATGGCCATAGACATTATTGGTCCATTTAAGATCAAGTCTGCCAGAGGACATCAGTTTATCTTGACGTGTGTTGATATGTGCACACGTTGGCCAGAGGCTATTCCTCTGAAGAGCATTACTACTGCTGATATTGCAGATGCTCTTTGGCTTATATTTTCTCGTCTGGGGTTCCCCGGAGAGATATTGTCAGACCATGGCACCCAACTAATATCAGATACCATGTCTCAAGTAATGTCTACCCTGCAGATAGATAGATCTTTAAGTAGTATCTACCATCCAATGTCTAATGGTATGGTCGAACGCCTTAATAGAACACTTAAAAACTTACTGGGGAAGATAACTGAGGATCATCCTCAAGACTGGGACAGAGTTTTACCTGCGGCCCTCTTCGCTTACAGAGAGGTACCCAATGAACATACGGGATTTTCTCCCTTTGAACTCGTCTTTGGCGCGCGTCCGCGTGGCCCTATGTCGTTGCTTCACGATCTCATAACATCTGACAATATTGACGATGACACAAAGTCATCCTACGAATATGTCATCGCGTTGAGACAAAAGATTATCGAAGCATGCAAATTAGCAACTTCTTCTTCTGAATTTGCGAAACAGAAGGCAAGGCAATTTGCCAATAAGAAGAGATGCTTACGACAACTTTGTCCTGGTGACAAAGCATTTGTATTACTACCTTGTAGGGAAAACAGATTACTTATTTCTTGGAAAGGTCCGTACGATATAATATCGAAAATTTCCGATGTCGACTATATTGTCGATATTGATGGGAAGCATAAAACCTTCCACATCAATATGCTTACTGAATTCCATGAACGTCCGGATTATTTGCAACCCATTTTCCAAGCAACGGACAATTCTCCAGTACCACATGGTCATTACTCATCACTGTCCGTGATACAGGATGAGGAAACAAGTTTTTCAGATGTAAATCTTCCTCTTCCAATGATCCCACTTCATTCCAGTGAATCATGAAAGAACGTTACTGTCTCTCCTGATTTGTCTCTAGGAGAACAGCGACAAGTTTCAACTATGTTGCAAACATTTCAGGATGTACTCACTGACATCCCTGGACAAACTAATGTCATTCAACATGACATTGTGCTAACTGACCATACTCCTATTAGGGTTAGACCTTATCCTATACCTATACATTTCCAAGCACAGGTCGAGAAAGAGTTGGATGTGATGATAGATTTGAAAATAATCGAACCATCCACCTCTGCGTATTCTTCGCCGATGGTTATTGTGCGTAAAAAAGACAATAACATACGTCTTTGCGTTGACTATCGAAAATTGAATCAAGTAACGAAGTTCGATGCCGAACCTATGCCTTTACTGGAAGAGCTACTTACTCGACTCTCCAAATCTCATTTTTTCACTAAACTTGATTTGTCTAAGGGATATTGGCAAGTTCCTTTATCTGAACGCGCCAAACCTCTCACGGCTTTTTCAACACCTAGAGGTTTGTTCCAATGGAATTTTATGCCTTTCGGTCTTATGAACGCACCAGCTACGTTCGTACGCATGATGCGCCGAATCCTATCTTATCGGTCAGATGTCATTGCATATCTAGACGACATCTGTCTTTTCAGCGATACTTGGGAAGATCACTATTCAGGGTTAGATGAATTGCTGTCTACTTTGCGTGAGCACAACCTGACAGCGAAACCCTCTAAAGCCTATATTGGTTTTAGCGAAATTTCTTTCCTAGGCCACCGAGTTGGTCATGGTTTCCTAAAGACAGAGGACCATAATACTAGTAAGATACTTAACATCTCAATCCCTAAGACTAAAAAAACAGGTGAGAAGTCTGTTAGGTCTTATTCAATTTTATGGCAGATTCATTCAGAATCTATCCTCTATCATGGCACCTCTCTCAACACTTCTAAAGAAAGGTTCGCCTAATGTGGTCCACTGGTCTCAGGAATGCCAATGCTCTCTGGATAAGATTAAAACACTGTTTTCAACACCACCTATTTTAGTGCTACCCACTAAAGATAAGACATTCGTTCTTCGTAGTGACGCTTCATCCACTGGGATTGGAGCGGCACTAATGCAAGAGTACTCTGGAACTCTGCATCCTGTAATGTATATTTCCAGAAAACTTAATGCGGCAGAAAGGAATTATTCGGTTTTAGACCGTGAGCTATTAGCTATGGTTTGGTCGATCCTCAAACTACAGAGATTCCTTCTAGGCGCACATTTCATAGTAGAAACAGACCAAAAAGCTCTTACTGCTATACAGAGTAAGAATTTGAAGAGCTCGAGGTCTACTCGATATGCAATTGCTCTTCAACCTTTTCATTTCTCTGTGCGAGCTATTCGGGGATCAGATAATGTGATGGCAGACATTCTGTCAAGATGCCCACATGATTCCACATAACTATTAGGGCTTAGACTTCTTGATATGTCTAGTTCTATAGTAGTTCCTTTTCTATATCATGATAGATACACATTTGTAATTTAATAATATAATGATTGTATCACTACATAGCGGTTCATGTATGTTTATTCACCGCTGTGCTTTGATGATTTTTACTTCATAAATCATAAATTTAAGATATCTAATACGTAGTGATGATATGAATTTTTTAGGCATTGTGTAATTGCCAGAATTGTATTATACTTTGATGACACCTTCCTGGAAAAATATACTTGTAGAGAAATAATTTCTCTCAGTTTATGAGACACATTCTCACCAGTCGCTCCATAAGTCGACTTAGCCTCATATTAGGCGTTATAGGTATTCCTGATATTTTCATCTGCGCATTATTCATGCGTTGTGAGCCTATTGTACGTTGCTCCTAGATGTATTTCAAAAAAAAAAAAAAAATGTTCCATTTTTTTTTTTTCCCGGGAGGTGTGGTAAGACTGTTACGTGCAGTCTTTGATATCTTACAATATTATACATAGGTAATTTTTTAGTGCTTAAGGGAAAGTCATTATTGAGTTACTTCCCTTGAACTCCGCGGATAAATACATTTTTACTGCGATTTATTCGTTGTTTGGGTAATAATAGATTGTTCTTGCTTCAGAATATCTATGGCCTGAATTTATGTGTATTGTTTGTCTGAGTAGGACAAGTCTGTCTTATATCTGTATATCTTTACATATCTAAGTCGAACTATATGTTCTGTTGTCTCTAGAGAGGTCAAAGGCTATTCGGCGGATGTGTCGCTTGAGTGGGGTGATTTGGCTTCGTCCTGATAGGGAATGTGTGTGTTTTGCTATGTCGGCTTGATGCCTTGAAAAAGTGATCTCAGTGGTTTTGGGGAAAGTGATAGTCGTCTAGACCTATCGTGTATGCTTTACCCCAGTGTTTATTCATCTTGCCAAGGAATGGCAGTTTCATATTCCCTCTACCAAGGTAATCAAAGATACTCTTATGAACTCTCGATCGAAGCCACCATTGTCGATAATTACGATTTGAATGTTTAAGAGAATATATTTGACTCGATGAAAAACGACTTCGATTCCTAGCAGCACTATATTCTGTAGAATGCAGTCTATTGTTCATGACCAAATCTACAGAGCAACGAAATGTTGTATGAATGACTAACTTTAGAACAGATTCATTATCTGTATTCAAACGTGAGTGACAGTTCACGAGTGGAGCCATCTTGGAACCAAAACATGTAGGACTTTCAAGAAGAGAAAAGGGATGCCCGTATTATCGCTTGATCAGTCCAGAGATCACTGCTACACATGAGAACCCATTGTTAGCGGTTCAATATTATTATATGGAAAAATATGTGCTGAACATTATGTTGAAGAATCGTTGCTAAACGAGATTAGGTTTAGAAGTCATCTGAAATATTGTTTACAAGCTGACGTGCTCAGTCAGTGACGTCAGATGATATATGTATGGGCGATACTGAGTGCTTGGCTATTGACAGTCCATTATACCATTATTCTACATGAGTGCCCATGTAACATTGCAAGACCATTTGTCCACTGTACTATGATGTATTATGGCAACCTGTGATTTGTCACTATCTGTGCTGTCGAGTGTGTACGTCCAATTAAACTTTAGAAAAGGTACACAGTCGTTGGTGTCGATGACTTCCGGTCATACATGAGTGTGAGAAGAGAACATTTGTCAACAACACGAACCCTTATCATCATTCGCACATTATACACTCCATCCATGTCTACACAACACTGCGTAGGTCAAGTTGACATTCCATACACTACAGTGGGGCAGGCAACACCATAGGGATCTTGTCAACTGATGATGATAGACGCCTGTCTTCCCGCCTAGGAGTGTTCTGGTGTACTTTATCAACATATATTATATCCAACTAAATATCAACCCTCCACGAAGGATGGCCGCCGACCGAGCAAAGTAGAAGCAGTTTGTTGCTGCCCTTTAAGACATCACCAGGCGTGATGGCCACTGACTGCTTTGACAGTCGGCGACTAAGGATCAAACAAGAAGAAGATGTGTTTCTGTATTTTTATCTGTTTTCAAATTGTTATTAATTACGCATGAGCTTGTGGCCTCATACTTGCAGATATTCCAGTTGAACTCCAGTCAGCCAGTGGAGGTAGCCATCCCTTACTCTGGTCGAGCAGATCAGGTAACTTTCATTTGAGCTAAAACAAGCTTCCTTACATCTTCAGCAATATACAAAAGACAAATATCATGGATGTCTTCCTCTCCCTACTATTTCACACGTCAGCGTGAATATGTTTAAGGTAGGCAGTGGTCAGCCTGAGGCTGTAGGTATCTCCAAAGACTTTGTTTACTCAGCAGAAATAGTAGTCATGATAGCCGTATACGCATTCTCTATCTGATGGACACTTTTGCAGCATTTGTTTAGCGGCCATTTTATTGATGCCACTGTTACACTCATTAGTAGTTTCTATCTGTAGCTTGTTGAATAGATGGTATTTAAATCTGTTGTGCCATATGTTGAGTTTGAGGATTGCTGTAACTGGTCAGAAGAACAACTTAAGACGGACCATGAGCCATGGCGTGCAGAATTAAATGCAAACATGATGACTTATAAAATCAGATGAAGAGCAATTTCCACTACAAAGGCGGGCTATAATGAATATACAGGTTTAATTATCTCTTTTTTTGATATTTACTTTTACACCCTGCTTATAAAAGGCAGATTACCCTGTCCGTGGCAATGTCCGCCGCATGGAAGCTGGTTACATCCCCAAAGATAGTGTCAATGTACAACTAGCAGATGGAAAAATAAGTCGGGCGACAACAAGTGAGGTTTAAATATGGATACAAGAGAGACATAAGGGACAGGACATACGTCCAGCCCCTGGGAGGACAAAGCTGCCAACTGCACTCGATGGAGATGCTCCCTGCGGCATCGCTTCAGATTCCGTGATTATAGTCTTCTACAACAAGTAGAACAGAAAAGTACGCGTGGAAAGGAAAACCAGGTAAAACGCAGGTGAGAGTTAACACTTCAAGGACACATCATTTGCACAGGAAGTTATGACTGCAGAAGACTACTACGATCTAAGATGTATGCTCCAAGCACCTGTGTTCTGTTCTTACCATGTCTGTTTGACACTGTTCCCATCAAGTATAATTTTAATGAACAAGACAGAGGAAAGAACATTCGGAGGCAAAAAGAGTATCAATAAGAAACTTGACAGATAGATGGCAGACAGACAGATTGCCCAGTGAATAGCTGAACTGTTAAAAAGATAGACAAATGGTCAGGTAGATAGGAAGTTAGACAAACACAAATATAAATTACTGCTACAACAGCTACTACGTTTACTAAACATTCATTCTTTAGCTTGCAGCTCTCTACAGAGTGCAGGCTTTCAACAAATGTATGCTAAGACGTCTTGTTCCATGTTCTCCGTCAAAGGTACTTCCATATCTCCTTTACCCTCATATGTTCCTGTCTAAATAATTCCCTTGCGGGAAACTGCAAACTCATAATGAAGACCAAAGCTGCTGTATATAATGCCTGCGTCACTAGCACGCTTCTGTATTGCAGTGAGACAAGGACAATCAATGTTAAGCACGGCCAGACAGAAGGCTCAGTACCATACATCTACGATGTCTACGCCACATCCTTGTTATTTCGTGGAAGGACAAAGAGACAAATGTCGAGGTGCAGTCACGTGCTGGACTTCTTAGTATGTATACACTGCATAGACAGTGCAGACTATGCTGGATTGGTCATGTTCGCCGCATTGAAAATGGTCGTATCCTCAGATATTTTCTACGAACAATTGGGAGATGGCACAAGAACAGTGGGACGACCGCAGCTGACGTTCAAATATGTGTACAAGAGAAACATGAAGGCACTTGTCATAAATCCAGCAATCCAGGTAGGATGAAGCTTCCAATTACACCAACTGGCGATGCTCCCCTCGGCGCCAGCTCACAATTTGTGAAAATAAACTCTCACCACAAGCAGAAGAGAAAATAATACTCCAAAAGGAAAGACAGACAAAAAAGTAGATGAGGGCTATCATCATAGGGGCGTTTTCCCATAGTCAGTTACTACTAGAATTCCCATAGTCAGTTACTGCTAGAATTCTCATAGCCAGTTACTACTAGAATTCCCATAGTCAGTTACTGCTAGAATTCCCATAGTCAGTTACTACTAGAATTCTCATGGTCAGTTACTACTAGAATCCCCATCTCCTTGTGTATTTTGTTCTCCTTCTATGTTATTTACCCTGCGCATTCCAGAGCAAGGAATGCTGGGTAATGCTGTCTGCTACCTTTTCCGATATTTGTCCTACACAACTCTAGCATTTTCTCACATCTTGTTCCACTGGCATTTTCTGTTTCTTTCCCTCAGCTTT
This sequence comes from Oreohelix idahoensis, assembly GCA_024509875.1. Classification (NCBI taxonomy): domain Eukaryota; kingdom Metazoa; phylum Mollusca; class Gastropoda; order Stylommatophora; family Oreohelicidae; genus Oreohelix; species Oreohelix idahoensis. Next base: position 160,786 of record JAMPIV010011765.1, on the reverse strand, counting down.
ATTTTGGTGATTTTGTCATACCATTTCAGTCATTCTATACTGCACAAGCGCCCATTTATGAACCAAACAATTACAAGAACATGTGGAACTGTGTGAACGTCGTTTTCGTTGTTCTCCAAAACCGTAATGACACAATGTAGTGGAACAAAAAAAACAAGCGTAACAAAATAAAACTAATGATCGTGTTTTAGCTACAATCATTCTATTTTCCAGAATGGCTGGTATTCTACAACTCTGCTGTACAGACGTGTCAACATGGAGTTTCAATTCTCTGGAACTGTTGGTAGCTACATAGAAACATACACTGGGAATGTACCCGTAACAAGTGAGTCTCAGTTTTCATAGATAATTTTAAACAGGTGTTTTGAAGGCACATTTACCTTTTAGATAAAAGCTCTTAGTGGGTTTTATGGGCTCGTATAATTTTAAACATTTTCATTACCCCTTTATCTTTTCTCTGCTGTTTTCATTTTTGTGTTGTCCCTGGTGAAGACGTTGTGGTCGTAACATTGGACATTTATTTGTCTTTTTTTTCTATACATAAACTAACTAGTTCATTTTCCCTATAGTTGAGCATACCCTTACTTCAGTCTTCACCATATTCTTACTAGATACATGTTTTGCAGGTGCTACCTTCCAGCTGCTCATATAATTTAGTGACCTGGTTTTCAAAATGTATAATTTGTATCTATAACTGTTCAAAAAAAGAAACGCAACTTTTTGGGTATTACTTTTATAAAAGATATTCGCTGATTGGACATCAGTCAACCTATCGACTGTGTCCACCTGGTCATTAACTTCTCGTGGTAACCTGAATTGTACTCACCTCATGATTCATGAGGTCATGAAAGAGGTCAAGGTCAAAACAACATTTTTGACAATAACTCGTGACAGGTTCATGAGAATCCCGTGAAACTTACTGAACACAAAACTCTCTGACCATATTATTGAATGTCTATAAAAGATTGACGCTCCTCGAATAAATTCAGTTGAAAATTCAATGCGCAAGTATGGCTCATCTCACTACAGAACAACGACTCATCATCATTGGACGTTTACAGACTGGACAGTCACAAAGTGTAGCGGCCAGACAATTTAATGTGGTTAGAAGCACCATTAGTCGCCTTTGGAGGCGGTTTCAAGAAACTGGCTCAGTGGCAGACCGGCCGCGCAGTGGAAGACCCAGAGTCACAACTCCTGCCGAAGACCGCTTCATGCGGCTGCATCACCTCAGGAATCGACTTGCATCTGCGTCCTCCACAGTCCAGTCAATGTCAGCAGCTCGTCGAATTTCAGATCAAACGGTCAGAAACCGGCTGCATGACTCTGGTCTTTGGGCTAGAAGACCCTACAGAGGTCCTGTTCTTTCGGACCGGCATCGCCAGAACCGACTGCAGTGGACGAACCAGCATCGTCAATGGACCGTTGGGAATGACTGGAGGCGGGTTTGGATTAGTGATGAATCATTTTTTGTGCTCCAGCGACACGATAGACGGAGAAGAGTTTACCGCAGAGTCCATGAGCGCTACGCCCAGAAAAGCGTTGATGAGGCTCCTCCACATGGTGGTGGAGGTGTACTGATGTGGGGGGGGGGGGATCAACTTCATGGGAAGAAGTGACCTGGTGCAAATTGAAGGACGCCTGAATGCCCAACGATACGTCGTTGAAATTCTTCGTCCTCACGTCCTTCCACTTCTGGCTGCACGAGGGTCGATTTTTCAGCAGGATAACGCTCGACCTCATGTGGCAGAACTCACCACCCAGTTCCTCGCTGACAACAACGTCCAGACCATTCCGTGGCCAGCCATGTCATCAGACATGAACCCCATAGAACACTTATGGGATGAACTCGATAGACGACTCCGCCAGCGAGACGTGGCTCCAGCCAATCTCCGACAGTTGTCTCTTGCACTGCGGGAAGAGTGGGCAGCCATCCCACAACAACAGATCCAACTGCTAATCGGATCCATGTCTCGGAGATGTCGTTTTCTGATAGAGGCCAGAGAAGGCCATACACCTTACTGAAACGTAGGCCTCAGTCGCAAAGAATAAAAGTCCAAACCAAATTTAATAACATCATTTCATTGCTAAAGTCTGAAAGTTTCTTCATGCCAAGATTGAAACATTAATTCCGTAAAATTAAATTTAGGTACAAGTTTGAAATTTGGTGTCCATTACCACTGCAATAATGTTGCGTTTCTTTTTTTGAACAGTATATAAAGGATTTTAATGATGGACAAAATTAAAAGCACTAGATTTGATGAACATTTATATAGGACCAAAAAAATCAGTCTTTAGTTTCATATCAAGAACTGCATTATTAGTCCTTAACAAGCAAGTCACACGCCAAAACATGACGGGAGAAAATTATGTAAAACTCTTTCTGTTGCACATCCTGATGAAAGCACTAATTTTCCTGTAGTTATTTCATTCATGTACGTGTTATAACAACTTCATTTCACCTTTGTAGTCAAACATTTCATGACTTATGGTCAATGATCACTGCACCACCACAAAATCAAAACGCTTACGAATGTGTTTAATAGTTGGTCAATTTATCCTTAATGGTGAAGTGCGCAACTTTTCCACATATTCCTGAATAGACCGTGGGATTGTTTTCCTTGTTCGTTACAGGACGTCTGTTGGTGTCGTTTTCATAGTGATGAATTGAAACGCGAATGGTTACAACGGAATAAATGTCAACAATGTTTTCAAACGAAAACCAACAAGTATCTTGAATTGGGTGAACTGGTCAAGTATTGGCAGCACACAAGTCGTTGGTAACTTTACATAGATTTTATTCACCAGGACACGAAGTGGACAAGACGGACATCGTCACAGGCGCAAAGATCACACGACAACATATTAATTATTGCTGCTAAAGTTCCTGAAGATTCTCTTCTAGTAAAGACCTCTGTCCATAGACTAAGGATTACAAAACTGTTACCGTATAATATCCTTCTCAGTCACGACCGTTGACCTTCTTTCAAGGACGTCTATCATGGTAACGTATTCATACTCTGGGATGAAATCTTCCATATTACATTTGTTAAAATTCCCAGACGTTCATCCTACATAGCGTTGTACATCATATAATTTCACACAAAGTCATATACGATAATCCTATCAGTTAAAGGCTTTCAGTTGGCTAACCTCTCTCTACATCCATGCCACGACTTTGGCATTGAAGCATGTACGGCATTTAAAACATGTGCATAAGGTAAACAATATAACTTCTTCTACTCGTAGGAATTCTCCGTCTACGATCCAAATCTTAAAGGCAAGCGACTCTGTAGATCCATTCTAGGAATGATAAAATTCCCGCTAGATTAGTAGTAGAGCGGCCTTTTTATGCAGCATTAAAATAAGAAGTGGGCGATAACTTACGTGACATAACTGCGATTGGCTTCGACCTGAAGACCAATACAAATCACAATAATAAATGGCTTCCTTCAACATGCCATTGGATACACAATATAAAATTACAATCATGGACACAAGCCAGCTCCATGTTTCCACTACAAAACATGACGTCACAAACTACTCAACTAGGTTACACGTGCGTCCAAAGCAACACTCACTGCTTTGTGCACGTCAGTGCGTGAATCAATCGAACGCTCAAACAATATAACTACATAAAACTGGTGCGTACATTTGGCAGGACCGAAGACTACCCCCTTAGGTAATAAATGTACGTAACAGCTCCCTTATTACCTCCCCTTAAAAAAATTAATTCTATTAATTTTTTTTCGAACTAATTACTCGAGAGAGGTGAGTCAAAACTACAACAATATATACAATGCATAAAATTATATCATATTAAGAAAAGAATATTGACTTGAAATTAATATAACTAAATGACAGTATGCATTAAAGCACACATCCACCATCGACCTACTTTGGAACGATGTGGTAATATTCGAAGTAAAAAGAAGTTGAAAAAAAATGAAAATGAAGAATCAACAAAAAAGATGATAATAAAATTCAACTAAGTTTTTCAAAAGAAAATCGAAACATATGATTTCAAAAAATGAAAATGAACAGCAACACTGATGATAATCAATGATAAAAGAATCAGTGAAACAGAAAATTTTGAAATACAATGTGCAAAAATGAAGCAATGCAAAATTAAACACTTTAAGAAGCAACGCACCTACTGATATCTAACACTAGTAAGTTTGACTAGTTATCTAAAAGTGAAATATCATGTAGTGGGATACGTGACTACACGTATTGCGAGACACTAATAACGTTAGTAGATGTGTGATTTATAAACAATCAAATTGATTAAATTGAATTAATCTAATTCTAGTACTTAATTACACATAAATAAATAACTAGTAATTTATTCTAAGTAATTCTAATTTCAGTCATTGTGAATATTCGTTCAGAACTATTTAGAGTCAACAAGAATATGTTCCTAATGTTCCATGCACGAAATAAGTTTACGAACACGATATGTAGTGTAATATGTTCCATAACACTAACGAATGTCTATTTGTTGCTTTTTTACCAATGTTTCCATACTAAAAAAAAAATGTTACTTTAATATCACTGTTCCCGTTCTAATAAAACGTTACTTCACAAGAAATAATGTTATAATCCATATGTAAGTATGTTCTGAAAGTTATATTTATACGAATACTGCAAAACTATACATAGTCTTCACAGATGTACAATTAATGACACTGTACAAAGTTATTCATGTTTCGGTGAGGACGTTTCTCCATCTAAAAGTAGTTTAGTTTCACCAAGTTCACTAGGGCATCTTGAAAGACAGTCTGCAAATACATTCTGCACTCCAGGAATAGCTCGTATCTCAAAATGGAACGGTTGAAGAGCTATAGCGTAACGCGCTGACTTTGATGACTTAACGTTCCCTGTATTCAATGCGGTAAGAGCTTTCTGGTCAGACTCCACCACAAAGTGTGATCCGAGGAGATAACGATCCAGTTTTGTGATTGCCCAGACAAGAGCAAGGAGCTCTTTGTCTAGAACGGAGTAATTTATCTCGCTCGTTGTAAGCTTTCTGGATACGTACATAACTGGAAATAAGGTGCCTCCGTATTCCTGCATCAAAACTGCCGCAATAGCGTAGGAAGAAGCATCACTGCGAAGAACAAAGGTGAGATCTTTGTTAGGCAACCTTAAAAAAGGCTTATTTGAAAAAATTTGTTTTATATAGTCTAACGCCGTTTGGTGATCCTGCGACCACTTTATTACATTAGGTGTGCCCTTCTTCAGTAAAGACGAAAGAGGTGCAGTTATAGTAGACAAATGAGGGATGAATTTAGAATAGAACTGTATTAGTCCTAAGAGTGACCTCACTTGTTTTTTTGTCTTAGGTGCTGAGATGTTTAAAATTTTAGAGACGTTACTGTCTTCTGTATACATTAAACCGCGACCTATACGGTGACCAAGAAATGAGATGTCATGAAAACCGACAAAAGCCTTTGAAGGTTTCGCTGTTAAGTTATAATCCTGTAAGGTAGAAAGTAAAGATTTTAAACCCTGAATATGTTCATCCCAAGAGTCACTAAAAAGACAGATGTCATCTATATAAGTAATGACATCGGGACGATGAGACAATATGCGGCGCATCATGCGTACAAAGGTAGCTGGCGCATTCATTAACCCGAAAGGCATAAAATTCCATTGAAAAAAAATTCATGAGAACTAGAAAAAGAACAAATGACTATTACAAGAAAGAAATGATGACTGCATAGGCTGAGTCATCAAAGAATGTGATATCAAAATACAATATAGTAGGTTACTATCTGCGTGACGCAGAATCAGGTACTAATCGTAACCTGAGGGAATGGTGGTGAAAATACACACCATTGTCCCGCTCGATAGCCATGCGAGCATCTCTATTGGTCCTAAAAGTTACCACGGCGTCACCATACCTGTTATTGGTATGAGGTAACAGACGCACGAACCTAACGTCCGCCGTGTGGTTGAGAAAATCTCCTAGTGCCTGCCAAGTAGTTCGTTGTGGCAGATTTTGCACAAGGATGGTGCGAGAAGATGCACCTCTACCAATATAAGTGGTACCATTATCACAAGAGTGGGAGTAAGGTTGATGAGTAACCTTAGTCCTTTGAGGTAAATTATAATATTTATTATTTTCTACATGTAGAATTATTGTTCTTAAATGTACCATACCCCTGTAATTGAGTATTATTACTTATGCCAGACAAAGGTGTAGGTGTACGGCATGTCGTAGACACCTGCTTGCTAGGCAAAGTTAAAACCTTATTGACAACCTTATTGATATTACTTTTCCTATCTGAGTTACAACTATTATTTTTATTAGGAACATCCTTTCCTTTTTTTACAAACTTAACCTGTTTCTTACGATCAGTTGACTGCTGATCAATTCGAGGGAAGGTATATGACTTACTAGTCTTTACAGGTTGCGTTGCAATCTTATTTTCCTTCTTAAGACTAGAAGCATGTCGTAAAGGTTGCAACGAATTAGCAACAGTGGCGTAATGAACATGGAATCGTTCTCCATGCTAGATTCCAATACCTTAGCATTACATAACAGGTTAGTAGTATGTGTATGTGACACAACTCTAGGTATAGACTTAAATGCATAGGCATCCTGTATATGCTGCTTTTCCCATTCAGCAATTTGCTGAGGTGTACAATCTTTTATACCGTGTATACGACCCAATATTAAATCACAAATTGGATTCGGAAGAAGACAGGCGTGGATCTTTCCTGAAAAAAATGGTGTATTAAACTCAATAACAGCCGTGGGAAATGTTTCCACTGTCCCACTAAATGTAACACATTGGATGGTCTCTCCAGTTGCACAGGCGGGGTCGACCAAAGAGTTCCGCACTCCCACAGCACTGCAGCCTGAATCAAATAAAAGAGAGCATGGAATGCCATTTATAAAAACCCTTATTTAATTTAAGGCTTCCTGTTCCATAGTCAGTAGCCGACGTGGCCGTACAAGCCGCTGGTAGGCTTGGTATACTTTGCCCGCGTCGCAGCGTCGTGATCGCCTTGGGCTGGAATGGGGTATTACTCTCATCACAAGACTTGACCTGTTTGAAATCCAGAGAACATGACATAGCACTATGTGCATTAACATTATTATCCTGTTCCTTGTTTGAATGTGTATCACTCAAAGCAACATTAGAGTGTTGTCGTGGCTGGTTCGAAGATCTATATCTTCGTAGCGATCGATTTTGGTTATTATCCCCAAAATTGCTAGTATTTACATTTTTGTTTACGTTAAAATCACGGTTAGTATGACCATTACCATTGTGCCATTGACCATACTGTCTATTTTGATAACCTTGTCTGTTATTTAAAGATTGTGATCTAAATTTCCCATTATGATAATAATTATTGCTTTGATTATTTCCAAAATTATTCTGATGAAAATCTCGTGATCTGTGAGATTGGCTAGAAGATACATTATACAGAGAAGTTTGACAAAATTGTTTCCCTTTAAAAGAATGGCAATTCTTGTTATTTCCCTTTCTGACTTTTCTATCTCTAAGATTCATTATCAATTTTTTCTGTTTTTCCGCTTCTATTTTCTGTTGAATTTTATTATCTTCAGATTCTAGTTTCAAATCTACATAATCTGACATCAACTTCTCATAATTCCTTTTGACTTGTTCTAGCTCTCTAGCAATCCCATTCATAATATTTAAATCTTTAACTTCGAGTTCTGCAGCAGCAGTTTGAGTTAGATGTTCAACATCGATAGTGTGTTTCCTGACATGTTCTTTATTAATGGCCTTTTCTTTTTCAAGTGCCTCAATGGCATTTTGATGGCTATTCGTAAGTTCCTCAACCCTTAATTTCAAAAGAGGAATCTCAGATGTAAGTTCTTGAATCTGAGCCAAATGAGCCAAATGAGCATGACAGTCTGTCTTCATAGTCATATTTAACTTATCAAATTCTCCAATGACCTTATTCTGCTTGTCAAGTAATATTTTAACTGAGCGTACTTCATTCTCTAACTCATTTTTCTCCATGAGTAATTTTTCAATATTTATCTGTTTTTCCTGAGACACTTTCTCCTGTTGACATAGAAGATTCCTGAGTTCTTGATTTGCCAAGGTAAGATCTGCTACCTTCTTATCCAAAACTTTCATGTTTTGTTCCATCGTTTTTTCCATATTACACTTTTCTCTCAAAAGAGTTACCTCAGATGTCAGGCTCTGAATTTGAGCCACGTGTGTATTGCAATCTATCTGCAGAGTAGTATTAATAGCAGTAGGTATTTTTTCATCGTCACTATCTTCTTCGAAAAATATGTTCATTAAGGAGGTCACCTCATTATCTAACTCTCTTTTCTGGTTAAAAGAAGAGTCATGAAATTTCTTATTATCCTCTATCAACACCGTCATTTTATTCTTCATCTCAGCATTTTCAAAATCCATAGCCAACAACTTCTTCTCATATTCCCCTTTTTGTTGTAGCAGCTCATTCGTAAGGGCAATCTCCCTACCCTTGTGCTTCGTTATGGTTTTCATCAACTCATCCACCTCAATAACACTACTGTCTTGAGTAGTTATTTTTCCTTCATCATAAAAAATGGTGGATAATAATTTAGCAAGTCTCACTGCTTTCTCTTGTGAAAAGCCATATTTGCACCTAAGAAAAGCAAAATTCTTGAGATCCTGGGTAATTTGAAGTAAGAAATGTTCAATGGCATATTCCTCACAACTTGAACCCCATTTACCTATTCTATCTCCCTTCCGGAGAAAATGATCCAAAATATCCATTATGTCTAATAATGTTTTTCTCACTCTAATAAGTGTTACTCAGTTAATATCCAATTAATTTACACTCTAATCAAAGGTACACGTTCCTGTCCAAGAACGGTAAATTTTGTTATCATATAATTATTAAATATGTTATTAATCAATAAATTTATGTAATCAAATGTCATGAAATGAACAACGAGAAAGACAATAGAAACATAACCGACAAGACATGATAAACTGGACGGTAGAACACAATCGTAGAAATCAAAAAAATAGAAATGTATAACTAAAATAGAATATCGTAAAAATATACGACGATAACTACGATCAGATAATTAACAAGACAATAGACAACACAGTGTAAAAACATAGGTTTTGTAAAAAACTGAACGACAGGAAAGGTGAGATGGACAATAATCACATACAAAATTCATCATAAAACTAAGGCACAAGTAAAAATAGCTACCAAAAACAACAAGTAAACGTGACACTACAGCTAAAACAGACAGGTGTCACAGACCACCAGACACAGTGGACCTAGAATCCTTCTACGCTCACGCGTAGGAACATTCCACTGCGGGAAGTCTGCAAAATAATGTCCTACAGAACGTCTGACGAAGAGCCCGAATTGACTTCGAGATGGATCTCGTTCGTCAGATCTACCTCCCAACCTCCCGCGAAGAATACACAAAACATAACACATAACATAGAAAATATATATATATGGACATTTAAGGCACAGCTAATTGTAATAAAGTGTATAACGGATACAAGTTATACTTAGCTCGCGTGCAGGTAAAAATCAAAGTGCCTTGTCCCCGTGTATGTACGTTAGAGGATGCAATACTTCGCTCTGCGTATCTAGATTACAGCTCGCACGCAATAATGATGAAGAGATGATCTCCAAGTAATCAGTCACTGTGAAACTTGACGTGGAGGTTGATTGAAGACCTTGAGCATTTGAGTTGATTTTGATTCATATTCCGCTAGGATCCAAATTGAGATGATGTCGCCTTGAAAGTAAACATTCTTCTTTTCAAACGATCAATTGGATGGGTACGTTCCTTTGAAATCACTTCCAGACCGCACTGGCCTACCAGTTATTGTTGGTGTCGTTTTCATAGTGATGAATTGAAACGCGAATGGTTACAACGGAATAAATGTCAACAATGTTTTCAAACGAAAACCAACAAGTATCTTGAATTGGGTGAACTGGTCAAGTATTGGCAGCACACAAGTCGTTGGTAACTTTACATAGATTTTATTCACCAGGACACGAAGTGGACAAGACGGACATCGTCACAGGCGCAAAGATCACACGACAACATATTAATTATTGATGCTAAAGTTCCTGAAGATTCTCTTCTAGTAAAGACCTCTGTCCATAGACTAAGGATTACAAAACTGTTACCGTATAATATCCTTCTCAGTCACGACCGTTGACCTTCTTTCAAGGACGTCTATCATGGTAACGTATTCATACTCTGGGATGAAGTCTTCCATATTACATTTGTTAAAATTCCCAGACGTTCATCCTACATAGCGTTGTACATCATATAATTTCACACAAAGTCATATACGATAATCCTATCAGTTAAAGGCTTTCAGTTGGCTAACCTCTCTCTACATCCATGCCACGACTTTGGCATTGAAGCATGTACGGCATTTAAAACATGTGCATAAGGTAAACAATATAACTTCTTCTACTCGTAGGAATTCTCCGTCTACGATCCAAATCTTAAAGGCAAGCGACTCTGTAGATCCATTCTAGGAATGATAAAATTCCCGCTAGATTAGTAGTAGAGCGGCCTTTTTATGCAGCATTAAAATAAGAAGTGGGCGATAACTTACGTGACATAACTGCGATTGGCTTCGACCTGAAGACCAATACAAATCACAATAATAAATGGCTTCCTTCAACATGCCATTGGATACACAATATAAAATTACAATCATGGACACAAGCCAGTTCCATGTTTCCACTTCAAAACATGACGTCACAAACTACTCAACTAGGTTACACGTGCGTCCAAAGCAACACTCACTGCTTTGTGCACGTCAGTGCGTGAATCAATCGAACGCTCAAACAATATAACTACATAAAACTGGTGCGTACATTTGGCAGGACCGAAGACTACCCCCTTAGGTAATAAATGTACGTAACAACGTCTCACTTAGACAATTAGTAATAACGGTATATGCGTGTTTGTATATAAATATACTGGTATCATGTGATAACAAAATGATATATCCATACTTTTAGAAACATTGAATAAATCCCTGAACCATATTTTAAATATGTAATAAGAACCTTAGAAGAACTGCAGTGCGGTTATGATACAGTGAAACATATTGACAGTCTGTAGTGACATGGTCAATGTGAGTTCATTAGATATGTGTCAACAATTCTTAATCTTGTGTCATATTGGAAAATAATTCTATGAAAACATAACTAATATATGCCTTTATTTCTATTTCAACCATTTCTACCATTTTCATATTTGCTTTCTCCTGGAGAAGACATCTTTGGCCCTCGTGTTTTCACTTCTGCTCTTGTAAAGCAGTCAAACATTACAGTCTGTGCAGTATCATCATCACCATCACCATCATCATCATCATTTTCCTTTGCGCTCCCTATGGAGCAGGAATCACCACAGCAGCTGGTCCACGTGACAGGAAGCCAGCACCAAGCATTCAAATGCCCCTACAGCGGTGGCTTTTGCGGCACTTTTGTTTTCATGATGACTTTTCTAGCACCATGCCCAATCTCATATATTAGTCACCTTGTACGACACGCCTGCCGGGTGCAGTAGACCTTATCTTTCTTTGTCCCTTCAGAGACATCCCCCCTCCCCGGAATTACACGGGACATTATGTGTAAGATAGTACCATGTAGTAACACGTGAAATCGTAATGTAATGTGTAATATATCCTCTACAAACAGCATACATCGACATCAGATCTTCTGCACTACACATAGGTCAAGGGTTCAAGTACGCTGGGCTGGTTGGACTTGTGGATGACGTAAGTTGGTCTATATATTCTTAACTTTGACCTGTCTATAATTCTTGTCCTTGGCACCTGTTTGTATCTGTGACTGACGAAGGGTGAAGCCCAAAACGTCACGTGTTTCCTGTGTACCGTTACTTCGTAAAACTGATTCCGTACAATTCTATGTTTAATTTATATATTTATCGCGTAGAAAAACATAAGTGTTGAAAAAAGGACAAGAGTTCATTGCATCAAACCTCCATCAATGACAGCTAGAAACATATTTCTTCTGTGTTACCATTGAGCTGATTCTGTTGTAAGAATCAAACAGTAGATAACGAATGTAATGGCAATAACTGGTTTTTTTAAACAAAATAAGAAATGTAATATTTCATCAAAATTGTGGTACCTGATAACAACTGAAGTGCTTATTTCAAGTGCATGATGATAGACTCTAGGGTATCAGTGGCAGTGATCGCGTTAACCTTTACGTTATACTTTATTTCAGTTTCAGGTCTGGAAGTGTGATCCTAGATCGGTTACTCCAGACCAGCGTGGGTGACAACTTCGAACTGAAACTTCAAGATGCATGAACAAACTTGACAGAGTGAAACCCAACAAATTTATATACACCTATTGAAACTGAGATTAAACTAATGCGTTGGAAGCCAAAAATCACCTCTATATAATTTCAGTGCATATTACGACGAATCTGGCGATAAGGCTCTACTGGCCCACCCTAATATTTTAAAAAAAAATTAATTAATTAGACCACATCATCCATATAAATAATTATACATACCTGTAGTTAGGTCTCAGCGACTGCTGGGTGATTTAGAAGTGACTCAATATATTTTGAATGTTTATAAACATTGTATCTATTGGATATACATGACTTAGATGTCAAAACAAGAGCAATAAACTGCTATTTGACTAATATAGTGTTTGTTTGTTTTTTTCAAAAATAAAATATAATAAAATAAAGTTATAACATGACCAACAACAAACTACAAACGTTACAAGCGAGAAGCAAGAATTGCCACCTGCTATCAGGTGATGTGTTCATCAGGCTTGATCTCACTTAGAACTGTAATGTTAATGTGGCATATCATTTTAGGTGATAAGATAGATTCTAACGATTTTTTTTTAATTGTTTTAAATTTTTTTAAATTTAATCTTATTTTTAACTTTTTAAATTATTTTATTATTATTTTTAGTTTTTGTTTTTGTTTGTTTTTATTTTTTTTAAATTTAATTTTATTGTTTGTTTGGTTCTTGGAAAATGGGGGTCACTCACAAATATTCACGCATATTTGGTTTTGATTTACTCAATTTGGACTGAGTGGAGGGGGAGGAAGGTACTATATCTGGGTAGTGGAAATCTGACTTGAATTTCTTGAATTAGTACACCATATGTCCTTATTATAACCCATCAAGTGTTGAACGGAATAATGTATCACCAAAAAAAAAAAAAAAAAATAGTGTTCTTTATTGTAACATTCATTTCATATAAATTAATTTGATAGAAATATAGAAATAAACATTTTAAAATAGTGAGTGCTTCTCGATCGATCTTCTCAACTCGGTGTGCACACATTTTCTGTTTATTCATACAGCCTTCAATGTCAACTTGCATGTGTTTGTAGAAAGCAATGGTCAGCTGAATATCCTTCATTATTTTGGGAAAAAATAAGGCAGATCAATGTGCTCTAACATTTATGAAAGAAATATTTTGATTACTAGTTATACAGTAATGCTGATAAAATTAGAAAACACAGACTTTTAGCTTAGTTGCCTTCCCTGGCAACCATCGACGCTGTTCGATGCACAGCTAAAGTGCCCCAATGTTATTAATATTATTTTTGTTTTGTTCAGCCATCTGTCTTTAGTTTTTATGAAGTAACATAGAACTTTAGTGAAAAACGGTGTGGCTGTTATATAATAAAGTAAAATTATTAAATGGACTTCGCTATTTGAAATATCATTTCATAAACGTGATTTTTTTCCCCCTGCCTCTTTTTTCTTCAATCATTCCTGATGTTAAGATTTATTTCAGTTATCTTTTACAAGACCCAAAAAAGTTGATTGTTGTCTTCTACAAGCCCAAAGAAAGTTGATTGTTGTCTTCTACAAGCCCAAAGAAAGTTGATTGTTGTCTTCTACAAGCCCAAAGAAAGTTGATTGTTGTCTTCTACAAGCCCAAAGAAAGGTGATTGTTGTCTTCTACAAGCCCAAAGAAAGTTGATTGTTGTTTTCTACAAGCCCAAAGAAAGTTGATTGTTGTCTTCTACAAGCCCAAAAAAAGTTGATTGTTGTCTTCTACAGCCCCAAAAAAGTTGATTGTTGTCTTCTACAAGCCCAAAGAAAGTTGATTGTTGTCTTCTACAAGCTAGGAAAGTTTCAGATCAGCCCTCTCTCGCAGAATTTTAAAAAGCGCGGGTATCTTCAGGATTAAATATATTTTTTCCCGCGTTTATACTGAACATTCAAATTTATTTGCGAACTGCACGAGCTAGAAGCGCACGTTTTTCTTGGTAGTAAAGTTTCATTCATCATGTGACGTATTCTTTCCAGAACGTTGTCTCCATTACAGCTGCTCTGAACGCATCACGATTCTGGGCAAGTTGTAAAGTTTCTTTTCTTCTTTCCACTCTGTAAAGTGTCAGTCTGTATGCTCTGTAAGGAAGAGTGGTGTGTTGTTGAGATCAGGCATGCTCCAGTCTACCCAGCTGTAAATGGGTAACTCACCCTAGTCCTGAGTTAGGGAAGGCAAAGGCTCCAGGGGAAGCAGGCCCTAAACTTGGTCACTTCAACCGACGCAGGATGGTGTATGTATGAAGTAGAAGTGTAGAGTGTGCTTACCGCGAATGGTGTACTGTTCGTGTGCTGACCAATATAACCACTCATACACTTGTGTCTACAAGGCACCAATGCAGACTGCTGGAATCTTTGTTTACTCAATTTATTCAGACGTACACACTGGGACATACGAGTACATCATGGTATGTTGACATATCAATTTGTAGGTATACATAGCAGATCTGAAGTCATGACACATTCAGAAATAATGGGCAGTACATCAAAAGTTCAATGTCATGATACATTATGGCCGCATCCCCCTATCTGACTAAACGCGTCAGTGAAGGCAGATCGGTAAATAACTAAAGTTACTTGACGTCCATAGTTTGTAGTATATATTATGAAACCACGAAAGGGGGGGGGGGGGGGGGGGTTTCTAGCAAGATTGAGATCTCCCTGTCACTGTCCGATAATAGGATAAATAATCTGTTCTCTTGGCAGTGATCAAAACATATGATGACCGAAATCTAACATGGCTGCCTCCCTGAGTTGTCGTTCACTCATTCATAGGAAGGAGAATATAAGCCAGAGTTAATTTATAATGGGTATATAAATGATTTCATAAATGTTTCCATACAGCTCTACGGTGATCAGGTTAATTCACGTAGCCATAACCGCTGCAGGAAAGTCTGTCATCTTCGTCGATACAAAACACGACCCTAGCGATACGAAGCACAATGTTCCATCTAGGTCGAATCGACATGAGATCATCAAAATAGGGTCTGGCAATACATGGAGTCCGAATTATACATTGTACCGTACCTTAGGAGAGTCTCTAACATAAACTATAGTAGAGATACCATCTCCTTTAGAAGAAAACCACTTCATGAATTATATTTCCTTAAGAATCTACCAGCCCTTTGAAAAGTGCGTACCCGCCATTATCACGGTACATCGGAACTCATCACGACTTGTCAAGACAACTCATACTTCCGCTAGACCGGAATAACAAGAATCTAGTCCCTCCTACCCATCCAAAATATACAATATAGGACTGATTCTACTTGTACTAATAATATGTAATACATATGAATTCAGGCCATAAACACAATAAGCAAATTAATATATTTTCTGGCCCTAAAAAATAAGTACAAACGAAAGCGCAATATCCTTGCGCCGGATCAATATCCAGAACGATTACTCCTATAATCAAAAGTGTGAATCAAACATGGATTCTCTCGCTTTTACCATAGACAGCATTTTCATACACAAATGAATGAATGTCTATATTTTTCCCATATTAAATAGCCATATCGATTTTTGTAATATGTGCGTCAAAATATGCACGCAACAGATTACCACACCCCTAGGTTAACAGCATAAGATTAATAGGTGACTACGTTTAATATAATGTAAATAATTGTTAGTTAGTGTACGCGATACACACGATTGATTATGACGTGTATGCGTTGGTATGTCACGCACCGTGACTAGGTTACCACACCCTTTTCTTAGATGACCGTCAAACGGATAAGACGTGTCCTATAATCCTTCCAGTGGTAGGCATGATATTGCCGCACATATGTTATTGCAGTACGGACATGGGTCAGTCCGATATTCTTATGAAGAGAGGAATGTATCGAGGTTAGTAATTTTAACTAAAGTCAAGGAAGGATGAAATTATGGTCCACATTCGTTTTATATCGCCAGACGTCTAATCTCATTGTCGGCCGTTGGATGTCCCAACCGCGCGTACATATAGTTACGACGTTCTGACTATAGTGTTGCATATTATTGGACCAGGACTATAATGCATGGATAGCATTTATGATGTATGATTCAATTCTAATATATAATGTTTTCATAATCAACCTCCATGGACTGTCTACTGTTTGAAATGTATATTAAAAATTGTGTGGACTCGAGAAGAGACTTATCACGTTCATTGAAGTTACAAATTCAACAATTATGATACTGAGTTCAAACCTTGTGACAGACAGAAAGTATTAACTCACATTCGCGTAACTATTCCAACAATAGCACGATCAAGAATTAATGAATCAAATGACCAGAACTAAGAAGCTTATTGAATCAATGAGAACGGTGGCTTTCCACAACGACCACTGAAATAGAAGACGGGGCCGCAACAACAATAAAAGAAGTGAATCGTATAAAGCCCCGCAACAAAGTGGTTGCCATTGCTGGGGAACGAAGGAAGAAAGAAATTTTTCTTGTTTACATACTTTCACGGACTGTTTACGATTACAAGAAAACGTTCAAGTCACATGATTCCGAACATGACGTGGCTTGTGTAACTATGCAAAAATCAGTGACGTCACAATATTCCGTGTACAAGCCAACGATCGAAGGACGATGCCAGCTCACCTAATGTTTCATTCAAGAATACAACTTCTCAGTAGATCATAGGATTGAAAAGACATTATTTACCAACAAGGAGCAAACAGTCCTATCCTCTAGTCTAGGCCGTTGGTGAAGATCGCATCGGACGACGGGTTAAAAGATAAGTCTCAGTTCGTGACTGTTGTCATTCATAAGAAACATCACTGAGTCTAATTCACATTTTGCAGGCATGTCCGTTCTATATATTTTATATGCACGTTATATTTGTTTTCATTGTTTGTGCTGTGCCTAATTTGTGGGAGGTTGGAGTGGAGATTCAGAATGAATAAATTATGGCTCTACGGATTGCCGATATTCATTCTGAACGGTCTTTAGGGTAGTGAATTAAATCGCATTTCGCGGAGAACGCGTCGATGACATTTCCGGGGCTTGTTTCGTTCGGGACTGCATTTAATTCACAGTATATGTTAGATGTCTAGTTTGGTGAAATAATCGGTGTATTTTATCGTATTCAGTTTAAATTCTATTTAGTTTGGTAACAATGTTAGTAATCTATCTTGTTCTTTCTGATCTTGCTATTATTCAGTTCATTTTTTTTTTTGTATAACCGTCAATGAGTCCATGTTTGCGTCATTAATTTTTGTGTACGCAGATTTAACTCTATATTCAGTTAACCTTCACCCTACTCTATATTTCCGGTTTGCAGATTTGGTTTCATAATATCAATTTTTATTGTAGAAACGTCTTGTTTCGTGATAATATGGTTTGTTTATCCTTGGTTTACCCATCGTATCGTATGTCCTCATTTCATCTGTTCATGATTTAACACTAATAATATAATTTCTTGCTTAATAAGAGTGTATATGAATATAATTAAAATTTAATGACTTTTAAGGAGAATTAGGGACTTTGCACCAATTTGCAGTGGTAGTCCAAGAAATGGGCGATGCACTTTATAGCTCATGATTAAGGCATAATATAATAATAATATATATTTTATAAAATAATTTGACTTTTTAGTCTGTCCTGCATATAAAGGACATAGTGTATATTATTTGGTACATTTTTTCCATTACTAAATGATTTACTTAGCACATATCACTGACTGAATGATATAATACTTGAGGAATAATACTATTTATTATTAGGTGCATGATAGTAATTCAGCACCCGAAATAGATAAATATCATAACTATTTATGATATATTAACGAGTATATATGTAATATTTTCCCAACATAGTATGTCTATGTATGGAATCTACAAATAATAGTTAGATAATATTACAATTAATTAAATTGAACATTCCCAGATTAAGTTCAATAATATTATGATTGTTTATATCGACTATTTATAAATTGAATAAGTATAATAATTACTTAAAATTTATTGGTGATTATTACATAACCATTACGTACAATATTAACGTCAAGATGCTTAACTTAGACTATTTTATTAAAAATGGTAAAGATTTTGGGAAAAAAGGAGAACTTCTCGAGGCTTATGCATTGGCTGAATTTGCAAAATATAAGGCAGAAGAGGAGGAAAAGAAAGCCATTGCTAAAGCAGAGATGGAAGAACTTGAAAGAAAAAGAACATGAAAGAAAACAGGCGGAAAAGAAGGCAGAATTAAGACAAGAAGAAGAAAGAAAGATAGCAAGAGATGAAATCCTACGGATTGAAGAAGAGAATAAATTGAAACGACAAGAAATCATACTGCAGCAAGAAATGGAATTGCAACGACTTAAATTAGAAACAGCAAAACTTAATTCACAGGGCGCTGCAGCAACCCAAAATGATACTGCTCAATCTGGATCTTCATCCACACGACTTAAAGGTAATTATTACTTTAAGCTGCCTCCATTCAAGTTACACGTAGATGACCTTTCATCGTGGCTCGCGCGCTTTGAGGACATATGTAAGGTGAATAACCTTGACAAAGCGGCATGGGCACTGAAACTTAAGGAATTTCTAGATGGCGAACCTGCAAGTGCAGCACAAAATATAGATCCAACACTATCAACAGACTATGAGGCCATTAAGACGTTGTTACTACGTCGTTTCCACTTGAACGAAGAGGCATGTAGATTGCGTTTTAAAAGTTTGTTGCCAGATAACAATAGAGATTTCACAGGTTTTATTGCTAACATACGCAATACTTTTAACAGATGGGTTGAACTGGCAGGTGTCAACAAATCCTACGACAAGTTAGTCGATTTGTTATTGAGGGATAAAGTATTATCGTCTGTCAGCCCACCATTCTTTGCTTATCTGCAAGAAAGAAAACCAGAATCTATTGATGAGTTAGAAAAAATTTCTTTAAATTACTGCACAGCTCATCCGAATGCTAATATTTCTGGCACATTGATAAGAGAACCACTTCCTGTAGCCTCCAATATGGCATATCATAATCATAACAAACCTAGAACACACAGTGTAGACAGGGGTAGGTTCAAAGGAAACTATGACATTAATTTTCATAAGGGACAGAATAACTTTAACAATAACTTTAATAGAGGACGACAACAAACCAGAAACTATTCACCTCAGTCAAGAAATAACAGTAATCCACGTAACTCAAGTTATAATCGATCATATAACTATAATAATGATTACAAGTGGAACAATAGCGATAATTATAACTCGAGACATCGAGATAACAGTTACAATAGAGGACAACGGGATAATTCATCTAATTATTCTCGTCATCGTTCTCATTCTCGTAGATCGACAACTTATAACCATAATACAGGGGCAGCTGTTACTACTGCTACAACCCCTAGGGTTCAGAGTTCAACTACTGATAACAAAATACAGTCATCGTCTACTTGTTTTGCAATGAATTATAACGTGGCAAATAGTTGCCCAACATGTAATCTTATATTTCAGAAAGCAAAAGAGACAGTTCTGAACTGCGGTCATATTCTACCAGAAGTCAGTCTAGCAGTCAATGACGGAACAGGATCACTGATCTTCAACAGAGGAAAAGTTAATGGATCCATCGTCTCAGTCTTAAGAGATTCGGGATCGACCACGATCGGAATCCGTCAGACACTTGTTCATCCAAATTGTGCAACTGGAGAACATGTCAGGTGCATGACTTTTGGGGGAACCATAGAATATTATCCAACAGCTATTATTTACATTGACACACCTTTCTTCACAGGCAATGTTAAAGCATGCATGTTAAGAAACCCAATTGCCGACCTTATGGTGGGATGCATACACGGGAGTAAAGATTGCACACCAGATGAGATTATTCAATGGGAAAAAAATAATCTATACATCGGAAATGCAGCAATAACCAGAGCACATACAAAACAATTAGAGACTATAGACACGGAAAACAAGGAAACAAATGATCATGAAAATATCGAGATTCATTCTGCTATTGACCGAGTATCATTTGCTGCAAAACAGAGGGAAGACAGGTCACTAACAAAATTTTTTACGCTGGTCAACAAAGATGACAATCTTTCTAGGAACATAAATTATAGTCAGTGGTTTAGTATTAAAAATGACATTTTATTAAGATGTTTTATGGATAAAACTCAGATAAGACAACAAGTCATGGTACCTTTTGCTTTTAGGCGGTACATACTTCAACATGCACATGATTCTAAGTGTGCAGGTCACATGGGTTATACTCGTACACGTTCACGAGTATTATCTTCTTTTTTTTGGCCGGGAGTATCACGAGATATTTCACAGTACGTACGCTCCTGTACGATATGCCAAGAAGTGAAAGCACGGGGAGCCTTTCACACGGCGCCTATTCAGGCTTGTGATATATCGGTGAGACCTTTCGACAAAATGGCCATTGATATCATTGGCCCACTTTTACCATCAGCCAGAGGACATAGGTTTATTCTCACTTGCATCGATTTATGCACACGATGGCCAGAAGCCATCCCATTAAAAACAACCACCACCACAGATGTAGCTGATGCACTACACTTGATCTTTTCTAGAGTAGGTTTTCCTAGAAAACTTTTGTCAGATCATGGTTCTCAATTTATATCTGAGACTATGACGGAGGTAATGAAGACTTGGCAAATAGATAGAAACCTCAGCAGCATTTATCACCCAATGAGTAATGGTGCTGTAGAAAGACTTAACCGTACACTCAAACAAATGCTACATAAAGTTACAGTTAACCATCCACAGGACTGGGACAGAGTGCTACCAGCGGTGTTATTCGCTTATCGAGAGGTGCCAAATGAACAAACTGGCTTCTCTCCGTTTCATTTAGTCTTTGGCGCTCCTCCAAGAGGTCCTATGGGACTGATAAAAGATTTATTAATCGATTCTGAGATGACTCAGGACACTCAGTCATCCTATGAATATGTAATTAATCTCCGGAATAACATTATTGATGCCTGTCAAATGGCAACAGCTTCATCTGAGGCTGCGAAAGAGAAAGCTAGAACTTTCCAAAACAGTAATAGACGATTACGTCAATTATTTCCAGGAGATCAAGCTTATGTGTTATTGCCACATAACAATAATAGACTACTAATCTCGTGGAATGGTCCTTACCAGGTTATCAATAAGATTTCTGATGTTGATTATGTCCTGGACATTAAGGGACATCACAAAATATTTCACATAAATATGCTCAAGCAATTTCATACTCGACCTGAACATCTACAAGCTATTTTTCATGAATTAGATGACACTTTCAGACCTACATGTCACTATTCTAATTTATCCGTTATCCAGGAAGAAGAATCTTCTTTTCCTGAGGTACAGTTAGCTTTACCTGTACCTGTAGTACAATCTAGCGAATCTTGGCGGGACGTAACCATCTCTTCGTCGGTTACACCGCAACAGCATCAAAAGATTGCTGATCTGCTACAATCTTATCCAGATGTGTTGACCGATGTTCCAGGTCGCACATCAGTCATTAATCATGACATCACTCTTAACGAGGATACTCCAATTCGGGTACATCCTTATTCTGTTCCTATACACTTTCTTACTAAAACTACTAAGGAACTTGAACAGATGTTATCTTTAGGAATTATCGAAACTAGTAATTCCCCATTTTCTTCTCCATTAGTTATTGTCCGAAAGAAGGACAATAACATTAGACTATGCGTCGACTATAGAAAATTAAATGCACAAACGATAGTTGATAGCGAACCACATCCACTTCTCGATGACTTACTGCCACGTCTATCGACAGCAACTATATTTACTAAGATAGACTTAACTAAAGGTTATTGGCAGATACCACTAACCGAAAAAGCAAAATACTACACAGCGTTTTCAACTCCGCTAGGTCTATACCAGTGGAACGTGATGCCTTTTGGGCTGGTTAACGCTCCAGCTACCTTTGTTCGCATGATGCGACACATTTTTTCAGGTAGACCAGACATTATTACATATATAGATGACATATGCTTGTTTAGTTCATCTTTTGAGGAACATTTTTTGGGTCTTGGATACGTTTTTGATACCTTGAGAAGGTACAAGTTAACTGCTAAACCTACAAAATTACAGGTAGCATTTCATGAGATCACTTTTTTGGGTCACATTATTGGAGCTGGATATATCCGAACATTACCCAGTACAGTTTCAAAAATTTTAAACATTTCCGTTCCTCAAACGAAGAAACAAGTGAGAAGCTTGTTAGGTCTAGTCCAATATTACAGTAGATTCGTACCTAACTTGTCATCCATCACTGCTGTATTGTCCTCATTACTAAAGAAGAACATGCCAGTGAAAGTGACATGGACTGACGAATGTGACAGAATTTTTCGGCAAATAATTTCTATATTTTCAAATCCACCTATTTTGAGATTAATTGATGCTTCTAAAAAGTTCATTCTTCGTACAGATGCGAGTAACTACGGAATTGGCGCATGTTTGCTCCAATACCATGACGACATCCTCCATCCAAACTTGTACGTGTCACGAAAACTGAAACCACCAGAAGTGAAGTACTCTACGGTTGATCGCGAACTCTTAGCCGTCGTGTGGGCGATAACCAAACTAGAAAAATTCCTACTGGGAGCCCCTTTTGTAGTACAAACCGATCAAAGGGCCGTAGCATCACTACAACGAGCAAATCACAAGAGTCCAAAATTGACCAGATTTGCTATACTCCTCCAACCCTTCGAGTTTTCAATCGAGTACATCACAGGATCCGACAACATCTTGGCAGATACATTATCTCGAAATCCTAATGATGTCGATTCCTAATTTACGTTGTTTGTCGCAAAGACAATACTATGTACAGAGAAACTTAATCAAAGAACATAGCACCATCGTTGCTTTTTGACACATGAATGAACCATTTACTCAGCTGCTTTCTATAGGCAAATTATACGCAAAGTGACTGCAATCAATTGACACTATATTCGTCTTTACACCGGGACTTTCCTGGTTTACATTTGTCACAACATTGTTTCAAAACACTTCGGAGAAAATAAATGACATTCCAGTCGAACTAATTCGTTATATAACGTGATTCAGAATACTTGAACATTTTGTCTAATGGAAATTCAAGGATCAAGACTACGAATGGATCTTCATATCCAATGTTAATTACTTTAATTTATTCTTTAAAACTAATCCACATTAAAATGACAAGTGAGTTGAATTTTAAAAAAATGAATGAAACTTAAAAAAATGAAAGAAAGAAAAGAAAACTCACATAATTCTTTGATTATATTCTTAGAATTACATGATTATATTGCATACTATTGTTTAAATTAGTTAGAAAGGTATTAATAACTTAATACTACACTTACTTGATGTTCAACACACATAACTTAGTTAAATTTATACATCATTTTTTTTCTTTTCTCTAATTTATTCTTTATTCGTTATTATGTCTTTCTTTAACAGATCCTCTCATTTTTCTTACATTAGATTTTCAACAACTTATTCTTATTCCATACCTAGTATAGTTATTTAGTTTAATTTTAACACTTTAAATTAGTCTGACATGACATTTTATCACGACATATTTTAAGTTAATTAATTATTTAATTAGAGATCGACATTACCATTCTCTTTTAGTTCTTATTACCATTTATATTTATTTATGATATAAATAATGAATATATTACATGACTATTGGTTAGTCGACATGACCACGACATTGGTTCTAGACAGAACGTCGTAGGCCATATGCCGCAATCTCGTTAAATTTTTTTTTTTTTTTTGATATTGTTAACATATTGGTATTTTTTCAGATGGGTTTTTGTTAAAAAAAAATCTATCTAATAGATTTTTTTTTCCCCCAGTGGACAGGGAATTGTTAAGGTATTTTATTGGCATGGTCTGCTAGAGGTTAACAGCATAAGATTAATAGGTGACTACAATATAATGTAAATAATTGTTAGTTAGTGTACGCGATACACACGATTGATTATGACGTGTATGCGTTGGTATGTCACGCACCGTGACTAGGTTACCACACCCTTTTCTTAGATGACCGTCAAACGGATAAGACGTGTCCTATAATCCTTCCAGTGGTAGGCATGATATTGCCGCACATATGTTATTGCAGTACGGACATGGGTCAGTCCGATATTCTTATGAAGAGAGGAATGTATCGAGGTTAGTAATTTTAACTAAAGTCAAGGAAGGATGAAATTATGGTCCACATTCGTTTTATATCGCCAGACGTCTAATCTCATTGTCGGCCGTTGGATGTCCCAACCGCGCGTACATATAGTTACGACGTTCTGACTATAGTGTTGCATATTATTGGACCAGGACTATAATGCATGGATAGCATTTATGATGTATGATTCAATTCTAATATATATAATGTTTTCATAATCAACCTCCATGGACTGTCTACTGTTTGAAATGTATATTAAAAATTGTGTGGACTCGAGAAGAGACTTATCACGTTCATTGAAGTTACAAATTCAACAATTATGATACTGAGTTCAAACCTTGTGACAGACAGAAAGTATTAACTCACATTCGCGTAACTATTCCAACAATAGCACGATCAAGAATTAATGAATCAAATGACCAGAACTAAGAAGCTTATTGAATCAATGAGAACGGTGGCTTTCCACAACGACCACTGAAATAGAAGACGGGGCCGCAACAACAATAAAAGAAGTGAATATATTACATATGTGTACACATTTCAACATAGAAACAACTGTATCAAAGTTGTATAACAGTTATGAATCATGTGGGCATCTAGACAAAATATCTGCCATCACATTTTCTGACCCACGGATAGCTCGCACCGAAAAATGAAATGGCTGTAGAGCAATCACGTATCGCGTTGATCTCGCGCTCTTCAGATTTTTACTCTGAATAGCCGTAAGAGCTTTCTGGTCAGTTTCCACAATGAAATGCGCGCCCAGAAGAAATCTTTGCAGTTTAAGGATTGACCAAAACATAGCCAATAATTCACGGTCTAGGACCGAGTAATTCTTCTCTGCGGCATTTAATTTCCGAGAAATATACATCACAGGATGCAGAGTTCCAGAGTACTCTTGCATTAGTGCAGCTCCAATCCCGGTGGATGAAGCGTCACTACGAAGAATAAATGTCTTATCCTTAGAAGGCAATACTAGGATAGGTGAAGTAGAAAACATAGTTTTAACCTTATCCAAAGAGGATTGACATTCTTGAGTCCAATGGACTACATTAGGAGACCCTTTCTTTAGCAAGGAAGAAAGAGGTGACATAATGGAGGACAGATTCGGGATGAATCGTCCATAAAATTGTATTAGACCTAAGAGACTTCGTACTTGCTTTTTAGTCTTAGGAATAGAAATGTTAAGTATCTTACTTGTATTATGGTCTTCTGTTTTTAGGAACCCATGACCAACACGGTGTCCTAAGAAAGATATTTCGCTAAAACCAATACATGCTTTCGATGGTTTCGCTGTCAGGTTATGCTCGCGTAAGATGGACAATAGTTCATTTATACCATTATAGTGATCGTTCCAAGTATCACTGAAAAGACAGATGTCATCAAGATACGCAATGACATCTGAGCGATGAGATAGGATTCGACGCATCATGCGTACAAATGTTGCAGGGGCGTTCATAAGACCGAAAGGCATGAAATTCCATTGGAATAGACCCCTAGGCGTCGAAAAAGCAGTAAACGGTTTGGCGTGTTCGGATAGTGGAACTTGCCAATATCCCTTAGACAAATCGAGTTTAGTAAAGAAGTGAGAATTCGATAGTCTCGTAAGTAGCTCTTCTAGTAAAGGCATAGGTTCCGCATCAAATTTAGTCACTTGATTCAATTTGCGATAATCCACGCAAAGACGTATGTTATTGTCTTTTTTCCGTACTATAACCATCGGCGAAGAATATGCTGATGTGGATGGTTCAATAATTTTTAACTCTATCATCTCATCTAACTCTTTCTCTACCTGTGCTTGAAAATGTATCGGGATAGGATACGGTCTGACTCTTATAGGACTATGGTCAGTAAGAATAATGTCATGTTGAATGACATCCGTTTGACCAGGAATGTCAGTAAGGACATCCTGAAATTGTTCTAACATAGTAGAAACTTGTTTCTGCTCTCCTGGAGATAATTCTGGAGAAATTGCAACATCTTTCCATGATTCATTAGAGTGAAGAGGAATCATTGGAAAAGGTAAATTTACATCCGAGAAACTCGTTTCCTCATCCTGTATTACTGACAGAGATGAGTACTGTCCATGTTGGACTGGAAAATCGTCCGTTGCCTGGAAAACAGGTTGTAAATAATCAGGACGTTCATGGAATTCCGTGAGCATGTTGATGTGGAAGGTTTTACGCTTCCCGTCAATATCGACGATATAGTCAACATCGGAAACTTTTGATATTATATCGTACGGACCTTTCCAAGAAATGAGAAGTCTATTTTCCCTACAAGGTAGCAAGACAAATGCTTTGTCACCTGGACAAAGTTGACGCAAACATCTCTTTTTATTGGCAAATTCCCTTGCCTTCTGTTTCGCAAATTCAGAAGAAGCAGTTGCCAATTTGCATGCTTCAATAATCTTGTGTCTAAGTGCGATGACATATTCATAAGAGGATTTTGTGTCATCGACAATATTATCAGCAGTTATAAGATCATGAAGTAAGGACATAGGACCTCGCGGTTTCGCGCCAAAGACAAGTTCAAAGGGAGAAAATCCTGTATGTTCGTTGGCGACCTCTCTATATGCAAAGAGAGCCGCGGGTAAAACCCTATCCCAATCCTGAGGATGATCTTCTGTTATCTTACCTAGTAGGTTTTTCAGAGTTCTATTCAAACGTTCCACCATCCCATTGGACATAGGATGATAAATACTACTCAGCGATCTCTCTATCTTCAGAGTCGACATTACTTGAGACATGGTATCCGATATGAGTTGGGTACCATGGTCGGATAATATTTCTGCTGGAAACCCCAGACGAGAAAATATTAACCAAAGAGCATCTGCGACATCAGCAGTAGTTATGCTCTTTAGAGGAACAGCCTCCGGCCAACGTGTGCACATATCAACACACGTCAAAATAAATTGGTGTCCTCTAGCAGACTTTATCTTAAATGGACCAATGATGTCTATCGCCATTTTTTGAAATGGCCGAATGGGAATGTCTGCAGCCTGAATAGGTGCATCATGGCGTGGACCTCTGGATTTAATCTCTTGACATACTTTACAAGATCGACAATAGATTCGTATGTCCTTATTCACAGCAGGCCAAAAGAAAGATTGAAGAACTCTAGCTTTAGTACGGGAAAAACCCATATGTCCAGCACACTGCGAATCATGAGCGTGCTGTAAGATTTTAACTCTCATATTTTTAGGCACAAGGATTTGAGAATGAATGGACTTAGCGGAGTCTTGTACCATACGTACAAGTACGCCATTCTTCATCGTAATCCAAGATTTACGATTAGTATCCTTATTCGGATCACCTTTTGTTGCCAGAGTAAAGAATTTCTTTAGAGTAGGATCATCTTCCTGCTGTTTGATAAAGGAATCGTGGGAAATCTCCAAGGGATCATCTTGGATCTGCGCATCATTATCTTCAGAATGTGAAGATTGTGGCATATTAAGAGCTTGAGCCCTAGTGATTACTGCATTAGCAGATTGCATATTAACATTTTCCCAATTAGAAATTTGCTGTGGAGTGCATTCTTTCACCCCGTGAATGCGACCGATGATAAGATCAGCGATCGGATTCGGCAAGAGACATGCTTGCACCTCTCCTGTAAAGAAAGGCGTAGCAATATTGATAATGGCAGTGGAGTACTTCTCCAATGTGCCACCAAATGTTACACATTTGACTATATTGCCTGTAGCTCGAGAAGGATTTACGAGTGATTGCCTCACTCCAATGGTAGTGCACCCCGAATCGAAAAGAATTGATACCGGAGTACCATCTATTAGGCCCCTATTAAAGACAAGAGCACCCCTTCCATTATGCGCAATTGACGCATGGAGAGCGGGAAGCGGGTGACCGCAGCTTAAAGTAGACACTGTGGTTGGATCGAATAATGTTTTGCATTGCGAACACTCAGATGCTCTAGCAAAATCGAAAGCGGAATTTGCTACACTGTTGGAGTCTTTTTTTATCATTATTCTGATTATCGGTGTCGTGGAACTCCTGTTGTGCAGAGTTAGCCTGGTAATAAGATTTACCATGTCTTTTGTGTTGTGATCTACCTCGGTTATAATTGTCTCTATAATTATTATTGCCTCTGTTATAACCCCTATTTGGGTTTGAATCATAACATTCATGATCATAATCATCATGCTCATTATATTGAGTATCCCTGTAATATTGTTTCTTTTGTCTCCATGAAGCACTTGGGTAGTTCCTATAGCTACTCCCTTTCCGAGAATTTCTAACATTATGGGTACCCCTCGCGTGTCGAGGACTATCAGCCCGATTCCAGTTCTTCAAAGAAGAACTCTGATTTGAGCGGTTATCTTGGTTTTGATACTTATTCCAATTAACCTTTTTATCAAATTTATTTTTAGCTCCTTGGAATTTGTGTGAGTAATTCTGATTATATTCTGTTGCCGAAGCAACTGGCATACTCTCTTTAATGTTAGAGTTACTAAGAATCATGTCAGGGTGTGCCGTGGCATACTGGTCACAATATTCTTCCATTTGCTTTATTGTACCAGGTTTACGCTCATGTAAGAACTCTAGGAATGATTTATTTACAGAAGACATGACCTTGTCTCTTAGCAATAAATCCGTAAGACCATCAAATGTTTTTTCTGTTTTGGATAATTCAATCCATCGTGAAAGTGTAATTCGTGCTTTTGAGATGAAATCTGAGAATTCTACACCTACCTCAGGTCTCATTGTTTTAAACAAAAGACGATAACCTTCTTCAGACAGCTGATATCTCTTTATCAAAGCTGCCCTAACAGCATCATAATTATCTTTGTCGGCCTCTTCAACAAAATATAACTTACTTAGGGACTCCCCTTTTAGATTTTCAGACAACTGATTCACATACTGTGATTTGTCAACATTATGAGATCGACAAGCCCGTTCAAATCTAGAAAGCCAAAATGTTATGTCATCACTGGTAGGGTTAAACGCTGGTACTTTGACCTTGTACACAAAGGGTTTACCATTACCACCAGATGCCTGATTAACATTACTCATACATGTCAATTTTAATTTCTCTAATTCAAACTCATGTTCTCTTATTGCTTTTCTCTCTTCAGCTTCTCTATCTAATCTTCTCTGTTCTGCAGCAGCTTCTAATTTCTTCTGTTCTGCAGCAGCTTCTAATTTCTTCTGTTCTGCAGCAACTTCTAATTTCTTCTGTTCTGCAGCAACTTCTAATTTTTTTTGTTCAGCTGCAACTTCTAATTTTTTTTGTTCAGCTGCAGCTTCTAATTTCTTCTGTTCTGCAGCAGCAGCAACTTCTAGTTTTTTCTGTTCTGCATCAGCTTCTAATTTCTTCTGTTCTGCCTCAAATCTCCTTTCCTCCACTTGCATCTGCAATTTCTTAAGTTCAGCAGCAGTATCAGCTTCTTTTTCTAATCTTTTTTCTTCAGCTAGAGCTTTCCTTTCTTCTGCAGCAGCTTTTTTTTCTTCTATTTGAAGTTTTCTCTCCTCAGCCGCAGCTTTTTTTTCCTCAGCAGCAGCTTTTCTTTCTTCAACAGCAGCAGCAGTTTTTTTCTCTTCTGCAGCTAATGCTTTGTCATATTGAGCAACAGCCCATTGTTCTAAGTCTTTTCCAGTCTTATCAAGAGATTTTCCTTGTGCAATAAAATAATCTAATGTAGACATATTGTCTTCTTAAATCAGAAACCTGAAAAAGTAAATAAATTACCCTATTTCATTTTAATGGGAGACAAGTCTATACCATAGACTTAGTCTTAGTCCAAACTTGTATGGTTTATAATAACCAATGGTAACTTGAGTACCTGTGGACAACAATAACTGTATCTCAAATACTGTGGGAGACAAGCCTTACAAAGGTCTTGTATACCTCAATGTAATCAAAGATCACTTGAGTACCTGTGGAAAAAAATATTTCCCTTTACCAATCACTTTGGGAGACAAGCCTTACAAAGGTCTTGTACATTTTGTTTTATAACAATAACAATCATAAAGTACTGATCTGTACTATACTATCAGTGTATACCACTATACGTCATATGTCAACTAAAGACATCACAAAGGACAAACAAGAAAAGACAATCTGAAAACATTTGCAGAGATCAAATTAAATTAAATAGGAGAAATGAAAAAAATGATCACAGAATCCGTGATGATAACTGCAATAAGATAACAAGACAAATAACGCCACCGTGTATAAACATAAGGGTGTAAAGAAATCAAAAATAGAAAAAGATGAGACCTACAATTATACAAACAAATCAAACAAAACTAAGGAACACAAAATTATTAACAAAAACAACGAAGAAAAGAGCACCTCATCACAACTAACAGAAATAGCAGCAAATTGTTGCTAACACATTTCCAATTAAGAAAATGTGTACCTATAGAATACTAGTACCAGACCAATGTCACTCGGCATACCTTGTACTAGTCACACAGAACATAAACTAATTTAATACATAACAAATAACATGTAAGCATAAATAGCATATAGCATACAATATAATTTATGTCATGAATGGAATGTGTTGCAGGTATAGTGTTGTAAAGCAGGCACAGTTTATTTTAATACTAATAACTTGCCACTTTATTCAGTAATAGATTTAATTTTAAACTATTACACTGTCAATTTTTCTCTGTTGAGCATATGAAGATCCAACGATGAACTATGCACTTTATGTTCAACAACACTGTGATTCTTCTGTACTATGAGAAATGTCAACAATACTGCTCCAGATATTTTCTACACTTGATACCACTGTCCTGTGTAATACTGTCTGTACAGCGAAAAACTGTCAACAAGCGCTGACCTAGATACAGCATCCTATCGGTAATACAGGTCAAGCTGACATCGACTGTATAGCTGTCCTACTGGTGTTGATGTGGTCAAACAAATGTTCTTTCAGCTGTAAACTGTGAGTCTCAACACAAAACTGCGTAAGCTGGACCCAGGAATCTGGCTCGCCACTGTAAAGTTTGTTTTCTTCTTTCCACTCTGTACAGTGTCAGTCTGTATGCTCTGTAAGGAAGAGTGGTGTGTTGTTGAGATCAGGCATGCTCCAGTCTACCCAGCTGTAAATGGGTAACTCACCCTAGTCCTGAGTTAGGGAAGGCAAAGGCTCCAGGGGAAGCAGGCCCTAAACTTGGTCACTTCAACCGACGCAGGATGGTGTATGTATGAAGTAGAAGTGTAGAGTGTGCTTACCGCGAATGGTGTACTGTTCGTGTGCTGACCAATATAACCACTCATACACTTGTGTCTACAAGGCACCAATGCAGACTGCTGGAATCTTTGTTTACTCAATTTATTCAGACGTACACACTGGGACATACGAGTACATCATGGTATGTTGACATATCAATTTGTAGGTATACATAGCAGATCTGAAGTCATGACACATTCAGAAATAATGGGCAGTACATCAAAAGTTCAATGTCATGATACATTATGGCCGCATCCCCCTATCTGACTAAACGCGTCAGTGAAGGCAGATCGGTAAATAACTAAAGTTACTTGACGTCCATAGTTTGTAGTATATATTATGAAACCACGAAAGGGGGGGGTTTCTAGCAAGATTGAGATCTCCCTGTCACTGTCCGATAATAGGATAAATAATCTGTTCTCTTGGCAGTGATCAAAACATATGATGACCGAAATCTAACATGGCTGCCTCCCTGAGTTGTCGTTCACTCATTCATAGGAAGGAGAATATAAGCCAGAGTTAATTTATAATGGGTATATAAATGATTTCATAAATGTTTCCATACAGCTCTACGGTGATCAGGTTAATTCACGTAGCCATAACCGCTGCAGGAAAGTCTGTCATCTTCGTCGATACAAAACACGACCCTAGCGATACGAAGCACAATGTTCCATCTAGGTCGAATCGACATGAGATCATCAAAATAGGGTCTGGCAATACATGGAGTCCGAATTATACATTGTACCGTACCTTAGGAGAGTCTCTAACATAAACTATAGTAGAGATACCATCTCCTTTAGAAGAAAACCACTTCATGAATTATATTTCCTTAAGAATCTACCAGCCCTTTGAAAAGTGCGTACCCGCCATTATCACGGTACATCGGAACTCATCACGACTTGTCAAGACAACTCATACTTCCGCTAGACCGGAATAACAAGAATCTAGTCCCTCCTACCCATCCAAAATATACAATATAGGACTGATTCTACTTGTACTAATAATATGTAATACATATGAATTCAGGCCATAAACACAATAAGCAAATTAATATATTTTCTGGCCCTAAAAAATAAGTACAAACGTAAGCGCAATATCCTTGCGCCGGATCAATATCCAGAACGATTACTCCTATAATCAAAAGTGTGAATCAAACATGGATTCTCTCGCTTTTACCATAGACAGCATTTTCATACACAAATGAATGAATGTCTATATTTTTCCCATATTAAATAGCCATATCGATTTTTGTAATATGTGCGTCAAAATATGCACGCAACACAAGTCGACCTGCATCAGACAAAGACAAGTTCAGACTCTCTGTGATGTCCTGGATCCACCGTCGTCTAGGTCGACCCCTTCCCCTTTTTCCAGGGACCATGCCTTCCATCACTAATTTTTCCAGACTATCATGTCTTTTTATATGACCGAAAAATTTCAGCTTCCTTATTGCGATGGTATTTAGGAGCCAATGTTCCTGTACGTTTAGTGAGTGCAGTACTTCTCTGTTGGTCTTTTATTTCTTTTTTTTTTTTTAGGTAGTAAAGTTTACATTCGATAAAATATAATTTATTTTGAATTTCCCATCTCCATCTTTGTGGCATTGCAGGAAGCAGATAGTAGAGATACAAATTACATCTATCATGCACTTATTCCTAATTCCGAACACCCTGAAACCTGATAATAAATATGATTGTTTGTCAGGGTTGATCTTTAAATAGCTCAGTGTTTCTGACTTAATTCTTTACAGCTCCTGGGTTGTCGACCGCAGTTCTAGTAGCATCTCTGAAGTTTGAGAACAAAATTTTCTAAGCATATAAACAGTTATAAACGTGAGTTATGTAGGACATAAATCGAGAAACCTGGGAGGATGAGGCTGCCGATAGCACCAAGTGGCGATGCTATCTGCAGCGCCACCTCAGATTGGAAGAAAAGAAGCTCACACAACAAGCAGAAGAGAGAAAAAAACGTCGAAAGGATCACCAGGAAAATAACCAGCTGAGGGCTGTCACCTCAGGAGCTCATTCCCACAGTCAGTTATGACTGAAGGGGCTATTATTATTATTATTATGTAGGTCAATTTTGTAAAGGACTGTTTAGCTCCTGCCCCCTCCCCAGCTAAATTTTATTTTGTCACTTTCATTAAGTGACAATCTCAACCCATTATCTCAGTTGTTATTATTATCATTGTCATACATATCATTACAAATGAAAAATTATTTAGACTACGCCAGTTGCGTTATATTAAAAATAAAACCTCTTTCTATATAAATACAGCTTTTTTGACTTTCATGTATTTCTTCTAATGCTATTTAATAAGTTGATTCATTACACTTCCCTCACCCGTGTGTTACCAGGGCCCGGAAGGGGAGCAAAGAAGAGTTACACTGTAATCTACCAAGTATGTGTTGAAAGGCTACGAAGGAGGGTTTGGTTAGAAACTTTAGATGACATAATCGATGAAGTGAGTGACAAATGACGTGACGGAATACATATGTGAGAGGACGTGATGATTTAAAGGGCATATGCTAAGACACATATACTGCTACTTACACTGTAGCAACATCACTGTTAAATCCCTTGCCTGCGTGAGTTACCGAGGAGCAGTAGGTCTCGAAGTTTTTGTACAGTTACCCCTAGGTGTGTCGGCCATGTCCTCAGGTAACTCCTATGATTATTGTAGGCATAGAATACTAATTATTGTAGGCATAGAACACTTATTGTAGGCATAGAACACTAATTATTGTAGGCATAGAACACAAATTATTGTAGGCATAGAACACTAATTATTGAAGGCATAGAACACTAATTATTGTAGGCATAGAATACTAATTATTGTAGGCATAGAACAATAATTATTGTAGTCATAGAACACTAATTATTGTAGGCATTGAACACTAATTATTGTAGGCATAGAACACTAATTATTGTAGGCATAGAACACTAATTATTTTAGGCATAGAACACTAATTATTGTAGGCATAGAACACAAATTATTGTAGGCATTGAACACTAATTATTGTAGGCATAGAACACTAATTATTGTAGGCATAGAACACTAATTATTGTAGGCATAGAACACTAATTATTTTAGGCATAGAACACAAATTATTGTAGGCATAGAACACTAATTATTGTAGGCATAGAACACTAATTATTATAGGCTTAGAACACTAATTATTGTAGGCATAGAACACTAATTATTGTAGGCATAGAACAAAATGAAATCCTACACAAAGATCAGAATCTTCAATTCAAATCTCAAGTCATTTCTATTGTATAGCTCTGAAACATGCAGAGCAACAAAAACAATCACCAACTACAGACTTTTATAAATGAGTAGAATAGAATGACAAGGTCACCAATGTTGAACTGATGACAAGAACCAGACAAGTGCCAGTGGAACAAGAGATGAGAAGAACCAGACAATTGTCAGTGGAACAAGAGATGAGAAGAACCAGACAAGTGTCAGTGGAACAAGAGATGACAATAACCAGACAAGCGCCAGTGGAACAAGAGATGAGAAGACGACGGTGAAGTTGGATAAGACACACTTGGAGGAAACCGTTTGATAGCATCGCCAGGAAGTCCTTGTTCTGGAATCCTAAATTTAAGAGAAGTAGAGAGAAATCCAAGAACACAAGGAGAAGACAACTGGAGACAGACATGAAGGAGATGAGGAAGACAAGGAAAGACCTTGACCTGATGGCACGTGACAGGAAGACTTGGCAAACTTTTTTCGAAGGCCCCTGCAACCTTGGTAAGCTGAAGGGTGATGAATGAACGATGAATGCAAGAATATAGTAGACGTTTACTCACTGCTTTGTCTGCAATTTTAAGGAAAAAGTCTAAAAACTAGTTCCGACAGAAGAAATTGTAACATTTAAAATAATTCTTCGCTTGGATTAACTTGTATCTATTGACTCGCTTTCTTCAAGACAATCCGCATTTACTAAATGCTACGCAAAAGGTGCACCGTACTCTGAAGATATCCCCAGATGGATACACGTATACCCGGTTGAGAACCACAGCCCTAGAGGACACTATCTGCCAGTGTTTACCTTCCAACAAAAGAATCCTAAAATCTTGATAAATATTTAACCATTCTCACAGATAATTCATAGATACGGCTTTCTACTGATGTATCTTTTTGAAACCCGCTTGACACAAGCTTTGTGTATTTGCTTAAAATTAAAAACGCTCACATTATCTTTTTTCGTCTGTTCCTCTTTCATTCAATTGGATTGTCCTTGTAATATATCCAGGGTTGTTTTTTCTTTTAATAACCGGTTCTGTGAGATATTTTCCATAAGTACGGAAAGTCTTCCCACATTGTGTTTTGCTATTCGTAAATAGCATTTAAAGAGATTCAAGCCAGTAAACAAATCTCAAGTCAGTTCTTACATATGATTGATTCTTACTTACTTAGTCGTTACTCTTCTACAGTGAGGTGTAGAGGTTTGGAAGAGAGAGCGCCAAACTATCCTATCGGCTGTCTTCCTCCTAGCCTGGTTCCATTCTAGTCCTCGGTCCTTCAAAGATTGTCTAATGTTGTCCTCCCAGCGGACTCTGGGTCGTCCTGGAGGTCTGGATCCCTGGCTCTTAGTTTACCATGCTTGTCGTGGCAGCCAATCTTGTCCCATTCTGCAGACATGGCCAAACCATCTTAGTTGGGACTGTCCTGCAGGGGTTGGGTTTTTAGGCCTTGGCGTATCGTTTGGTTGCGGACCATGTCTCTTCTTGTTACTTCAACTATCTTCTTCAGATACCTCATTTATGAGGTTTTGATATGGCTTTTATGGGTTGTAGTCATTGCCCATGACCATACGCCAAGACTGGGACATAGGTGGAGCGGTATACAGCCATCTTCGTCTTATTACCAACTTCTCTTTTGCTGAGGAATCCTCGATTTATGGCCTGAAAAAGTCTCCCAGCTGCTGCTCTTCGGGTAGCCAACTCTTCTTTGATGCCTCCCTTCCGGTCTATGACAGCTTTAGGGCATTTAAAGTGGTTCACTTGCTTCATGACCTGTTCTCCCAGCTTAATATGATGCCTTCTTTTGTCTCGTGATATCACCATGGTTTTTGTTTTAGAGCATATGATTGATTCAATGTGTTTAATTTTTTTTCTGTGGGAAAGTTTTGATACCCCTGAGCCATGGCTCTCCGAGCCAGTGGCCCCATACATTGTAAGAACTGTATGATACACTAGCCAATGGGAAAGACTTCCTTATTCGTGTGTTTACTGAAACGAACTAGGCTTAACATGGAGTCTCAATCCGTGAAACCGAGTAATAAAGAAGTACCACCGGGAAGAGTCTATAATTCAACAACAGGAATGTTACTTTAGAGGTAGGTGTAAAGACTTCCTCGAAAAATAGTTTATTAAGAAAGAAAAATCGAGTGGAAAGGCCTCGACAAATCAGGTTAGTCCCTAATTTAGCTGTTTAAAGTATGCATAAAATAAAATGCACTTAGGAGACTAAAAGATTATTAGATAGATAGATAAAGAATAATTCAGGGTATAATTTAAGCTTTGGATGAATAAAATCGCTCCAGAAATAAAAAAGATAATTGGGAAAATAGTTTTTCATAATTGAATAGAGAGACAAATTATGCCTCATTTTGAGATTCGCAATACCACTTTAGCCCCCTGCGTTCCGATACGCCGGATGTGCTGGTATAAATAGACCTTGCCCTTGCTAAATTGAAGCCATAAGATTTGAAAAGCACAGCGAGCAGAAGAAACGGTAAAATGGTTAATGAAGTGTGCCTTTGCCAACTGCATCTGAAGAGCAGACCATAGATGCCCATTAACAGCTCGTCTGTGTGTACCTGGGGGTAAGAAAGAATATATATGTATATAATTATATGTATTTCTATTAATTCACTACAGTGTGCTATAAGGAGTGTGTAGACGTGTTTCTGCAACCATTGTGTAATTTCTGCAGGACTTACCAGACTGTGTATATTCAAAATAAATTGCGAATTATGGCAAAAGTGTGTCTGTAGGTTTGGAAAAGCATTTAAAGAATTATTTCTTGTTGGAATGGGACAAATACCAGGAACATAAGGAAGGATGACAGAAATTGTTTTAATGCATTGATCAAGGTATTACTTAGTATTTTATACTAGACCAAATCATTGTATGGAGGCATAGCATGGACAAATGGATCTAACAAAGGATTTAGAAGGAAAGTGTAGTCACGGTGAACTGGCTGTGGGTAATACTAGTATAAATTGTTCTGTGCATCTGCTAGCACATTGTCTAACACTGTCTATCATCTCCATCTTGTGTAATAATGGAATAGTGATAGTCCATACAGGGGTTACGTTTATTTTTGTTTCAGGTTTTATCCTGAAAACTACACAAACTTTAAAGAGTCATCCACCTCTGTTGGACTCTGTGGTGCGAGTGCTCTTGTAGTCAATAGAGCCAGATACCCAGCTTCCACTGCCTGGAGGAATTCATAATACTTGTCCGTCCATGGCAGGAGTGTGAACGATCTCTAAACAACAGGTAAGTGGCAAAACAAAGCCACTAGTCAACGTATCCAGATTATACCCCGACATTAACAAACAAGATACTAATAAAGACAGCCTACAGTGTGTGATGAACAGTGTGGACATAAATTTACCCATTACTAGCTTCACAGTCAAGAAATAGTGACAAAACTCATTAGTATCATATAAATGTTCTTTAAAAGGAGATAATTAACCCAGGTGATAACCTTCAACAAGTGGATGACTTTTTAAGATTGTTAATTATGTTCAATGTTTATTGATTTATTGTTGTAAATAAATTTGATTTCATTTCAAACTTTCCAGACCGAAAAGAGAAACGGTATAGGCTAAATAAATTGTAAATATTTACCAGCAGACTTACTTACTTATTAAAGTTGAGATTATGTTCTTGTTGGAAATAGTTTTGTTAATATCCCCTAGCAGAGTCAACAATAATAATATAATAATCAAGGGAGGATCTTGAGAGGGAGCTCATATGGATCCAGGATAATACAATAACATCATACCTGGAAACTTATACAGCTTGACCCTACCTTTGATATCCATAGACCCTTACTTTTTTCAGAGAAGGGGGTATTACTTATAAGACCAGACTCTTATCTGGCACTATCCTGGTATCACCTGATACAACTTTTTGTCCACGATATCTTATATTTTAATAACATCTCAACCCTCTCGCGACAGGCTCTATCCCACAATTACAATGTTGGTTTGGCTTGTATGAACGGATACTTTTTTTTTTCAAATTGACTCACCTGTGCTGTGTTCTCTGAATACCTATACTTGCTGCGTTTGAACAAATTTCGCCGGTACGTGACAGTAACTACAAACTCAAAGGTGTAGAGATTAGCGAACAGACGTGTACTGTCAACACTGAACGACCTACAGTTCGTTATTTATTTATTTAGTTTTTGTTGTAGATGTAAGATGAATTTCATTTTAAAAGAATCATATTCAAGCTAACAAAAAACACAATTGATAGACGAAATCAAGACAGGATAAATAAGCAGCATTCTTCTCATTGTCACGTCATTGTTAAAAGAGTGGAGTCATATGGATCCTTAAAAAGAAACACAAAAAAACACTATCATTTTCTTGGACAGCGACCTTATGTCTAGGTACTACATGCCTCTCCAGGCATCATACACTCTTAAAAGGTAAAGGTGTTATACTTGTCGTAGGGGAGTGAATTGTAAGAGACATCATTTATACTGGATCCCAGCTTTATGAAGTAGTGTGACCAACTAACACAGAACTAATTCTCCACATCTGAAGGTCTTTTATATTTGGACTTGCGCCCTAATATAACCGACTAGGTTGAAAGAGACGCGGCTCGCCAAAACGAGACAAAATTTTATTTAAAAAAAAAAAAAAATTGTGTGACAGTTTCCTTTCCTCGCTGCTTTTGCCTTCCCTCAAGAGCAGAGCCAGGCACTCAATCACAGCTGGATAGATTTAGAAAAATAGTCACGCTTAAAGAAATAAAAGTTTACTTATCATCATCTTAATTTTCACGTCTCTTTTAGCTTCTAACGGAGCATATAGCCAATCACTGCAGCCGTTTCCCCTTGCAGGAAACCTGCAGGACAACATTTAGGTGTTCTCACAGCTGTGGTTTCTGAAGCATTTTGTTTTAGATCATGACGTTGCCAGACCCATGCGGTTCTTACTACATGTCAGAGGATGCAGTCGTTCTACTCTGTCTTCGCCACCTCCGGGACCCCCAGGGAAATCCACACGCTACACGCGACCTTGACAGAGAACAAATCTGACAGTCAACGAAAAAGAGACTCAATTCATGAATTAAAATTCTAGTCAGAGAAAATGATTTATAATTTAAAATATTCCTGATAAGTGTTAGTCAATGATTTCACAATTGCTTCAGACTGGCAGCATGGAAAACATAACCAGGACTGAAGTTGAAAGTCGCAACCAAGGTGACGTGGGTTCTATTCCCAGCGCAGGCGAGAAGATAATAGGTGGAAACTTCGGAGCCATGACCCAATTGCGCCCCACCCCCACCTTAAAGTGTAAAAGCAATGAAAGGGCTGTGATTTCACAGAAAGTTTTCGACGATCGATTTGAATGCCATCCATGCGCGAAGTTCACTACCATGTAACAAGTTCTCGAATTGTTTGTCTGCAATAACTTTCCTAATCTGAGGTCCTACAAAGATACCTTCCTTTTATCTTTGCATCGCTAACTTGCGGAAACTTTTCTCGAAGATAAGTGAAAGCTTTGCTCGTTTTATCTAACGCTTTTACGAAATTCTTCATGAGCCCCAACTTTATATGTAACGGTGGTAAAATGATGCCGTCTTTGTTAACTAATGGCTCATGTATTACATTTTTATGCCAGAGCTGCATACGATCCCTGATAGGCCACACCTTTCTTGCATAATGTTCCTGTCTGTTGCGGCTGTCCCATTCACATAGGAAGCAACAAAATTTTTTTTTTTTTAGTATACCCAGTCTGCATGCCCGTGAGAATTGCAATGACCTTTAGGTCTCCACACAAATCCGCCATTGGTAGTCATTGTACTTTATTTTTGACAAACAAAATTTTTCTTTCTTATATAAGAATTGGTGTTCTTAGGTGATTGTCTTGCGCTGATTTCAAATCTGAAATCCGTTTATCTCTATCACGTCGGGTTCTTAAGATATTTGTGAATAAATATATTTTTGGGAAACCGTTATTTGCTCCGTTTCATTTTTACTATATAACTTATTAAAAATTAATAAAAAGCAACATAATTCTACTTTTTATACTGCTAAAAGATGCATGACATATGTTACGCGATTTTTCAAATAGTTACTGTATTTTGAAATAATTCTGAGCAAAATATGGCTTCTAGAAGTTGTAGAAATTCGGCTGATCTGTTCTGTTACGTGTGCGGATATTTTACCGATCGTGTTGACCAGAAAAAAACTTTACACCATTACTAAAGATAGCATATGAACTTTATTTCGATTCGAAAGTTGATGATGCAAATAAATCTTGGAAGCCAAATGCGGTTTGTTCGATACATTGGCAGGTTGGTTACTAAAATCGCCGAAGCATAAGTCGATGCCTTTTGGCGTGCCAGTAATATGGCGTGAACATACAAATCACACTACTGATTGTTACTTCTGCTTGACAAATATCCATGGTTTCACTTTTAAAACTAGAAAGTCTGTGGTTTATCCAAATATTGAATCGGTTTCGAAACCAGTGCCCCATGATCCAATCACGTGTCCGATCCAAGTACCATCAGAACAATATCCGTTGGACGTAAATGAACCATCAGAAAGTGATAATTTACCTGCTTTAGAAACTAATTCTGACTCAGATTACATACCGGTGAATGATGGTGTTTACTTA
The DNA here is from genome assembly GCA_024509875.1 of Oreohelix idahoensis. Taxonomy (NCBI): domain Eukaryota; kingdom Metazoa; phylum Mollusca; class Gastropoda; order Stylommatophora; family Oreohelicidae; genus Oreohelix; species Oreohelix idahoensis. The sequence continues at coordinate 119,237 of JAMPIV010011765.1, read as the reverse complement.
ATTAACCATTCAGAACTTTCAGATCTAATACGTGATCTCGCTCTTACCAAAGGACAAGCGGAATTACTCGGTTCGCGACTCAAAGAATGGAATCTTTTAGCGCCCAATACTCCGATATCTAAATTTCGTCATAGACACAGAGAACTTGTTCAATACTTTGAGATGGATGATGACATTTGCTATTGCAAAGATGTAAACGGTCATGAGCACATAGTCAACGAATGGCGATTTTTCATCGATTCTTCCAAGACTAGTCTAAAAGCCGTGTTATTGCAGAACAGAAATTTATTTCATCAATTCCAGTCGCTTACTCTGTTCATATGAAAGAAACTTATGACAATATGGCTATACGTTTGGAAAAAATAAAGTACAATGACTACCAATGGCGGATTTGTGGAGACCTAAAGGTCATTGCAATTCTCACGGGCATGCAGACTGGGTATACTAAATTTTGTTGCTTCCGATGTGAATGGGACAGCCGCAACAGACAGGAACATTATGCAAGAAAGGTGTGGCCTATCAGGGATCGTATGCAGCTCGGGCATAAAAATGTAATACACGAGCCATTAGTTAACAAAGACAGCATCATTTTACCACCGTTACATATAAAGTTGGGGCTCATGAAGAATTTCGTAAAAAGCGTTAGATAAAACGAGCAAAGCTTTCACTTATCTTCGAGAAAAGTTTCCGCAAGTTAGCGATGCAAAGATAAAGGAAGGTATCTTTGTAGGACCTCAGATTAGGAAAGTTATTGCAGACAAACAATTCGAGAACTTGTTACATGGTAGTGAACTTCGCGCATGGATGGCATTCAAATCGATCGTCGATAACTTTCTGGAAAATCACAAATCTGTCGACAATGTTGCATATTGTTAAGCAGTGCATAGATGCATACATAATTATGGGCTGTAACATGTCCCTCAAAATCCATTTGCTCGATTCGCATCTTAACTTTTTCCCTGACAACCTTGGCGAAGTCAGCAATGAACATGGAGAATGATTCCATCAAGATATCGCCGTAATGGAGTCACGTTATCAAGGACGGTGGAGTGTGACCATGCTTGCCGATTATTGTTGGATGCTTCATCGCGATGTACCACATGCCATTCACCGACGAAAGTCGACTGCAAAGAAATTCAAGCCTACATAACTGTTATGCTTCTTGTACGAATGATGTTGTAATACTGTATGCGTTGTTAAAAAACTTCAATTGCGTATTTCTAGAGATCCCGACCTGATAGAGAAAAACGGTTTGCAGATTTAAAAACAGCGCATTAAAATTGACCAGAAAAACATAGAAATGTTAGAGAAAGAAAAAAAAAGTTTTTTTTTGTTAGTCAGTGTAATCGGCAAGCATGGTCACACTCCACCGTCCTTGATAGCGTGATTCCATTACGGCGATATCTTGATGGAATCGTTCTCCATGTTCATCGCTGACTTCGCCAAGTTTGTCAGGGAAAAAGTCAAGATGCGAATCAAGCAAATGGATTTTGAGGGACATGTTACAGCCCATAATTCTGTATGCATCTATGCACTGCTTAACAATATGCACATAGTCGACAGATTTGTGATTTCACAGAAAGTTATCGACGATCGATTTGAATGCCATCCATGCGCGAAGTTCACTACCATGTAACAAGTTCTCGAATTGTTTGTCTGCAATAACTTTCCTAATCTGAGGTCCTACAAAGATACCTTCCTTTATCTTTGCATCGCTAACTTGCGGAAACTTTTCTCGAAGATAAGTGAAAGCTTTGCTCGTTTTATCTAACGCTTTTACGAAATTCTTCATGAGCCCCAACTTTATATGTAACGGTGGTAAAATGATGCCGTCTTTGTTAACTAATGGCTCATGTATTACATTTTTATGCCAGAGCTGCATACGATCCCTGATAGGCCACACCTTTCTTGCATAATGTTCCTGTCTGTTGCGGCTGTCCCATTCACATAGGAAGCAACAAAATTTAGTATACCCAGTCTGCATGCCCGTGAGAATTGCAATGACCTTTAGGTCTCCACAAATCCGCCATTGGTAGTCATTGTACTTTATTTTTGCCAAAAGTATAGCCATATTGTCATAAGTTTCTTTCATATGAACAGAGTAGGCGACTGGAATTGATGAAAATAAATTTCCGTTATGCAATAACACGGCTTTTAGACTAGTCTTGGAAGAGTCGATGAAAAGTCGCCATTCGTTGACTATGTGCTCACGACCGAGGTGCACTGACAAACAAAATTTTTCTTTCTTATATAAGAATAAGTGTTCTTAGGTCAATTTCTTGCGCTGATTTCAAATCTGAAATCCGTTTATCTCTATCACGTCGGGTTCTTAAGATATTTGTGAATAAATATATTTTTGGGAAACCGTTATTTGCTCCGTTTCATTTTTACTATATAACTTATTAAAAATTAATAAAAAGCAACATAATTCTACTTTTTATACTGCTAAAAGATGCATGACATATGTTACGCGATTTTTCAAATAGTTACTGTATTTTGAAATAATTCTGAGCAAAATATGGCTTCTAGAAGTTGTAGAAATTCGGCTGATCTGTTCTGTTACGTGTGCGGATATTTTACCGATCGTGTTGACCAGAAAAACTTTACACCATTACTAAAGATAGCATATGAACTTTATTTCGATTCGAAAGTTGATGATGCAAATAAATCTTGGAAGCCAAATGCGGTTTGTTCGATACATTGGCAGGTAGGTTACTAAAATCGCCGAAGCATAAGTCGATGCCTTTTGGCGTGCCAGTAATATGGCGTGAACATACAAATCACACTACTGATTGTTACTTCTGCTTGACAAATATCCATGGTTTCACTTTTAAAACTAGAAAGTCTGTGGTTTATCCAAATATTGAATCGGTTTCGAAACCAGTGCCCCATGATCCAATCACGTGTCCGATCCAAGTACCATCAGAACAATATCCGTTGGACGTAAATGAACCATCAGAAAGTGATAGTTTACCTGCTTTAGAAACTAATTCTGACTCAGATTACATACCGGTGAATGATGGTGTTTACTTAATTAACCATTCAGAACTTTCAGATCTAATACGTGATCTCGCTCTTACCAAAGGACAAGCGGAATTACTCGGTTCGCGACTCAAAGAATGGAATCTTTTAGCGCCCAATACTCCGATATCTAAATTTCGTCATAGACACAGAGAACTTGTTCAATACTTTGAGATGGATGATGACATTTGCTATTGCAAAGATGTAAACGGTCATGAGCACATAGTCAACGAATGGCGATTTTTCATCGATTCTTCCAAGACTAGTCTAAAAGCCGTGTTATTGCAGAACAGAAATTTATTTCATCAATTCCAGTCGCTTACTCTGTTCATATGAAAGAAACTTATGACAATATGGCTATACGTTTGGAAAAAATAAAGTACAATGACTACCAATGGCGGATTTGTGGAGACCTAAAGGTCATTGCAATTCTCACGGGCATGCAGACTGGGTATACTAAATTTTGTTGCTTCCGATGTGAATGGGACAGCCGCAACAGACAGGAACATTATGCAAGAAAGGTGTGGCCTATCCGGGATCGTATGCAGCTCGGGCATAAAAATGTAATACGCGAGCCATTAGTTAACAAAGACACCTTCATTTTACCACTGTTACATATAAAGTTGGGGCTCATGAAGAATTTTGTAAAAGCGTTAGATAAAACGAGCAAAGCTTTCACTTATCTTCGAGAAAAGTTTCCGCAAGTTAGCGATGCAAAGATAAAGGAAGGTATCTTTGTAGGACCTCAGATTAGGAAAGTTATTGCAGACAAACAATTCGAGAACTTGTTACATGGTAGTGAACTTCGCGCATGGATGGCATTCAAATCGATCGTCGATAACTTTCTGGAAAATCACAAATCTGTCGACAATGTTGCATATTGTTAAGCAGTGCATAGATGCATACATAATTATGGGCTGTAACATGTCCCTCAAAATCCATTTGCTCGATTCGCATCTTAACTTTTTTCCCTGACAACCTTGGCGAAGTCAGCAATGAACATGGAGAATGATTCCATCAAGATATCGCCGTAATGGAGTCACGTTATCAAGGACGGTGGAGTGTGACCATGCTTGCCGATTATTGTTGGATGCTTCATCGCGATGTACCACATGCCATTCACCGACGAAAGTCGACTGCAAAGAAATTCAAGCCTACATAACTGTTATGCTTCTTGTACGAATGATGTTGTAATACTGTATGCGTTGTTAAAAAACTTCAATTGCGTATTTCTAGAGATTCCGACCTGATAGAGAAAAACGGTTTGCAGATTTAAAAACAGCGCATTAAAATTGACCAGAAAAACATAGAAATGTTAGAGAAAGAAAAAAAAAGTTTTTTTTTGTTAGTCAGTGTAATCGGCAAGCATGGTCACACTCCACCGTCCTTGATAGCGTGATTCCATTACGGCGATATCTTGATGGAATCGTTCTCCATGTTCATCGCTGACTTCGCCAAGTTTGTCAGGGAAAAAGTCAAGATGCTAATCAAGCAAATGGATTTTGAGGGACATGTTACAGCCCATAATTCTGTATGCATCTATGCACTGCTTAACAATATGCATATAGTCGACAGATTTGTGATTTCACAGAAAGTTATCGACGATCGATTTGAATGCCATCCATGCGCGAAGTTCACTACCATGTAACAAGTTCTCGAATTGTTTGTCTGCAATAACTTTCCTAATCTGAGGTCCTACAAAGATACCTTCCTTTATCTTTGCATCGCTAACTTGCGGAAACTTTTCTCGAAGATAAGTGAAAGCTTTGCTCGTTTTATCTAACGCTTTTACGAAATTCTTCATGAGCCCCAACTTTATATGTAACGGTGGTAAAATGATGCCGTCTTTGTTAACTAATGGCTCATGTATTACATTTTTATGCCAGAGCTGCATACGATCCCTGATAGGCCACACCTTTCTTGCATAATGTTCCTGTCTGTTGCGGCTGTCCCATTCACATAGGAAGCAACAAAATTTAGTATACCCAGTCTGCATGCCCGTGAGAATTGCAATGACCTTTAGGTCTCCACAAATCCGCCATTGGTAGTCATTGTACTTTATTTTTGCCAAAAGTATAGCCATATTGTCATAAGTTTCTTTCATATGAACAGAGTAGGCGACTGGAATTGATGAAAATAAATTTCCGTTATGCAATAACACGGCTTTTAGACTAGTCTTGGAAGAGTCGATGAAAAGTCGCCATTCGTTGACTATGTGCTCACGACCGAGGTGCACCATTAGACCGTTTACATCTTTGCAATAGCAAATGCCATCATCCATCTCAAAGTATTGAACAAGTTCTCTGTGTCTATGACGAAATTTAGATATCGGAGTATTGGGCGCTAAAAGATTCCATTCTTTGAGTCGCGAACCGAGTAATTCCGCTTGTCCTTTGGTAAGAGCGAGATCACGTATTAGATCTGAAAGTTCTGAATGGTTAATTAAGTGAACACCATCATTCACCGGTATATAATCCGAGTCAGAATTAGTTTCTAAAGCAGGTAAACTATCACTTTCTGATGGTTCATTCACGTCCAACGGATATTGTTATGGTGGAACTGGGATCGAACACGTGATTGGATCATGAGGCACTGGTTTCGATACCGATTCTACAACTTCTAGAAGCCATATTTCGCTCAGAATTATTTCAAAATACAGTAACTATTTGAAAAATAGCGTAACATATGTCATGCATCTTTTAGCAGTATTAAAAGTAGAATTATTTTGCATTTTATTAATTTTTAATAAGTTATATAGTAAAAATGAAACGGAGCAAATAACGGTTTCCCAAAAAATATATTTATTCACAAATATCTTAAGAACCCGACGTGATAGAGATAAACGGATTTCAGATTTGAAATCAGCGCAAGAAACTGACCTAAGAACACTTATTCTTATATAAGAAAGAAAATGTTGTTTGTCAGTGTAATCAGATTGCTTCCTGTTATAACGCTATAGAGTTTTATATCTTGTATACGGATGTTACAGACACTCATTGCCACTACTTCTAATGTACTACATTTGTCGTCACCAGTAATGGCCAGAAAGATACAGACTTTCATAAATGTATGCTTGTGCAGAATAGAAGAAGTGAAATGGTATGACAAGATCATTAATACACACTAAGAAAATCAGTTGATAACATTACAAAGCAGTTCTTGCTCTCGAATCCTCACACTAAGAAATATAGAGAGGGAAACGAAAACCCATGATAAAGAGATCTAGAGATAGACGTGAAAGGGATAGTCAATCAATCAACCAATCAATCACTCAGTCAATCACTCAATCAATACCCTGTAGCTTCCTAAGGAGCTAAGGCCTTTAACAAACAAAGCCAAGTTCTCCTGTCACGTGACATCATCTTAAGTTCTTTCCACGCCTTTCTCACCATGTTCATTGATCTCTTCAGTTCTCTTGTCAATGTGTTTTTGGTCTACCTGTACCTCGTTTTCCCTGGCGACTCCAGAGCAAGGACTACCTTGTAATGCTATCAACAGGTTTTTTCTCAATGTATGTCCTATTTAACGCTAGCGTCTTCTCATCTCTTGCTCCAGTGGCACTTGTCTAGTTGTTGTCATCAGTTCCACATTTGTGACCATTCAAACCATTTCTATCTTATTCTACGCAAGCACTCATGTATGAATGCCTGTAGCTTTTTGGTTGTTAATGTTGTTTGTTGAGGTTTATGTGATAAACACAGATAGTGAGGACATGGAAGGACCTTACGCGGGTGGCACAGGATAGGGAGGTTTGGCATGCTCTTGTTGAGGACATGTGCTCCACAAGGAGGTGTAAGATGTTGGCGAGGATGTCGAGGGATGAGCGTACGAAGAGATCAGTAGTTACTCGTTGTGACCAGTAATTATTATTGCCTGTTGTTGTCCATTCGAAACAGTTTAATAAATTCTGACACAAGTCTGAACACAAGACGCCAAGTTTTGCTGTAGGGATTTCATTTGTGTTGTTTAATTAACAAGAAGACTAGCAGAGAAAAAAGATTAATGAAAAAAAGAAGATAGAAAATTAATTTTTAAAACCAGACGAAGGCGAAAGAAAAAAAGAGACGAACAATAAGAAAAAAAAAGAAGATGTCGACGAAGAGGAAGAACGAGTAAGAGGAAGATGAAGATGAAGGAGAAAAGGACAACATAATAGAAGAAAAAATAATTTATTGAAAACATACATACTGAAGAATGAGAATGACATCATTATCAATAGTACTATCCGCTTCCGTCATTGCTGACTATGAGAATCATTATCAGTAGTAGTATCAGCTTCAGTCATTGCTGACTATGAGAATCATTATCAATAGTAGTATCCGCTTCAGTCATTGCTGACTATGGGAATCATGTAACACTAGTTGCAATCCGCTTCAAGACATTGCAGACTATGATAATCATTAAAAGAAAAGGAGTAGTATCCGCTTCAATGGAAAGACAGAACCTAGGGTACGCCGTCTCGCGTTGATTTCAAAAATGCCAGCTCGAGCGACATAGTTGGGCCGATTTTCAGTCATTGCTGACTATGGGAATCAAACTAATAGTAGTATCGTCTTTTGGTCACGCTGACTATGGGAATAGCATTATAAAAAATGAGTAATTCTATCCGCTTCGGACGTCATTTTGAGTTTGAAAATCATTATCAATAGTATTGATCAGCTTTAGTCATTTCTAGATTTGAACGGGAATCATAGAAAAAGTATGGAATTATGAACCATTGCTACATGGGAATAAATCAATAGTATATATTCGGATCCTTATGCTTTCCTGAGGGAATCATATAATAGTAGTTACGCACTAGTGACAATAAATCAAGATATCAATAAAGTATACTATTATTGTAAGGGAATGACATTATCAAAAATATCCTGCTTATTTTTTTCATAGCATGTTTTGGAAAAATTTTGGGGAAATAAGTAGTAAAAGCCTTCCGTTTGATTGCTGTACTATGGGAAGGCGAATAGATAGGATTGGAGGACCAAAACCTAAAAATATAGTTGCAGTTGTATACATAGTAGTTTGAGAGTTTGTTTTTTTTAAGTTGGATTCAAAATAAATAGATCCGCTTCAGGGTCCCATTGCCCTATGGGAATCATTATCAAAAGTAGTATCCACTGCTCCGTTGCATTTTGAAAAAAAAATTTCTGATGATCATCAATAGGATCCGCTTCAGCAGGCTGGTGCTGACTTCAAAATCCTACAGAAGTAGTATCCGCTTGGACATTGCTGACTAGATCTAATCATGTGCCATAAAGTTTGCCAGTATCTTCGCTTGTATATTTCATTGAACTTTGTGGTAAGATTGATTATTATAGTAACCCACTTTCCGTTTGAAATAAAAATCATTTGAATGTCAATAGCAATATCGACTTACGTAATTTCTCCATGGGAATCTTAGGCAGAGCCTAGAGATTGATCCACTTCATCATTAGCTCACTATGGTAGTACTATCAAGATTATATATGATTGTCATCAAGGAGCATAACACCTACCCTATGGTATGGAAAAAGATTACTGCTGGAATTGCAGAGGCGTCATGTAACCATTATGGGAGAGGAATATGGTATACATTATCACCTAAAAATCATAATGGTAAAATAGGTTGTCATAAAGAGCTGACCCTATTTGTTTTTGACTACTGTGGAATCATTATGTAATTAATTGTGGTATCCGCTTGTCATTGTTGACTAAAGAAGGACGCATATCAATTATTTTTGGTATGACATTAACGCTTCCAGTCGTGCTGTTCGACTATGGGAATCATTATCAATAGTAGTATCCGCTTCAGTCATTGCTCACTGTGGGAATCATTATCAATAGCAGTATCCGCTTCAGTCATTGCTCACTATGGGAATCATTATCAATAGTAGTATCCGCTTCAGTCATTGCTGACTATGGGAATCATTATCAATAGTAGTATCCGCTTCAGTCATTGCTGACTATGGGAATCATTATCAATAGTAGTATCCGCTTCAGTCATTGCTGACTATGGAAAGAAAACATCAATAGTGCGTATATCCGATGTTGCTCACCAACAATCACCATCAATACCAGTATTAACCTTCAGTCATTGCTCACATGGGAATCACTTATAATAGTAATATCCGCTTCATTCATTGCTGAAGATATGGGAATCATTAATTGATGTAAAGTAGTTCCAGCTTCAGATCATTGCTGATTGGGAATCATGATTCAAAAGTAAAGCTTCAGTCATTGCTGACTATGGGAATCATTATCAATAGTAGTATCCGCTTCAGTCATTGCTGACTATGGGAATCATTATCAATAGTAGTATCCGCTTCAGTCATTGCTGACTATGGGAATCATCATCAATAGTAGTATCCGCTTCAGTCATTGCTGACTATGGGAATCATTATCAATAGTAGTATCCGCTTCAGTCATTGCTGACCCTGTAAACTTACCATAATATTTGTTATATTCAGGGACCTTCACAGCTGACCTCATTCAGTACACTAAGAGTACATAACAACATTTCTTAACATCAAATCCACCACAGACAACATACATACATAAGAATGAGAATCACATCATTATCAATAGTAGTATCCGCTTCAGTTATTGCTGACTATGGGAATCATTATCAATAGTAGTATCCGCTTCAGTTATTGCTGACTATGGGAATCATCATCAATGAAGTAAGAAAATGAATTATCCAGTGGAACTTTAAGCCAGTATTGTAGTAATGAGCGTGAAGCACGGAGAATGAATCAAAAAAATCCATCCCCGTGTAAGTTCTGCTTGTCTCTGAGCATGCACAGAAAGAAGGGGTCTATTGCATCACCAGGGATGTCGAAACAGGTGATTAATGCCAGGCTGTAATTGTACTTAACTTCATCATGTCAAATACATTGCTGCAGACACCACCGCTACAAGGGCACATGAGTGCTTTGATGCAGGGTTGCTGCAAAAGGACCAGTTACGATAGTAAATCTTACAAGCAGCAAAACTAGAAATGATGATGATGATGATTACTATAATGATGATGATGATTAGTATAGCGTTGATGATGATTATTATTATTCTTCTGATGATTATGGTGATTATGGTGACGATGATGATGATTATGGTGATGACGATGATTATGGTGAAAATGATGTTTATAGTGAAGATAATGATGATTATTGTGATTATGATCGTGTTTATGATTATGGGGATGATGATGATGATTGTTGTGATGATGACGATTACGATGATGATAATGATGACGATGATGATTGTGGTGTTGAAGATGATTCTGGTGATGATGGTGATGTTGATTAAGGTGGTGATGATGATAACGATGACGACGATGATGATTATTATTATCGTGATAATTATAATGATGATGATTATGTTGATGATGATGATAATGTTTATGGTGCTGCTGATGATGATAATGATTATGGTGATAATTATGATGATGATAATAATGATTATGGTGCTGATATGATTATTGTGATGATGATGATGATGATTATGATGCTGATTATAATGATTATGATTATGGTGACGATGATGTTGATGATTATGGTGATGATGATGATTTGGTGATGATAATTAATATAATGACGACGATGGTGTTTACTATGATGATGATGATTATGGTGGTGATGATAATGATGATGATGGCGACGTCGATGATGATGATGATGATGATGATGATGACTCATTTAAAACTGCAGTGATGTGGTTTATAAGGAGAGCGCCTAAGAAATTCAATAATGTGGTCTTGAGGGAGAGTAGGCAAGGGAAAAATCATTGAACAGATAAGGAGATGGCAATCAAAGGCTGTGTAGCTCCGGGTGTCTCGGGAGACACAGAAAGAATGTTATCTCAGGCATGTCGTAAGTTGCGACTAATACGAGTTTGTGCATGGGACTGTCTACCTCATTATGTAAAACAAAATCTTCTACAGAAACTACCACTTCAAGAGCTTCTTCTTCTTCTTTGATTCTTAGCAGCCGACCGTCAAAGCAGTCAGTGGCCATCACGCCTAGTGGCGTCTTGTAAGGCAACAACAAATTGATTCCACTTTGCTCGGTCGGCGGCCATCCTTCGTACAGTGCCCCAACTATGGTTCATTCTTTGCATCTCAGCCTCCACAGTCCTCCGCCAGGTTGTTTTTGGTCTGCCTCTCTTTCGTTTTCCTTCAGGTGTCCAAAGCTTAGCTGTTCTTGTGATGGCATCGGGGTCTCTTCTGAGGACATGGCCAACCCAGCTCAAGAGCACCTGGATGTTATCGTGCAGGATTCTTGCAAGGGAAGAGTAGCAATGCTTGGCTTCATGCTCCATAACGAGCAACAAGGGACATAATGATGATGATAAGCCGGCAATCCCATCGTGTAATACTAATTGCTATACTAACTACTCACCCGTGTGTTACCGGGGCCCTGTGACAAAACCTGTTGATAGCATTACAAGGCAGTCCTTGTTCTGGAATCCACAGGGAAAGAGAGGCAGAGGTTGACCAAAAACACATGGAGAAGAGAACCGGAGACAGAGGTGAAAATGATGAGGAAAACATGGAAAGAACTTGAGCGGATGGCACAGGACAGGAAGACTTGGCATGTGTTTGTTGAAGGCCTATGCTCCTTGGGGAGCTAAAGGGTATAGTTTGATTGATACTAACCATTGCTGCTAGAATTTACAGTTTATATTAGTTAACCTCTATATCTGGTCATCCAAGGTCCACACATATTATACATCAGAATCAGATACCAGAGCTAATGAGATGCAGAACATCCGGGCCACACACAAAATGATGCATACTAGCAGCTCACCAGAAGAGAACATGTGTTAAACTTTAGACTCCACAAGGGCCACAACAGATTGAGATACCATCTATTCAACAAGCTAAAGATAGGAATTACAGATGAGTGTGACTGTGGCATAGATAAAATAATGATGATTTTCAAAGATGCCCAATATATGTCCAACAGAAAAAGTACATATGGTCGTTACCAGTATAATTCCTTGAAAAACTCTATGGAGTACAAAAAGCCTCAAGGAAGGCCACTGCTTTTTTTAAAAATATTCAAGTAGACGTCTGAGAGTGTGCACAGAAGAAGAAGAAGAAGAAGAAGAAGAAGAAGAAGAAGAAGAAGAAGAAGAAGAAGAAGAAGAAGAAGAAGAAGAAGAAGAAGAAGAAGAAGAAGAAGAGGAAAAAGTACATCAGAAGTAGAAATCAGTAATCATCTTCTGTGGTAGCTCCATAAGAAGTAAAAAAGGAGATGGTGATGCTCTGAAAACAGAAAAATTGGAATTTAAAACAACTGAAGCGAGAGACAGAAGAGGGCAGAGAGGAAAGCAGCAAGACAAAATACTGGATGGACCGACAGCTTGGGATCGGAGGGTGTAACTATTAGAATCCATGGGCAACCATCAGAGACATAGTTTGTGGAAAGAATTTATCGCCTACTCCACCCGGCGCGGCGCTTGATAATGATGATGACGATAATGAAGCAGGGACGCAAATATGTCAAAAAACCACTTATCTAAATTCGAACACTGATTTCATACAAACATTTCTGCCCAATCAAACTAATGGAATAATTCTAGAAACCTATCCACTATTTATATTTGAACTCGGCATGTGATCTCTGAAAACCTTTGCTCTCTATCCAGTGTGCTGAACTTTAATGTAGAAAAATAAATATTTGTAATAAAAAAGTGCATCCGAGCCATTTTTTGCTATCGTACCCAAGACCTTACTTTCCCTCAGATATCGTCAAACTGTATTGACTTCACAGGGCGACGTTGAAAATTTACTTTATCCACGTGACCAGTCTGAAAAGCTAACTAAAAAAAAAAAAAAAAAAACAGCAGACTATACATGGTTAAAATAATTGTTTCGTTTTCTTCTTCTAATTCATTCATTTCATTTTCCACTGTTTTTAGTTCTCATGCAGAAAACCCGCACAAAACATTCACATACTCTTGTAGCTGTGGCTTCTGTGGTAATTTGTTTTCAATGACGATGTTGTCAGTCCATGCACAACCTCATTTTAGTTGCTTGGAAGGAAGGTGTAGTAGGCCTTTATTTGTCCTCTTCATTACCCCCGGGAACCACACGAGGAACTGTGGAGCATAGATCACCCGTATGTAACCGGAGCCTGAAAAGGGCGAAAAGAATGGTAACTGTCACGGATTGCCTCCCCTGCTTCGCAGTAGTGGTCCAACAGTGGCCAAAACTCAAGAGCATCTAATATGGGCTTCAAAGGTGTCTACCTTCGCACAAGATTGCTGTCACGGGATTGCCTTCCCTTGCTTTGCAGAAGTGGTCCACTAATGGTCACAATGCAAGCATATCTAAAAGTAGGTCGTCGAAGGTATCTATCTTCGCGCAAGATTATTCTTGGTAAAGATATAGATAGATGAATGGCGATTCTACCTTAGGGGAGCCTTCACAAGATATTCACAGAAGTCAAGAACAAACGTTGCTTAAGGGCTGAGCAAATTTGTTAACTTATTATCTGGTCCGTCGCCTTTTTGTGAAGGGGTTATGCAATGATTCTGGCCCGTCAAGCCCCCAGTTGGAGTAATCCAACGAATGCCCTCTTACGGCTCTATATATATATATATATATATATATATATATATATATATATATATATATATATATATATATATATTTATATATATATATATATATATATATATATTTATATATATATATATATATATATATTTATGTATTTATCCAGAAGAACTGGCTCATACGTTTGCTTTCGTACATATAAACTGAATCAAATATTATTGTTTAGTTTAAAATAACATGCAACAAATTTAATAGTCAATTAGTCTTTAACATGTGAAAATAAATATGGAAAATTTTGTTAAAATTGAAATTAACGTTTCCTCACTGAGGTTTTGGTAGGGCGTTAATAATAATGTCCGTATTTTTTATGTAGCCTGTTATATAAAACTTAGCTCCAGATGCGTCCTGCAGTTATGGTTTCCGTCACTTCTTTTTGGTAATGAGTACACTTCTCCACGTAATTCGTCCACTGTAGGCGGTTGGTGGTGATACTCTTCTCTCACACTAGTGGCATAGGCACTTCAGTACTTAAGTCTGATGTGTAACCACGAACTGTGACAAATTAGAAATAAACAAATGCCTCAGTACATTTGTTCTCCGCAAACTAGAAGGCCCATTGTCATGCGCTCCACTCACAAATGTTAACCTCTCAGAAGAATTAAATTCCCAGTAACACAGGAAATTTGATGAAAATTCACCAATGTCTTCTGCAGTGCATGAATAATGATTTGCCTGAATTACAATTAAAAACGGTATATAAATCTCACAACATGATTCTATACACTTTAGGCACATGTGATGTATCATCACTCATTACTCATCGCTACTCCCGTCGGGGTCTGGGGTCGCTCTTCTGTCTGGTTTCCCGCACGACTAGTCAGAAACAATCAGCGTCTCTTGCAGTAGTGGTTCATGCATATACTATTTTTATACGTTGAGGTTGCCAGCCTCATATATATATATATAACCTTCTTCTTCTTCTTCCGTCCTTAGCCACCGACCGTCAAAGCAGTCAGTGGCCATTACGCCTAGTGGCGTCTTAGGGCAACAGCAGATAGGTTTTCTTTGCCATTGTTTCCCATCACGCCTAGTGGCGTCTTTAGGGCAACGGCAAATCAACCCATTTGCTGTTGTTTCCGTAATCGAAGTGACTGGCAAACGGGTGATCAGCCCGTTGTGCCCGAACTTGCCCTCACGTGTACTCGCTATAAAACCACCGAGCTCTCGAGATGTCATTCCAGCCAAGATAGACGAAGCCTCGCATACGCGTCCCGACCATATCGTTGCCTCCCGACGCAGTGGTGCTATATATAACAACTTAGCAAGAAACCTGTAAAATTTACATTAGTAAATAAATTGTTTACACTTACCCAAAAATTTTGGGAATACACACTTCTCCTGGCGCAGATTAGAATGGACCCACAGCCCTGTATTTAGATGCTGTTCGAATTACTTAAGTCTGAGAAATTCTTCTTATGACGGGTGAAACACTTGGTCTGGAAATCTATAATTCCTCTTATGACGGGTGAAACACTTGGTCTGGAAATCTATAATTCCTCTTCTGACTCCTTGTGATAAAATTCCCAAGTGTCCAGTCTTGTATTAAAGTGCGGGTTTACTTGTACTTCCAAAGTTGCCCAATACTTATAGTTGTGGAATGATAAGTCCTATCCTCTTTCTTCTGGCTTGTAGGAGGTGTTGAGTTGACGCTGCGATGCAGTCTGTCTGTTCTGTGTGCTGTGACTCCGAGTTTGTTAGATTATATCTCACAATCCTTAGTTTCAAATCCCATCTGTGTTTCCGCCGAAAGTTCAAATCAAATCATTGTAGATTCTGGCGAACCAATCCAATCTATCTAGCACTGTTTGGGTGGGGAAATTTATCATTACCCATTCCACACGTATTTGAAAATATTACATTTAATATACACGCGTGTCCTCTTACACAGTGATGTCATATCGTTACTTAAGACTTCCGGCGCACCTCTGTTTATCCCCTTTATCTGCGTGCCTCCGCTAGACAGATGTCTGGTCAGACCCTATTGTCTTCTTTCATCGTATCACAAAAACCGGCTTGTGTCAAGATGATCAACAGCTTTCCAATGCGGTCAAATGTTTAACTGCTCCGTTTCCACGGGCGGTCAGACAGATTAGGCGATAAAATATTATTGCTGGCAGGGTCATCAAACCTGGCGAATCGTAACAACAGTCTGGGAGTGGAGTGTGAAACAATAAGATACGCATTACTCCCGTAGCAAATACTGCCATAAGGGAGTGACGTGTTAGAGACTTCACCATGCTTTGTCCAGCATAGAGCAAAATAGTGAAAATAACGAATAAAAAGGCATGATTTATGCCAAATAAAAGCGATGAGTGAGAAAAATGAAGAAAAAGAATAATAATAATCATCATCACTATACTAATCACTATACTGCCGGAGGGCTGAAGGTGTGAGAGATCACACAAAAGAACATGTTCAGACGTTTTGTCACAATTACTCTTGGCAGGGTTGTAGATGAAGAGTAACGACGCTTCTAGCCCACGGGAGTTTTCAAAAGTTATTCAGAAAAGCGAAAACAATGCTGCATTGGCTGAACACGTTAATTCTATGATCTGCAGACAACTTTTGTGAACGATTAAGCAATTATCAATTTTAGCTCGTTGAGGCTCCACCTCTGATTTACTCGGTGGAATTCTTATTATTCTGGTATAGCTCTGTTTAGATTGTGTTTCTCAAATCGACTGAGACAAACATGCAGTACATTTAAAATGATTGAATCGAAGTTAAATTTGTATATTAACAAATAACATATTTAATAATCATTTAGTTTTAACAAGGGTTAAAATAATTGAATAGTTTAAAAGAAAGTGTTCATCATTGAATAATAGTAGGTTTATGAAAAAAAGTTCACTTTGGCAGCTTATACATTTCACTTAGCTGCCAATAGTAGCTTCTGCTCCCGTTGATTGGTTCTGTGCAGATAGGTTACTGAAGTTCTCACATCTCTGGTCAAGATCACAGGTGCCGCACGTTTCTAGTACAATCAAGAAGTAACTACCAAGCTGGTCCCGCGTTTCTGCGTCATTCCACTTGTACCCTCACTTTGTTTCAGAGATTAGTACTGTCCTGGTACCACCAACAGCTATGGTAAAAGAATAGAAACGACACGCTCTCCTGATTACTGCGTTTTCCAACCCATGGTTATGGGTCCCCTTTCCCTCTATTCCACCATCCAATTTATCTCAGAATTTACCCTCGATGAGAATTAAACTTAATCCCTCAAGAGAAAACTTTCTTTACATTTAAACTGAATAGCTTTATCCTTATTTTACATTTAAATGGAAAGGTTAATAGTACAGATAGAATATGTTTACATTTATACAGATTGAAAAGTTTGAAACTGTAAGTATTATAATTAGAACATACGTCATTTTTTTCATCTGTCCCTCCCTGCTCCATATGGAATTTGGGACTACTTTATGCTTTTAGTTCTCTTTACGAAACTAGCAATAAAGCAATCATCAGCCCTTGGCAGTGGTGGTTCATGAATCATCATTCTATGCGCTGAGGTTGCCAGCCTCAAATGACTTGGACATCCACTTGCGATTTTCACATATTAATATTCACATGGCAATATACATATATATATGTTAGTTCACATGTTAGTAATGAAAAATATAGAATGAAAAATGACAACTTACGCCAATGCAGGCTCACAGACTTTTTGCTCAGATGAATGAAGTTAAGGCACTTGGTTAGGCCTCTCACAAGGGCTCTTGGGGTCGTTTGTTTTTATAAGATAATTCCCTCTATGACTCCGTGTGTTTCAGTTTCCTCAACCTTCCTTATTAAAATGGGTTTCCTGGGCTATGTAAGTCTTCCACAAAGTCCGGCCTGATAAATGGAAATTCTGAATTCTAACTTCTGGCAAGTCTGGTTGTGTCTTGGCAAATGTGAATCTCACAGTGTCTTAACACTGAAGCGTGTCAGGTTATATTCCTAGGTATGAAAGCAAACGCATGTGCAAGACTCTTTAATATATATGCATCTAGACATATATTTACATCTATAGAGCAAATACTTATAAAAAGAATGTCGCTGGATTACACCAGCTGGGGCTTGAACGAGCTAGAACCATTGCTTAATTCTTCATGAAAGGCGACGGATCAGATAAAAGTTAATAGTGCTCTGCCCGATGCAGCATTGTTTTTGACTTCTGAAAATCTTGTGAAAACTCCCTTGAGATAGAAGCATCATTATCCTTCTATCTACAACTCTGCCAAGAGTAATCTTGTGCGAAGGTAGACATCTTTGAAGGCCCATATTAGATAATCTTGAGTTTTGGCCACTGTTGGACCACTACCTCAGAGCTAAGGGGAGGCAATCCGTGACATAACGAGCACCGAAAAAGATGTGTAACCCCGGCTGTAGGATATTATCTATCTTTCTATCTTTTATCTATTCGTCGATAACGCCACAATACATTTGGATAACGACGTTCAAATAGAGAGAATCAATATAAGAACAAATAAAAGGGGAGAAACGATGGCAAACTTTAAGATATTTACATAGAGATAAAGCACTCCATACATTCGTATAGTAACTTGTGCCAGTGCTAAATTCCGCCAATGTTAAATATGCCCTGGGTCTATAAAACAGATGTGACATTGACGAAATGTAACGAGACGAAAACCAAACTGATTATTGGTCATGTCAGTTACTGGTCAATAGCGTTACTTTTCACGATCCATCTTCTGTTTCTTTATTCTCTTTATAGCATACACTTCCAGCTGTTCACTTCTCTTTGTCACAAACACCTCCATCTGTTCACTTCTCTTTATCACAAACACCTCCAGCTGCTCACTTCTCTTTGTCACATACACCTCCAGCTGTTCACTTCTCTTTGTCACAAACATCTCCAGCTGTTCACTTCTCTTTATCACAAACACCTCCAGCTGATCACTTCTCTTTGTCACATACTTCTTCAACTGTTCACTTCTCTTTGTCACATACACCTCCAGCTGTTCACTTCTCTTTGTCACATATCCATCTAACTGTTCATTTCTCTTTGTCACATACATCTCCAACTGGTCACTTTTCTTTGTCACATATCCGACTAACTGGTCACTTCTCTGTGTCACATACACCTCTAACTGTTCTATTCTCTTTGTCACATACACCTCAAGCTGGCCACCTCTCTTTGTCACAATACATCTCCAGCTGTTTAGTTCTCTTTGTCAAGTAAGCCTCCAGCTATTCACTTCTCTTTGCCACATTACCCTCCAGATGTTACTTTCCTTTGTCACATACCTTTTTCGCTGTTCAATTCTCTTTGTCACATTACCCTGGTGTTACGTTTCTTTGTCATATACCTCTTTAACTGTTCACTTCTCTTCACTTTACTCTCAAAAACATCCATTTTTATTTATTTAGCATATAGCTTACTTTGCAAGTGAAAGGTAAATGTAAACTATAGGAAGTACTGCCGTAGATGAGTAAAATTACAGACTTCACTTTACCAGTTCTCAGTGTTATGTGGTGAGGTGACCAGTTCTCAATGTTATAAGGTGAGGTGACCAGTTCTCGATGTTATAAGGTGAGGTGACCAGTTCTCAATGTTATAAGGTGAGGTGACCAGTTCTCGATGTTATAAGGTGAGGTGACCAGTTCTCAATGTTATAAGGTGAGGTGACCAGTTCTCAATGTTATGTGGTGATGTGACCAGTTCTCACTGTTATGTGGTGGGGTGACCAGTTTTCAATGTTATGTGGTGATGTGACCAGTTCTCAATGTTATGTGGTGAGGTGACCAGTTCTCAATGTTATGTGGTGGGGTGACCAGTTCTCAATGTTATGTGGTGATGTGACAGTTCTCAATGTTATGTGGTGATGTGACAGTTCTCAATGTTATGTGGTGATGTGACAGTTCTCAATGTTATGTGGTGAGGTGACCAGTTCTCAATGTTATGTGGTGATGTGACCAGTTCTCAATGTTATGTGGTGATGTGACCAGTTCTCAATGTTATGTGGTGAGGTGACCAGTTCTCAATCTTATGTGGTGAGGTGACCAGTTCTCAATGTTATGTGGTGATGTGACAGTTCTCAATGTTATGTGGTGATGTGACAGTTCTCAATGTTATGTGGTGAGGTGACCAGTTCTCAATGTTATGTGGTGAGGTGACCAGTTCTCAATGTTATGAGGTGAGGTGACCAGTTCTCAATGTTATGAGGTGAGGT
Organism: Oreohelix idahoensis; assembly: GCA_024509875.1. NCBI lineage: Eukaryota > Metazoa > Mollusca > Gastropoda > Stylommatophora > Oreohelicidae > Oreohelix > Oreohelix idahoensis. Next base: position 99,443 of record JAMPIV010011765.1, on the reverse strand, counting down.
GACCAGTTCTCAATGTTATGGGGTGGGGTGACCAGTTCTCAATGTTATGAGGTGATGTGACCAGTTCTCAATGTTATGTGGTGATGTGACAGTTCTCAATGTTATGAGGTGATGTGACCAGTTCTCAATGTTATGTGGTGATGTGACAGTTCTCAATGTTATGTGGCGGGGTGACCAGTTCTCAATGTTATGAGGTGATGTAACCAGTTCTCAATGTTATGTGGTGAGGTGACCAGTTCTCAATATTATGAGGTGATGTGACCAGTTCTCAATGTTATGGGGTGGGGTGAGCAGTTCTCATTGTTATGTGGTGGGGTGATCATTTCCCTTTCTCGCTGCCTTTGCCACCCTAACGCAAGCGGACTAACGAACATTTTTTTCTCCCAAGGATTGAGAACTGTGTGCACAGACTTGTCTAACATTATTTCCTTCCGTTCTCTCATCTTTAATGTGAGTCAATTCATTCTTACACTCACTTAAGTGTTAAAGAGAAAAGTGAAGTACCCATTTTAAAGCCGCTGTAACTAGAGCGTGACGTCAATAGGTTTTGAACCCGGTAGCCTTGCCTCGAACAGCAAATGCTCTAACCACTCTGTGAATTGACGCTCAATCTCTGTAAGTAGTTCCTGAAATTGTTTAGACAAATTGAAAAACAAATTTAACATTACATATTCAGTATTGTTCTTCTAAAAGCAACAGAATGGTTAGACAAAAAAATTGATGGAAAATGAATTGAAGATTACCAACGAAAGTAAAACGATGACCTCCTCCATAAGACAAGGCTAACACTAAGCCCAGGACTGTGACGTCATTTTATAAGTAATAAAGATAAAACGCTAATCTTTTAGGCATATTGTCTATACTGCATGGAAAGTTAAGTGTCTGCTGTAGACTCCGTATCAGGTCTTCCATTGTCAGGTCTTCCGCGTCGGGTCTTCTGTGTCAGGTCATATGTGTCAGGTCTTCTGCGTCAGGTTGTAATTGGCAAGTCTTCTGTGTCAGGTTTTCTGTGTCAGGTCATCTGTGTCTAGTCTGTGTCAGGTCTTCGGTGTCATGTCTTCTGTGTCAGGTCTTCTGTGTCAGGTCTTCCGTGCCAGGTCTTCTGTGTCAGGTCTTCCGTGTCAGGTCGTCTATGTCAGGTCATCTGTGTCAGATCTTCTGTGTCAGGTCTTCCGTGTCAGGTCTTCCGTGCCAGGACTTCTGTGTCAGGTCTTCCGTGTCAGGTCGTCTGTGTCAGGTTTTCTGTGTCATGTCGTCTGTGTCAGGTCTTCTGTGTCATGTCTTTTGTGTCAGGTCGTCTGTGTCACGTCGTCTATGTCAGGTCGTCTGTGTCAGGTCGTCTGTGTCAGGTCTTCTGTGTCAGGTCTTCTGTGTCAGGTCTTCTGTGTCAGGTCTTCTGTGTCAGGTCTTCCGTGCCAGATCTTCTGTGTCAGGTCGTCTGTGTCAGGCAGGTCTTCTGTGTCAGATCGCAATTGTCAGGTCTTCTGTGTCAGGTTTTCTGTGTCAGGTTGTCTGTGTCAGGTCGTCTGTGTCAGATCATCTGTGTCAGGTCGTCTGTATGTAGGATGTATTTTAGTCCTTAACTTCATGGGGCAGATTTAACTCAAGTAACAAACATCATCATCATCAACATCATAATAATCATCATCATTATCGCCAGGATCACCATCATCATCATCACCTCATTATTTCTGTTCGCTCCTGATACAGCACGTAACCACCGCTACAACTGGCCTAGTTGACCTTCACCAAACCGTTCATGTCTTCTCGCAGAAGTGATTTCTGACTCAACTACATGGTTTGTGTGACGGCATTGCCTCCCCTGATTTGCAGTAGTGGTCCAACAGTGGCCAAAATTCAAGAGTATCTAATATGGGCTTCAAAAGATGTCTACCTTCGCACAAGATTACTCTTGGCAGATTTGTAAATAGAAGGGTAATGACTCTTCTATCTCAATTGAGTTTTTACAAGATATTCAGATAAGCGAAAACAATACTGCATTGGCTGAGCCCGTTAATTCTAGAATCTGCCAAAAACGTTTGTGAAGAATTAAGCAATGATTAATCTTAGCTCGTTCAAGCCCCCACCTCTGATTTACTCAGTGGAATTCTTATTATTCTGATAAAGCTCTGTGTTTAGTAAATTGACTGAGACAAACATGCAGTACATTTAAAATGATTAAATCGAAGTTGAATTTCTAAAATTACAAATAACAAAATTTAATAATCACTTAAGGTTTAACAGTTTGAAAATAATTGAATAGTTTGAAATACAAGATTCATCATTGATTGATAGTAGGTTCTATGACAAAAGTTCACTTCGGCAGCTTATATATTGCACTTACTGCCAGTGGTTGTTTCTGCTCCAGCTGGGTTGGTTCTTGATGGACTGATCACTGATATCGCTAGTCCGTGGTCAAGGATGTAGGGTGCAGCTCGTTCCCAGGAGTGTCAGGGAGAGTCTACAAAGTTGGTCCCTCGTATTAAAGCTCAGGCCACTGTTCCCTTTTGGTTCCGGAGATAGTACCCTTCAACGGGTACCACCACTAACAACTATAGTAAAAGAATAGAAACGAAACGCTCTCCTGAGTATTGCGTTTCCCGACACATTTTTATGTGTCCTCTTTCTTATTCCACCATCCCATTTACTCAGAATTTACAGTCGATGAGAATTAAATTTAATTCCACGGGATAAAACTTTCTTTACATTTAAATTGAATAGCTTTTATATTAACTTTACATTTAAACGAAAAGGTTAATAGTACAGATAGAATTTGCTTACATTTACATTTCCACTGATTGAAAAGTGTTCCCAATATAAATTGAATATGTTTTCATTTACAGTTACACTAATTTGAAAAGATTGAAACTTCCATTAATTTTAAAGTGAAAATGTAAACATCGACATCTACACTCGTTTGAAACTGTAAGTATTATAATTAGAATGTGCATCATTTCTTTCATTTGTTCTTCCCTGCTCCATATGGAACTTATGACTACTGATGCACTTAGTTCTCCTTAAATAACTAGCAATAAATCAGTCGCAAGCCCGTGAAGTGCGGTTCATAAAATCATCATTCTGTGCGCTGCGGTTGCCAGCCTCAAATGACTGGGATATCCACTAGAGATTTTCACATATTAATATTCACATGGTAATATATACATATTAGTTCACATGTTAGTAATGAAAATATAGAATGTAAAATGACAACTTACGCCAATCCTGGCTCACAGACATTTTGCTCAGATGAATGAAGTTAAGGCACTAGCCGATACCTTTTTACACGTGTACTTGGGGTCGTCAATTTTTAACTTTAATTCCCTCTCTGACTTCGTGTGGTCAGTTTCCTCAGATATTCCGGGTTTCTTTATTTAAAATGATAGAGATTTTCTGGGCTGTTTTTGTAAGTCCGTCAAGATTCTCCAATAAAAAGTGCCCGGTCTGATAAAGTGGAATTCTGAATTCTAACTTCTGGCAAGGCTGGTGTCTTGGCAAGCGTGAATCTCACAATGAATTAAAATTGCGAAAAGGTCAGGTTATATTCCTGTCCTACCCCCGCATCTGTTTATGACAAATCTAAAAAAGCTCCCATCATTTCAAACATGCTGGGGGGTGGGGGAATTTTAAAGAATTCCTGACATGGAAAAATTTTGAAAGTAATTCAGAGGTCACTGATAAACCTCTAGTTGATAACTCTCTTTTTGCTCATCATTTGATAAATGTAAGCTCACCAGAACATCACCAGAGTTAAATGCTGTGTTGTCGTGTTGCTTGTGGTTTGAGTATGGAATGTCAACTTGACCTACGCAGTGGTGTGTAGACATAGATTGAGTATAATATGCGAATGATAAGAAGAGTTCGTGGTGTTGACAAATGGTCTTTTTCTCACACTCATGTATGGCTGGAAGTCATCGACACCAACTACTGTGTACCTTTGCTATAGTTTAATTGGACGTACACACTCGACAGCACGAATAGTGACAAATCACAGGTTGGCATAATACATCATGGTACAGTGGATAAATGGTCTTGCAATGATACATGGGCACTCATGTAGAATAATTGCATAATTGACTGTCAGTAGACAAGCACTCAGTATTGCCCATATATATATATATATATATCATCTGAGTTTACTGACAAAGCACGTCAGATTATAAACAACATTCAAGATGGCTTCTAGACCTAACCTCGTCTAGCGAAGATTCCTTAACATAATGTTCAGCACATATTTTTCATATAATCATATTGAACCGCTAGTACTGGGTTCTCATGTGTAGCAGTGATCTCTGGACTCATCAAGCGATAATACGGGGTATCCCTTTCTCTTCTTGAAAGTCACAAAATATTTGAATACAAGATGGCTTCTCTCGTGAGCTGTCACTCACGTTTGGATACAGATAATGAATCTGTATTAAAGTTAGTCATTCATTAAATGTTCTCATAGCTCTGTAGATTCTATCATGATACAATTGACTTCATCATACAAGATATAGTGCTGCTAGGAATGAATGTCATCTTCATCTAGTTAAATATATTCTCTCAGACGTACAAATCGTGCCTATCGAAAAAACGGTGGCTTCGTAAGAGAGTTCATAAGGAGAATCTTTTGTTACCTTGGTATCAGAAATATGATTCTGCCATTCCTTGGCAATAAGAATAAACACTGGGGTAAAGCATACACGATAGGTCTAGACGACTATCACTTTCCCCATAAATACTGAGATCACTTTTACCGGCGACAAGCCGCTACACAAAAATCACAGCCCCCATCAGGGCGAAGCCAAATCACACCTCTCTAGCGACACATCCGCCGAACAGCCCTTTGACCTTTCTAACGACAAAAGACCATATAGTTCGACTTAGATATGTAAAGATATACAGATATAAGACAGACTCGTCCTACTTAGACAAACAATACACATAAATTCAGGCCATAGATACACTGAAGCAAGAACAACCTATTTCTACCCAAACAAAGAATAAATCGCAGTAAAACTGGATTCATCCGCGGAGTTCGATCGAAAGTGACGACACTCCTTTCAAGGGAAGTAACTCAATAATGACTTTTCCTTAAACACTAAAAAGTATCTATTTTGTTTACAAAATATTTGCGAACATAACAAGCATACAAATGTATTATATTGTAAGATATCAAAGACTGCACGTAACAGTCACCTCTCCCAAATATAGCATGAAAATATGCGATCCCTTGTGTACCAGCTCACAAACATATATGTAAACTCATACGACAATGTGTGTAAGATGTAACAAGTTATTACTATCTAAAGTAATCTTGTCATAACAAGTCTGACAGGAAGCGATTAGGTCATTGTTGTCTGTCCAAAATGTATCACCCAGACAAATAATCTCTTTTCTGTCGCGTACCCTGGCCTTATCAGCAATTAGCAAATACGCTGGCGATTTCCATGTTAATCGGTTGCGGCCAAGGTGTGGTACGCGAGAATATGCCTGTCGTTAATATTACCTCCACCGCTCCTTGCAAAGCTTTAGGGAAGAGACGGGTAACAAACAGACGTGGTGACTTATCAGCGAGAGGAGTGTAAGCAGGAAAGTACAAAATATCTGCTACAGCGGACAGAGAAAGAAAAGGGTGCGACGCTGAAAAAATCGCAATAAAATCAATACAAAAATGTAACTGATTACTCCGTAGTGAAAAAGAGATTGGAAAGAGGTCGCCCCAAATTCCATCTTGTGACAGTGCGTGAAACGATGATGTCATGCATGACTGTCCAAAATGTGTCGCACAGACGAGTAATCTCGATTTCTGTCGCTTGAGCACACAAAATCCGTCTCTGTACTATCTTGGCATAGAACGTAACCTGGCGTTATCAGCGATTAAACAAATGCGCTGGGCGATTTTAGTGTTAATCTGTAGTCAGATGTCGGCCACACCCGATATTAACCAACATATTTGTCGATTAATCATTACCTCAGCCAAGTTCCTTGCTGTGGTGGGTTTTGATGTTAAGAAGAATGGTGTGCATATAGTTGTACTTGAGTGAGATCAACTGTGAAGGTCTCTGAGGTAAACAATGGACAGCTGTGTTACAGAGTATCTTTCTTGTTACCACCCTACGATCTCACTCTAAGTTATATTTTTATTGACTAGCGTGACTGAAAGCTACATAAAGTGTCTAGGGTATTGTAAGAGTGTTGGTCAAGAATCTCAATACAAAACATATACAAACATATACTAATTACTATGATAAACTCAACCAACTCCAGCTGTTAAATTTTATATTTAAAATTTCTTTTGTTAAACTTTATTGGTCCTGAGCCTAAAGTTGTTTTGGTCAGGACTACAGTTCAATGAGAATCAATTTAGATGGATAGATATATTTACAAATATATATAAAGATATTTACATACAACAGACAATATGTCCATAGTACATTGTTACAAATTTTCAAGTTAATGTTAATTAGTCTATTTACTACTGGTACTAGAAGGCAGGTTGGGGATTATCATCATCCCAATGTTCTTTTGTTTCACTAGGATTGTTTATGTTAGTCTTTTGGAGGAACGTTTTTGTCTATACAGGAGATTTTTCTTTAGTCGTGATAAGTTGTCCCAGGCCAGATATTGCACTTATCTGGATCCTGGAATCACAGCAGTTGTAGTTGGTTTGGCCAAACACTTCAGTCTCCACTAGTCTTGTACTTCTTTAATACAAGCAGGTGCCAGAGACTCTTAGAAATCGTGCTGAATTTCTCTATCATCGAGTACCAGCACCAGACAAGTGCCAGCACGAACCCCTGTCGATGCAAGTTATGGTTCTGTCTTAATATCAAACGAATTCCTCCTACTTTACATGTAAACATATATTCAATACAAAAGAACATGGTCAGCTCTCTCTCTGACAACTCTGCTTCTACACTTTAGTTTGATGGAACAAATTGTAACAGTTTTCTTTTCTCTTCCCTAATGGATGCTACGCCTCTGTCATTACTGCAGTAATCTTTTCCATGCAATACGATAGGTGTAATGTTCCTGTATGACCATCATATATATATATAGTCCTGTAGTTTTAAACTTCTTAGATAGTCCCTTATATGATGGATCAACATCTAGGCCATGCCTAAATCTGCCATGGAACCATTTAATTACAATCTTTTACATGGCCTTTTCTTTTTTCACACAACCCTTTTTTAATTAAAAAGTCAATAAAATCAATCTTACCCCATATCAAGGAAATATAAACAAGTAACGATGAATTAGGCAATAGAATATGGCACACTTTCATCACTGCCTCTGTTCAGACTGCTTTCTGTTGTTAGTTAGTTTAAAACAAAGCACAAGTCTGCTCATCGCTGCTTGTTCCTCATATATTTTGAAAAAATGGCAGCGAGCAGCTTACTATTTCGTTAAAGTAAAAGGCTTTGGCCAATGAGACCAAGCATCTCTTTTTGAATGAAACTTTATTTTTTTTTAAATATCTCAAACCCCTATGTGTTACTATTACCAACTAGATTTGTATATTTAGGTTAGCCAATAATATTTCGGCTTCCTTCAAATTTCATCCAATCCACTTCATCGTACTATCTTAGCCTTTCTTTCACCTAATTTTTTCCCAGAAAAAATATGCTATCTAATCTAAGCAGACATGACTTGACCTGACAGTATCTCCAATTCGCTATGTATTATTACCAATATTTGATTATTTAATGGACTATTTAGATAACTAACAACATATTCTTGGTCAACAAGTCTTCAGGTACACGAATATATGATTTTTATGGGGCTAAGTGGCTTAGTTCAAATTTCTATCTTTTTTTCCATGTTAGTTGTTTATTTTTAAACTACCTCCTGTTCAATTCTTTTTCCATGTACTTTCAAGCTAAATACGAGAGTCTCTCGTAATACCCGAGAATTACGTCATTCGCAACAAGAGCTAAGCGTGTTTTCATGACCGTATTGTCCACATTTTCTAACGTTTACATCGTAATTTGCAAACCGCCTAATGCAAGACTAGCAAGTTGGTTTTATTTTTAGAAACAATGTGAGACGTGATTTGCGTTGGTTATCTATCCGTCCCTCTCCCTTCTACAATGTATTCTAGGCAAATACTTCATTGAACTTGGAAAAGTGGTACGTTTGTCTCAAGGACGAATTTGAAAAATAGGGTACCATTTTGGTTCGGTCAAGGCGTTATCAAATAATACGCTGAAGGCGTAGGCGACGACTACAATTCTCACCGAAAATTTGTAGTACTATCCTATCTTTGACTTTATGCACTATACTGTTATATTCTAATTTAGATATTGTATTTAGAAGTTCACGACACTTGCAAAGCAGGGAGAAACGGATAGCGAAACAAACATGACGACTTATTAGTGAGAGAAGTATAAGAATGTTTGAAAATTCAAATTATCTGCTACATAGGAGAGAAAAAAAAAGGTGCCGACCATGGAAGAGCACGTAACCTAGTCAGTATAACAATTGAAAATGAGTACTGCCTGAGTGAAGCAGAGATCGGCCTAAATAATGTCACAAAGGGCACAAAATGAATTACGGGATGGCACAAGAAATGAAAAGTTTCGAGGTCATTCTGTGACACACTCCCCTACCGCAATATCCGCTTTGAGACTATCTCTTTTAATCTATCAAATAGTGACATCTAATTTTCCAATCAAATACTGACATCTAAACAGTTAGGTCACAAATTAAAACTGAGAATCATAAAATATTATATACATTCTTCACTACTGTATGGTGTAGAAACATGGACATTGAATAAGCAATTGGAAGAACGAATTGAGACTCTAGAGATGTGGATATATAGACGAATGGGGCGCATCTCATGGAAAGAGAAGAGAACAAATAAGGAGGTCCTAGGAATATATGTTAGTAGGTTGAGGTGAATATATGTTAGTAGGTTCTGAGGTGGAACTCCAATGGAAAAAAGCCCACCCCAATATGTTAGTAGGTTGAGGTGGAATATATGTTAGTAGGTTGAGGTGGAATATATGTTAGTAGGTTGAGGTGGAATATATGTTAGTAGGTTGAGGTGGAATATATGTTAGTAGGTTGAGGTGGAATATATGTTAGTAGGTTGAGGTGGAATATATGTTAGTAGGTTGAGGTGGAATATATGTTAGTAGGTTCAGGTGGAATATATGTTAGTAGGTTCAGGTGGAATATATGTTAGTCGGTTGAGGTGGAATATGCATTTCAGAGGTGAAGTGTAGAATCGTTCAGGAAAAAGCAGCATCCAAATAAATAAAAATTATTGTATGCAATGAAATACTTTGTCTATGAAAAGAAGAAAAGGAATTCTTCATTGTTGTCTAGAGCCAATCCTAACATACGGAAGTGAGTCATGGACAACTAGTAAACATACATTCATTCATTCATAACCCTCCACTCCCAAAGGAGCATAGGCCTTCAACAAACACATGCCAAGTACTCCTGTCACGTGCCATTATCTCAAGTTCTTTCCACGTTCAACTCATCATTTTCACCTCTGTTTCCAGCTCTCTTCTCCTTGTGCTTCTTGGTGTACCTCTACCTCTCTTGCCCTGGGGGTTCCAGAACAAGGACTGCCTTGTAATGCTATCAACAATTTTCCTCAGTGTGTGTCCTATCCATCGCCATCGTCTTCTTCTCATCTCTTGTTCCACTGGCACTTGTCTGGTTCTTGTCATCAAGTAAACATACAGGCTGGCACAAAGATGTGGTTTTACAGAAGAATATTAAAAATAGAATTGACAGCAAAAAAGATTACTGAGGGTGTCATGAGTGTGTCCTAAAAGAAGCCAGTGTGCAAAGGAAGCTTATTACAATCATAAGAATGAAGCAATCCAGTTTCTTTTGAGCATGTTATGAGATGATGAAAAATGGAAAGTATTATGTCAACAGGAGAATTTGAAGGTAAAAAGTACGACGAACAGATTAGTTACTGGACAGTTTAATGTCGTGACATGGAAAGAAGACAACAACAGAATTATAATCAGTATTGGAGACAGGAAACTGTTGAGAGATGTGATCACCGATACAAACAGGCACGGTACTTGAAGATGATAAGAATGTAGAGAAATGTGTTCGTGCATGTATTCAAAACATTGTGAATTAGTCCGTGCTTTAATAAACGAGTGAGTGAGTGGGTGGATAAATGAAATCGTGGATAGATGAGTGAGGAAGCTAGTGAGCGAGTGAGTATGCGAGTGAGTAAGCGAGTGAGTGAGTGAACTAGTGAGTGTGTGTATAATTCATTCAGTCAGTTAATAACCATGGGCTATGTGTTTTCATTTCCGCTATCGAAAATAGAGAAACAACACTTTCATCCATTCAACTTTGAGATCTGTAGCTTAGGGTGAGGGTCAGGGTAAGGGTCATTTTAATTCTAGGCAGACAGACAGACAGATAGGGAAGGGCAGGGCAGGGCAAGGCATGGCAGGACAGATAGACGGGCGGACGGACGGACCGACGCACCGACGAACAGGCGGACGGACAGACAGACAGACGGACAGATGGATAAATGGATGGATGGATGGAGGGATGGATGGAGGGAAGGATGGATAGATAGCAGAGCAGACATACAATCTTCTTAGACAGTGCAAGGCGCAGTATGCCAACTGTTTCATTCAGTAATCGGCACATCACCGTTTACCATCTGACGCCCGCCCTTTAAATGCAAAATAAAATCTATTTTCGCAGTTCACCATTTCCTTCACGTTAAAACCTTTACTTTAGTTGAGTCATTTCCGCCGTATTTTACATTGCCTTTGTAGTTATTTAAAACTGCCTGGGTCAATGTCTGTTACACCTTGAAAGATTAAAAATGTACCAAGGAAGGATGCTGTCGCAAAGTTTCAGGTTTCTACGATGAGCGAATTTTAAACATTTTGAGCGTTGAATATTTGAAACGCGACAAATATACATCAGGTGATGCTAACTAAAAGTGTTAAAAAAAACCTCAAGACTATTTTTAACCCTTATTCTATTAACTGCCTATGAATACACCCACTGCAAACATCACAGGATTTCATTTGGCCTATTGTCACCGTACCTGGTCTTGGATCACGTGAGATTTGCTAGAAAAGTCTCGAGCGCATACACATCTGTGGGAGAAGGTATGGATTGAGTGATAAGAAGGTTATAATCTGTTACAATTTCTTGACATCAGAACGTCCAACAAGGGAAGGTTTCAGGATTCATTCATCTTGTCTTTTGATACGTAGTGACAGCCTGGTGCGATTTCTCTTTGTAAGTACGTGACTAGTGCCGTTGAGTTTTATCAAATGTTTGTGTTCATGTTACGTAGTGACTTGTTAAGACAGAAGGACCTTTACTTCAATTTTAAAGAAATTGGAGGACAACGAAACAGCATTAGATAAGCTTCACCTGTATCCGCTTATCTACCATCCATAGGTCACCAAGAGCCGACGCTCAGTGACAGTGGATCAAAGAAGAAGAAGAAGAAGAATCCACCATCCTGGCAGAGTGTCTACCCCGTTCAAACTAATTTTTCGATATAATTAGGGTATTCAGTGTTACTTTATTTTCTTTTAAGTTTACATCACAATGTTTTTTGCAATTAATTGTATTTGTTGTGATCTATTTGCATTACAATTAGTTGTTGTTTTCTGTTTTTCTATAAAATTTACAATATATTTAATTTGGTGTTTTGTGTTTCCATGTTAAAGATATTGTTTAAACAGAATGAATTTTCAGTGCACTTAAAATTATACAGAAATTGAAGAATGTGTTCAGCATAAATACGTTAATTTTTAACTCAAAGTTCAAGGCAGTATAATTATGGCTTTATAACATGTAAGACAATAAGATCGAACACAGACTGTCGTAAATGGGTGATTGAGTTGAAAAACGAGAAGAAAAAAAGTTGTTAGAGGAATCAAAGAGTAATAACTTACTTTCTTACTTACTTAGTCATTCCTCTTATACTCTGGGGTGTAGAGACTTGCCACAGAGAGCGCCATACTGTCCTATTGGCTGCCTTCTTCCTGGCCTGGTTCCAGTCTAGTCCTCGGTTCTTCAGTTTGTCTAATGTTGTCCTCCCAGCGGACTCTGGGTCGTCCTGGAGGTCTGGATCCCTGGCTCTTAGTTTCCCATACTTGCGTTAGCTGATCTTCTCCCATTCTGCATCCTTGGCCAAACAATCGTAGTTAGGACTGTTCTACTTGGGTCTGCAGGGGCTGGGTTCTGAGGCCTTGCCGTATCGTCTGGTTGCGAACCATGTCTCTTATTGTTACTTCAGCTACCTTCCTCAGATACCTCATGTCTCAGGTTTAAAGGGTAATAACTAGGTATTCAATTCAATACCCTTTAGCTCCCCAAGGAGCATAGGCCTTCAACAAACACATGCCAAGTCTTCCTGTCCTGTGCCATCCGCTCAAGTTATTTCCATGTTTTCCTCATCATTTTCACCTCTGTTTCCAGTTCTCTTCTCCATGTGTTTTTTGGTCTACCTCTGCCTCTCTTTCCCTGTGGATTCCAGAACAAGGACTGCCTTGTAATGCTATCAACAGGTTTCCGCAATGTGTGTCCTATCCATCGCCAGCGTCTTCTTCTAACTCTTGTTCCACTGGCACTTGTCTGGTTCTTGTCATCAATTCCACATTTGTAACTGTCATACCATTTCAGTCCCTCTAATCTACGCAAGCACCCGTTTATAAAAGTCTGTAGCTTTTTGGTTGTTGATTTTGTGTAACTAGGTGTAATAATTACGAAATAGTCTGAGAAGAGTTAATGAGATAGACTGTGAATTGTATTCACCATAATAGTAAATGAGAAACATTTCATTAGAGTTCTAGGAATTTAAAGTAACATGTAGTTTTTATAGTTCTGATAAATTGAGCTACTATATAGAAGGATTTCGTGAGCTGAAAGTGTTCAGCTGTGGATAAGGTGGTTCTTATGAGTTGCTCATATCGCTGTAGGAGACGTTGAATCAATCAATGATGGTTTAACTCTTGTCCATGTTAAGGTGTAAGTTCTGACGTTCACGGCAAATAAATATGTCTTTGTAACAAATAGAGGGTAATTGCAAAATCACTTCCTGTTTTATCTTTTTATATTCTGACTTGCGCCCAAACAAGAAGCAATTACTGCTTTTTGATAAATAAAGCTTTTTTTTTAATTTATTTCCAGAAACAAAATAAAATAAGTCAAACTTAAAATGACCAATGTACTGACTTTACGAGACAGTGAAAATTGGTCCCCGCTCATAAGAATAATAATAAAAGCCCCTTCAGTCACAACTGACTATAGGAAAGCGCCCCTGAGGTAACAGCCCTCAGCTGCCTATTTTCCTGGTATTTTTTTCGACGTTTTCTCCTTTCTTCTGCTTGTTGTGTGAGCTTCTTTTCGCCCAAACTGAGGGGGCGCCGCAGACAGCAGCGCCACTTGGTGCAATCGGCAGCCTCATCCTCCCAGGTTGCCGGATTTATGTCCAGTGCCCTCATGTCCCCCTTGCACACATCTTTGAATCTCAGCACGGTAAGCCCAACTGTTCTTTTGCCATCCGCCAGGTGTCCGTAGAAGATATACCGACACCTATAGGGTGAAGCTGGAGTATCCTCTCCAGGGCGCGAGCTTCGACACAGTTAAATAGAGATGAAGATGTTGCCCATGCAGCATGTTCCCCATCTCCACGCAGCCGGTAGTTACAAAGGAACGGCAGTAGCCGATACAGTTTGGTACCAGCAACGTCGCAGGAGTTGCCAGAGTCAGGTCTAATCCGCTCAGAAATCAAGTATTGAACAGACAGGATCACATGCTGAACTGTAAATGTAATGTAACATCGCATTTTATGGATTCTTCTTCTTCTTCATACACTCTCAGACGTCTACTTGAATATTTTGAAAGATAGCATGGTCAGCTTGAGGTTATTTGTATATCCATAGAGTTTGTCCAGGCATGGTACTTGTGACGGTCACATATGCTTTATCTGTTGCTCATAAGTTGGGCATCTTTAAAGCAGATGTACAGCAATCATTTTATCGATGCCACAGTTACACTCATCGGTAGATCCTATCTTTACCTTGTTCAATTGATGATATTCCAATCTGTTGTGACCCGTGCGGATTATCACTTGTTCTCTTCTGTTGAGCTGATAATATGCATCATTTTGTGTGTGTGTGTCCTGGATGCTCTGCCTCCCATTTGTTACTGTATCTGGTTCTGATAAAGCTCTTTGCCTCTTCGAAAGTTATGCGTGTATCAAGTTGAGGTAGCTTTCCACCTTCGTTTTCCAATCTGTCAGCTTCTTCATTGCCGAAGCTGCTACAATGAGATGGGATCCATTGTATCACAACTCTTTTGAATCGTTGACATAGTTTGTGGAGCACTACTGTTAGATCATCCAGGTCTGCATTATTCTGGCTCCTCAACGTTGCAGCTACTGACAGTGTGCCTGTGATGAAAACAACTTGTCTCTCGGTGCTTTCCTGTGTCATTAGAACCTCTACTACAGTTTGCAATGACTCTTTCTCTGCTCTGAAGTTACTCGAGAATTTTCTTGTTGCCACTGACTGCTTTTGTGTGTACAAGTGCTTAACGTCAGAAGCACATCTCCACCTCCATCATCTGTTGCATTTGTTATTGATCCATCTGTGTATGCATGGGTGTGCTTGGGTAATGTTTCTCTATGTGTTTTGTCGTTATGGTTTTTCTGTCTGTTGCAGTCTGGCTCTCTTTTCTCTCGATGCCAGGAATGTTGTCTATCATTTCAGGAAAACAATGTTGTTTCCAAACTGGAAGCTTGTATGTAGCGTAGATGGGTTTAATTGTTGATACCGCATTTTTGAGAACTGCTCTCATCTTTGTTGTGGTTGATGCTACAAAGCTGCTTCGCCTGAGTCTTACCCTTCCAAGAGCATTTATTCTATGATACAATGGGTGGTCTGTTAGTCTCTTGAATTTTTCAGATTTGTGTTTTGCCCTGCTATCTCTTCTATCTTCCATTGGCTGGAGGTATGTAATCTTTTCGAGTTCTTTTATAGCTGTTGCTTCATGCCTCCTTTTATGATTCGCATTGCTTGGTTTTGTAGTCTGCTGATTTTATCGAAGTTATTTTATGGATTAACGGCAGTTAATTGTATTTATGTTGATATTTGTTTCATAAAAACTAGTTTTGAAAATAGGAATGAAGAAATAGTAATTTAAACATAGAAACTCACGTTTTAATTCTTCTTCTTCTTCCGTCCTTAACCGATCAAAGCAAATTACTCACAACAGTAGGTTTTCTTTGCCAATCACGCCTGTATCAAAGATATAAAGATTACAACTGTGAGTCGTCACATTAAATTTTTATGCACAACTAAGTGTAATCTTATAACGGCAGTAAAATGTACAGAAAAGGGATTAATCTTGTGTGACGGCATCGTTCTTTGGATTTAATGGAAATCAATATCATCCATCAACTGTCAGCTCCAAATGAGCATAGGCCACCAATAAAAACATTCCTCCTCTTGCGTTCCATCAAGACCAGATTTTCCTATGTCTTCGTTTGATTTCTGTTTCCACCTCTGGTCTGTGTGCGTATGTATGTGAGTTTAATTATTTTTTTGTTTGTTTTGGTCTCATTCTTCTTCTGTTACCCTAACGGTTCGAGAACAAGGACTGTTGTGTAATGCTATCATCAGGTTTGCTCAGTGTGTGTCCTGTCCATCTCCAGCGTAATATTTTCATCTCTTGTTCCACTGGCTTTTGTCATCAGTTCCACATTAGTGATTTTGTCATACCATTTCAGTCCTTCTATTCTACGCAAGCACCCATTTATGAAAGCGTGTCACCGAGACCCGAAAGAGGAGCAAGGAATAATAACACTGTACTATACCATGCATGTCGTAAAAGGCGATTAAGAAGGGTTGAGCATGAGGCCGGCTGCCTAATGCTGTAGACAGTTTAAGCTCAAAAGCTTCATTTAATTAAAAGAAACAAACAGAAACTAGTAGCACGTGAAGTAAAGACAAGTGTCGTCATTCTAGAACATCCAGTGTCAAATATAAAAAAGGAAAACCCCGAGAAAAACTCATCAAGAAGAGAAATGGAGAAATTCAAAAGTAAGCTAAAGAAGACACAGAGAGTTTGGAAGTGAATAGTGTACACACACACACACACACACACACACACACACACACACACACACACACACACCACACACACACACACACCACACACACACACACACACACACACACACACACACACACACACACACCACACCCACACACACACACCACACACACACCACACACACACACACACACACACACACACACACACACACACACACACACACACACACACACACACACACACACACACACACACAGAAGAAATAATCTCTTAGCTTCACAAGATGGCCCTTGTTTGGGACCCCAAGGTAACATTACCTACCCCCTCCCCGCCCCCACCCCCTCCCCACCCCCCACCCCCACCCCCCACCCCACACCCCCCCCCCCCCCCCCCCTCCCACACACACCCACCCCCCCCCCCCCCCCCACCCCCCCCCCACACCCCCCCCCCCCCCCCACCTAAAAGCAAGAAAACCATGGAGAAAAGCACTATAAAAGAAGACATTAAATATGGGTTTCAACAAACTGCTTAAAACTGGAGAAATGAGATCGAAATTTTGAAACCCTATGAACGGCATTGAACTGAAAGTTAAGAATATGTATAACTTATCTTTACAGATTCCCCATCCCTTCGCCCAAGAATGCTATAATTCTGTTCCATTTTAAAACAGTGATTAAACATCTATTACTTTCAATTTGCTTTTTAGGTGCCACAACAATGAAGACCTTACTGTATGTTTTCGTCTTGTGCGCCCTTGGCGGCACGTGCAGAGCTGGTTCCCAAAATAGCTTGCCGCCTGCTTGCACTTTCTTGGAATGGATGAAAAATGAATGTAAACTTGAAGCTGGCCAGGGCGCTGGCGACGGGAATAGCCAAATGTATAAAAATGATTTAGGTAAGATGATGTGTTGCGCGGATGGGTGGTTGTTAGCAGGGGAGGACTGAACTTTGGGCATTTCGGGAGCTATGTGGGGTCCTACAGCTGAGATTTAGACATTTACAACCAGTAATCAATGTGAAATCAGTAGTCATGGACAGTGACCCCTTTTTGGACATTGGCCCCCCAAGCACTGTCAGTCCGCCCCTGTTTGCTAATATACATTTTGTGCTGACAAAAATATCATTACATGACATTTGATCCAACACTTCTAAATTATTATTACGTGTGTAGATATTTAATCTTATCGTTAAAATTGTTATAGAAAAAGAGACAAAAGCATTTTAACGGTGGCCGCAGCCAACAAATAAATACAGTGATAATTCTTCTTCTGCTTCTTGTTCTTCAGGTCACATGCTAGCTGGCGTGGGTGATCATGTCTCTGCAGCATGATACTGTGTGTCTTGGTACTATTTATCATTTCTGTTGCTGACTTTTAGTTCCATGCCCCGGTGTCTAGATGTCCTGTATCTTCTCTCTTTGTCGTTGTCTTATCAATATGGTTGTCTTATCTATATCGTTGTCTATCTATATCGTTGTCTTATCTATATCGTTGTCTATCTATATGGTTGTCTATCTATATCGTTGTCTACCTATATCGTTGTCTATCTATATCGTTGTATATCTATATGGTTGTCTATCTATATCGTTGTCTATCTATATCGTTGTCTATCTATATGGTTGTGATAAAAGGCGTTTTTATTGTGATGTTACTGCTTTCATAAGATTATACTGGACACATAAATGAATGGTCAACTCGTTCCGACACAGTGCTGACATCGAGTGAGAATGTAGATGTAAAGGACGCGAATGTGTGTACAGTTCTGTTGAGTTGACAAGTCACTCACTCAATCATAGTTAGAAGTCAATAAAGGATAGACTGCTGATGACGTTTCATACATTTAATAATGGACGTACACTTCGACATCACGATTACAGTCACTTGAACAGGTTGGCAAAAATCATCGTATACTTGAAAAATGGGTGACAATATCAGATGTACATTTATGTGGCATGTAAATATAATGGAACGATAGTAGGCAAGCACTCAATATTCTGGTTGTCTATCGTCTCATGCTTCAACTGACTAATCGCGTCAGTTAAGGTGGATACATAATCATCAACAATGGTTCACTGTCAGAACCTTCTCCTGGCTAAGTTTCTCAAGCCGTAAATTCATCAAATGTTTATAGCAACAATGTTAAACCACAGTAGTGGGTTTTCATAATATATAGATCTCTGTACCATCATCAGATAATAAGACCTTTTCTGTTCTCCGACGATGATCCGCTTACAATGGCGGGATCCAAAAAATGGCTCTCCTCCGTGAGCTTCGCTCACCCAAGATGAAAAATTATGAAGCAGAATTAATTCGTAATTCGTACATAAATGTCCTCATTGGGCTTCTATACATTTCTGCTATCAATAAGGCTGGATACATCAAGTAATCTAGTGCTGCTAGATAACACGTCATCTTCATCTGTTGTCAACAATCCTAGATATACGATAATACGTCTCTCATCTAGGCTTTGCAAAAAAAGTTCAGCAAAAAAGGTTTTGGTTTTACCTGGCTTTAGGAAAACACACACTAGCGAATAACGCAAGCCATTCCTTGGCGTTAATAATCAACATTAGGAGAATCTCTGATACTACAGTCATACAGAGAAACAATCTCCTTCCTAGAATAAATCACAGAGATCAATCTTCAGACATTCTAGTCGAACCAGCCCATAGCAGCGACGACATGACAGCAGCCTTCTCTGTCGACACCCCAAATCGACGCATGCGCAGAAATGCCTTTGACCCCAGAGTTCAGCTCAAAAAATAGACCGACATAGAAATACAAAGGTACAAAGATAATAAGACCGAATCACCTTAAATAGTCAAGGAATAAATATAAATTCGGGCCATAAACATTTTAAGCAAGACCAATCTGTTTCTGGCCATACCAGACGCAGAATGACGTAAATCTAATATTCATACGCCAGATTGTGACACAAGAACAGATAACCCATATAACCGAATATAACACCGATCAATCAGGGTTCTGTCCCTTAGACTAAGAATCATTGATTCTTAAATAAAATACTTTTCATCAGACAAATAGATATACTTTACATTTGTATGCCTACCAAAAGTAATCTGTGCGTCACAGACTACCACACAAAAGAATCTGTGCGCAACAGGTTGTCTATCTATATCGTTGTCTACCTATATCGTTGTCTATCTATATCGTTGTCTGTCTATATCGTTGTCTATCGTTGTCTATCTATATCGTTGTCTATCTATATCGTTGTCTATCTATATCGTTGTCTATGTATATCGTTGTCTATCTATATCGTTGTCTATCTATATCGTTGTCTATCTATATCGTTGTCTATCTTTATCGTTGTCTATCTATATCGTTGTATGTCTATATCGTTGTCTATCTATATCGTTGTCTATCTATATAGTTGTCTTATCTATATCGTTGTCTATCTATATCGTTGTCTTATCTATATCGCTGTATATCTATATGGTTGTCTATCGTTGTCTATCTATTTCGTTGTCTATCTATATCGTTGTCTATCTATATCGCTGTATATCTATATGGTTGTCTATCTATATCGTTGTCTTATCTTTATCGTTGTCTATCTATATCGCTGTATATCTATATGGTTGTCTATCGTTGTCTATCTATATCGTTGTCTATCTATATCGTTGTATGTCTATATCGTTGTCTATCTATATGGTTGTATGTCTATATCGTTGTCTATCTATATCGTTGTCTATTTATATCATTGTATGTCTATATCGTTGTAGGTCTATATCCTTGTCTATCTATATCGTTGTCTATCTATATCGTTGTATGTCTATCTCGTTGTCTATCTATATAGTTGTCTATCTATATCGTTGTCTATATATATTGTTGTATGTCTATATCGTTGTATGTCTATATCGTTGTCTATCTATATGGTTGTATGTCTATATCATTGTCTATTTATATTGTTGTCTATCTATATCGTTGTATGTCTATATCGTTGTTTATCTATATGGTTGTCTATCTATATCTTTTTATGTCTATATCGTTGTATATCCATATGGTTGTCTATCTATATCGTTGTATGCCTATATCGTTGTCTGTCTATATCGTTGTCTGTCTATATCGTTGTCTATCTATATCGTTGTATGTCTATATCGTTGTCTATCTTTATCGTTGTCTATCTATATCGTTGTCTATCTATCTATATCGTTGTCTATCTATATCGTTTTCTATCTATCTATGTGGTTGTCTATCTATATAGTTGTCTATCTATATCGTTGTCTATCTATATCGTTATCTATATGGTTGTCTATCTATATCGTTGTCTATCAATATCGTTGTCTATCTGTATCGTTGTCTATCTATATCGTTGTCTGACTATATCGTTGTCTATCTATTTCGTTGTCTATCTATATGGTTGTCTATCTATATCGTTGTCTATCTATATCGTTGTCTATCTATTTCGTTGTCTATTTATATGGTTGTCTATCTATATGGTTGTCTATCTATATCGTTGTCTATCTATTTCGTTGTCTATCAATATGGTTGTCTATCTATATCGTTGTCTTGTCTATCTATATCGTTGTCTTGTTTATCTGTATCGATGTCCATCTATATGGTTGTCTATCTATATCGTTGTCTATCTATTTCGTTGTCTATCAATATGGTTGTCTATCTATATCGTTGTCTTGTCTATCTATATCGTTGTCTTGTTTATCTGTATCGGTGTCTATCTATATGGTTGTCTATCTATATAGTTGTCTTGTCTATCTATATCGTTGTCTATCTCTATCGTTATATATCTATATCGTTGTCTATCTATCTATATCGTTGTCTATCTATAACGTTGTCTATCTATCTATATGGTTGTCTATGTAGATGGTTGTCTATCTACATCGTTGTCTATCTATATCGTTGTCTATCTATATCGTTGTCCATCTATATCGTTGTCCATCTATATCATTGTCTATCTATATGGTTGTCTATCTATATCGTTGTCTATCTGTATCGTTATCTATATGGTTGTCTATCTATATCGTTGTCTATCTATATCGTTGTCTATCTATATCGTTGTCTGTCTATATCGTTGTCTATCTATTTCATTGTCTATCTATATGGTTGTCTATCTATATCGTTGTCTGTCTATATCGTTGTCTGTCTATTTAGTTGTCTATTTATATGGTTGTCTATCTATATGGTTGTCTATCTATATCGCTGTCTATCTATTTCGTTGTCTATCAATATGGTTGTCTATCTATATGGTTGTCTATCTATATCGTTGTCTTGTCTATCTATATCGTTGTCTTGTCTATCAATATGGTTGTCTATCTATATAGTTGTCTATCTATATCGTTGTCTTGTATATCTATATCGGTGTCTATCTCTATGGTTGTCTATCTATATCGTTGTCTTGTTTATCTATATCGGTGTCTATCTTTATCGGTGTCTTGTCTATCTATATCGTTGTTTATCTATATGGTTGTCTATCTATATCGCTGTCTATCTTTATCGTTGTCTATCTATATCGTTGTTTATCTATATCGTTGTCTATCTATCTATATAGTTGTCTATCTATTTCGTTGTATATCAATATCGTTGTCTATCTATACCGTTGTCTATCTATATCGTTGTCTATCTATATCGTTGTCTATCTATATGGTTGTCTATCTATATCGATGTCTATCTATATCGTTGTCTGTCTATATCGTTGTCTATCTATATGGTTGTCTATCTATATCGTTGTCTATCTATATCGTTGTCTATCTATCTATATCGTTGTCTATCTAATCTATATCGTTGTCTATCTAATCTATGTCTATCTAATCTATGTCGTTGTCTGTCTATATCGTTATCTATCTGTATCGTTGTCTATCTTTATCTTTGTCTATCTATATCGTTGTCTATCTATCTATATCGTTGTCTTTGACTGTATTAATCTTTCACAATATAACCGATCTGTCTTCTTCTTATAACATCTCCAAAAAACAAAAATATATTGTTTTTCTAATATTAATAATAAGTTTCCAGTGCACATGGACATCTTCCACAACATCCTCATTTACTTTCCGCATCTGTCCATGTTATTCTTTACATTCTTCAGCTGCCATGGCCGCAAGGAAGGTCGGCTACAATGGATCTCCAAAGTCTTCCGTCTCTCGTCTTAGTAGTACACTCTGATATAGACTCTTTCCTGTCTCTCGTCTTAGTAGTACACTCTGATATAGACTCTTTCCTGTCTCTCGTCTTAGTAGTACACTCTGATATAGACTCTTTCCTGTCTCTCGTCTTAGTAGTACACTCTGATATAGACTCTTTCCTGTCTCTCGTCTTAGTAGTACACTCTGATATAGACTCTTTCCCGTCCATCTCTTGATGTTATCTTCTCACTTATGGCGCTGTCTTCCCATTGCACGTTTGCCTTCAACTCTTTCTTCTATTATGGTCTTCTGCAAGGTGTTATGTCTTTTTATATGGCCAAAATGTTTTAGCTGCCTAATTTTGATCTCCCTCATTAGTTCTCTTTTCATTCCTAGACTTTGTAGGACCTCTTTAATTGTTTTCTTCTCTTTCCATGAGATGCGCCCCATTCTTCTATACATCCACATCTCAAGCTGGCTCTCAGTTTTAATTTGTGGGTTAATTGTGTAGATGTCAGTATGTGTCTCATGTTGTTGAATGTAGCTTTCAGCATTCCTATTATCTTCTTGGTTTCTGTTTCACATCTACCATCTTCTGATACGATGTTCGCAAGTAAAATTGTTGCATATAGTTTTGATTACTCTGTTGGTTACCAATATTATCATTTCTGTATTTTGTCCTTATGGAGCCACATTTAAAGCTATTCACCTTAAGAGGAAGCCTACAGATAGGCGTTCATGTGTTCTTGTGGTGGTTTATGTATCTATATGTGTTACATTCTGAAATTGCCAGTCCAATGCGCAACCTCATTGTAGCTGTCTTCTGCGAGCCTGAGCGAGCAGTATCCTTGGTCTTTCCTTTTTCTGCTCTCAACCCCCCTTTTCACCCCCACTTTCTTCCCCCAGGCACTACGCCAAGAAGTGGTAAACTGTCCTGTAAAATTACTGCATTTGTTTTGTATCCAAGGTGGGATTAAAATTGAATACTGTTGGAACAGAGATGGCTTCATTGTTGCGTGCCATCTTTCTTTTAGATGTCTATTTTTAAAATGCATCACAGTAGTTTCTCTTTGTTAACTGTTTTAAAAATTTTATTTGTGGGTTTTTTTTTTTTTGGTTTTTTTTTTTTTTAAGGGACTGTTTTAAACGTTCATATAATTTTAGTTCCATTTCTTCTTCTATATTTTCTAAAGTTTCTGTCTGATCTCTGTTTTAGAAGTCATATTCACGTAGTTTCTGTTTTGTGCCAGTTTCGAAATCTACTGTAGTTTCTGTATGATCTTTATTTTAGTAAAGTTGTATTCGTGTGATTTCGGTTTTTGTACAACATTCGATATCTACTATAGTTTCTATTTGATCTCTATGTTAGTAGAAGTTGTATTCTTATGATTTCTGTTTTTGTGTCAAATTTGATATCTACTAAAGTTTCTGTTTGACCTCTGTTGTAGAAGTAGTTTTCATGTGATTTATGTTTTTGTGCCAGTTTCGATATATTCTATAGTTTCTGTCTGATCTCTATTTTAGAAGTTGTATTCGTGTTATTTCTGTTTTATGCCTCTTTCGATACTCTATGTAGTCGTTGTTTAATTGTGTTTTAGAAACCGTTTGCGTGTAATTTATTAGTTTTTGTATCTGCTATAGTTTTTGTTTGATTTATATTTTCGAAGTATTTGTGTAATTTATATTTTATATCTGTTCTACATCTTCTGTATTTTTTTTCCGAGTTCTATTTTAGAAGCATTCGTGTAATTTATTTTTTTTTTTTTATTTATTCTATAACTTCTGTAGTTTTTTTCAATCTCTAGTTTAGAAGCATTCGAGTAATTTTTTTTGTTTTTTTGTTGCCTGTTTCAATATCGTCTATAGTTCATAGATATTTTAAAGTCGTTTTGTTGTTATTCCTGCTTAATGATTGATCTTGAAAGCTTCTGTTAATGTAACTCGATACTAATTTTCTTGAATACTGACTTCTATAATAGTAGATGTGACCGCGAATTGATGGTGCAGGTGAGTTAATGAGAAACTACGGTAGTGAACTGGTGGTGTCGGTGAATTAATGAGGAACTACGGAAGTGAACTGATGTTGTAGGTGAATTAATGAGAAACTACTGTAGGGAACTGATGTGTGAGAATTAATGAGAAACTACGGTAGTGAACTGTTGGTGTCGGTGAGTTAATGAGAAACTACGGTAGTGAACTGTTGGTGTCGGTGAGTTAATGAGAAACTACGGTAGTGAACTGTTGGTGTCGGTGAGTTAATGAGAAACTACGGCAGTGAACTGATGGTGTGGGTGAATTAATGAGAAACTACGGAAGTGAACTGATGTTGTAGGTGAATTAATGAGAAACTACTGTAGGGAACTGATGTGTGAGAATTAATGAGAAACTACGGTAGTGAACTGTTGGTGTCGGTGAGTTAATGAGAAACTACGGCAGTGAACTGATGGTGTCGGTGAGTTAATGAGAAACTACGGTAGTGAACTGATGGTGTCGGTGAGTTAATGAGAAACTACGGTAGTGAACTGTTGGTGTCGGTGAGTTAATGAGAAACTACAGTAGTAAACTGATGGTGTGGGTGAAGTAATGAGAAACTACGATAGTGAACTTATGGTGTGTGTGAAGTAATGAGAAACTACGGTTGTCGTGGTTGAGTTAGAGTGTAGAGTATTTGTCGAGTTGGACAACAGTAGTGAAATCGACAAGGGATAGTGCACTGGCAGAGTTATAGATTACACTTTAGATAAGGTGTAAATAGGAGATGGACTTGAGACAACCTGGAAGAAGATTTATTCAAATGATCTCTCTCTCCAGGCCTCAACTCACTTTTACTGTCTAAGCATCTCCTGCTCTCACTCTTTTCTCTTATCATACATAGAGATTATAGTAAAGAGCTAAAAATACAAATATGGATGGAAAGGTCGTGAACAGCGTATTAATAAAGGTGTAAACTTTATTAAAGAAGAAAAAGCATGGAATTAATGCATATCATCACAACAACATAAAATTACATCAATAATCAAATAATCATCAATAGTCATCAATAATCATATACGCCAACAACCACACACACAGATCACCATTCATAAAACCTGTAGAACACAGAGAGATGAAATAACTGAGTGTCAGCCCGTCCGTTTTCGGGACCATATGAAATAGCTCCAGTAAGTGGTTTTTTCGTATATATCCTCCATCGGTGATGGAATTAACCTGAATAAAATCACTGTATAGGCGCTATCATTGGTGATTCCTCCCTACTGGCGCGAGGTGGGCTGGAAGACTCTATTTACCTTCTGTTTACCAAAATGAATAAACTGCGTGGCAGTCCGTCCGTTTTCGGGGACCAGATGAAATAGTCCGGACAGTGTGTTACTTGTAGATCCTTCGTGAGGGACTATGCCTACAAAACTGTCCTTGTTGGTACTATCATTGGTGACTCCCCCCTACTGGCGCGAGGTGGGCTGGGGGACGCTGTTTATCTCCTGCAGACCAACTGAATGAACTTAGCGACAGCCTGTCCGCTTTCGGGGACCAGGGGGAAAAGCTCCAGTAAGTGGTTTTTTCGTATATATCCGCCATCGGTGATGGAATTAACCTGAATAAAATCACTGTATAGGCGCTATCGTTGGTGACCGCTACTCGCGAGAGGGGGCTGGAACTCTGTCCATAGATGGCTGCTCATACGTGCGAGGTTTTAAGTATCCAGAAAATACACCAGAAGAAGTCACTTGAGGACAAAGAGACCCTGGCGCGCTTATCCGGCGCAAGGCTCCGCTTGGCTGTAAATCCTGTTTAAACTGGTTTGGCTGTGGTTTGCTGAGTGCCCCGTTTAGGCACAAAAAAAGGCGGGTGATATGGAATTCTGCTATAGGCATGCTGGGCGGGTTTGATATTCTGGAAGCCGCGATGCTCTGGCTGGTAATCCAATAGGCGAGTAGAGAGCTACTACTGCATTTGGCGATTCCAGATTTTGCGTTGGCTCCGTTGCACTGCGTGAGCTTAACTTGGCGTTGACAAAAAGGGGTTTTGATTCAGGAACGGGGTTGACGATTCGTTGCTAGATGTATACAGAAACCCTCTAGATCGAAGAGTATATGACTTTCTTCGCCTGACTGAAGTCTGCTCTAGCGATTCGGTCTCCCTGAAACTGAGACCCAAAAAGAGACACCCTTTTACTTCAAGCAAATAATAAATCACACTAACTTTATACAGAAAGTTTCGCTCCACTATGGGATTAAATTTATTGTAGTTATTGCTATGATAGTTTAGGGCTGTCTTTAACCATGTCTCCTGTTCCTTAAAAATATCAATTATCAACACGCGCCCGCATAGGCTTAATATCTTTTGCACCCCCAGGTACCTGTCAGTAAATGTTCTGACATCAAAAATCTACTCCTCTTCTCCCAATCTCAACATACAGGAAACCTAACCTGTAGTTACAGTTAAATGAATATGCTTATTCATCTTACAACATTAAATGAATTTACATAAACAGATTACAGCATTTGACATTACACAAATAAATCGTATGTCCCCTTTTGGAAAATATATTAGCATTCCACAAAATGAGTACAAAGAAAATGCAATGTTCTTGCTATAATAATACAGTTGTGGCTAGATCATACGATATAATTATATCTATGCCTGGTGACTGCTTTCAGTGAAAGTTATAGACTAGTGCCTAGCCACACAAGTAAGCATAAAATGATCCTCCCTTGCCACTGGAAATATCTATCAAAAGGAATAAGTGACTATCTCCTATAATCCAGAGTTATTACCTGCATCTCACTATTCAGTTTTAAAGTGAACAATCCACACCTGACATTATCTTACAGAAATGACAGTTAATTTTTGCTGACTCTTAACCCAATGGTAAGCATTCGTGGACTGATTCTACGCCTAATATCTGTTATTGTAAGTTTAACATTTAACCCATGATAAACCGTAACAGTTTAAGCACCACTTAATAGGCCGTAGACAGCGCTACCTTATCACTGAATAAATTACTAGGAGAAGTCCTCAGAAATAAATTCACTTCCCTAACAGATATATATAAAAGCTAACATGAATACATCATATTATAATTATAAGATATGTCAACTCACCCCGAAAAATGACTAGAACATAGGCAAACACATTCTAGTACTGTGTTAAAGTTTGCCTTATCTCATGATGGTCATCTACGGGCCAGGAAAATTTACGAATGTCTTTGTCTATTAAAACCAGTCTACTCTTATAGATCACAAGGGACGCCCCCCCCCCCCCCCCCCCCCCCCCGGACCTGGCCTGCATATTTCTACAGAAGTTCGGCGAAAGACGTAATCTAGAGTAAGACAAAAGAAATCGTGCGAAAGTTCCCCAGGTAGAGAAATGCATAACATTATGCTCTATCTTGTCTAAGGGGCGAAAACCCAAAGACTGACCGCGATTGTTATCTTCCCCTGAAACAGATCACACTCGTTACCCAGGCCTCAAAGGGTACCAGCCGCTCGTCATCAAACGTTTTAAAGCGACCAGAGAAATTCCCCTGTTGGGACCACAGAGGGTACCCGCCGCTAACGAACCGTTTCTTTCACAGAAACCGTCTTTGGCTCGTTCTAACACTTAAAGCGGACCCGAGAAATGTTTCTCTGGTCGAACAGGTGCGTTTAGATAACATTACGTCTAGCGTTAGCTGACCGCAGCTGGCCAGCGTAAACAACCTCGGGTGGGGTTGAGAAGGTGAAAAAATGTAGGTAGAATATGAAAGAAACGAAAATACAAAATGTCTCGGAAAACAGAACATTTAAGGGAGTAATCAAATTATGGACAAGATGGTAAAATAAATTATCTTGCACGTGACAACCGTAGTGAGCTGATGGTGTGGATGAAGTAATGAGAAACTACGATAATTAACTGATGGTGTGTGTGAATTAATGAAAACCTACGGTAGTGAACTGATGATGCTTGTGAGTTAATGAGAAACTACGGTAGTGAACTGATGGTGTGGGTAAAGTAATGAGAAACTACGGTAGTGAACTGATGATGTGGGTGAAGTAATGAGAAACTACGATAGTGAACAGATGGTGTTGGTGAAGTAATGAGAAACTACGATAATGAATTGATGGTGTGCGTGAATTAATGAGAAACTACGGCAGTGAACTGATATTATGGGTGAATTAATTAAAAACTACGGTAGTGAATTGATTATGTGGGTGAATTAATGAGAGACTACGGTAGTGAACTGTTGGTGTCGGTGAGTTAATGATAAACTATGGTAGCGAACTGTAGGTGTCGGTGAATTAATGATAAACTACGGTAGTGAACTGGCGGTGCGTATGAATTAGTGAGAAACTACGGTAGTGAACTGATGGTGTGGGTGAGTTAATGAGAAACTACGGTAGTGAAGTAATGGCGTGGGTGAATTCATGAGAAGCTACGGTAGTGAACTGATGATGTGAGTAAATTCATGAGAAACTACGGTAGTGACCTGATGATGTGGGTGAATTTATGAGAAACATCGGTAGTGAACTGATGATCTGGGTGAATTAATGAGAAACTACGGTATTGAAGTGTTGGTATTGATGAGTTAATGAGAGAACTGTTGGTATTGGTGAGTTAATGAGACGCTGTGATGGTGAACTGATGGGGAATGAATTAATGAGAGGCTGCGGTAGTAAGCTGTCGCTGATGATATTAAAATCGTAGTCCTTTAAGGGATGAACTAAATGTAGCGAGATTTGGTAAACACTTGCTTGGTTGTAGCGCGACACGCCCACGCGACACCCACACACACCAGCGCAAGGTCAGCGCTGCGGTCTTTCTTTGAAGTTGGTAGACAGCGGAAATGTGACTTACGGTTAAAAGCCATACAGTATTACTGAAGAATGAGGAAATAGCTATATAGGAATGTATGGCCGACTTTAAAAGTTTGCATTTACTGGACATTAAATTATTCACTACAGGAGAACGCATGGTTGGAATAATATTAAATAAATATAACTCAACAAAGGAGATAGGCTAGGAATTATATCCAAAAGGATATTATTCAAATATAAATAGTTTTAAAGATAATTAATATTTTTCACCTTCATCACATCGGCTAAAAGTTAGCTAATAATCTTTAAAAATTTATTACACTAACAAGCCTCAACGGAATTGTATAAAACTTATATGTAATGAAAGCCCCATATGGGGAAAAGGAAATGATATATAGGAAGGAAGGAAGGAGATAAGTGTGTGAGTGACAGAAGAGAAAAAACGAGTACAGGAAAAGCACAGATTGTTTCAAATAGCTTCAAAACAGGAGATGAAACTAAAATCTTTTGGGGAATTTGGGAGCTGCTTTCTCGTACGCGCGAGAGACTGAAATATAAGGACAGAGCGGCGCATTGTAAATCACACACCAAATCCAGAAGCCAGAGTGAGAAACTGGAGGACAGCCTCTGCAAGAAAAGTTCTATTTTCACGCTGCATGCAGGGCAGATTAAGTTAAGCCAATACAGTCTCACCGTGAGCTTATTAATCCTAAGAGGGTATGTAAGTTTATTAAAAATATATGTATTACTAATATCATTTTATTTCAGATTTTATTTCTGATTGATTGTAGCAGATATAATAAAAAAGGGAATGACGCTAACCAGAGATAACCTTCACCGGCATTGTCAGGAAGCATAACCATTAATTGGTTAGCCAAATATATTATGGCTAATTCTTGCCTGGAAGCTTACGACATACCAGCAAGTACATAAGTGACTTGACATCCATAAGTGGAAGGCAAAGGTTATATCGTACCCATGTATCATAACATGTGATTTATTCATGTATATTGTTAATTCTGCACCTTATACATTATCTTATCATGCTATCTCTGTAATATACTACCATGATTCATTCATTTACATACAAACACTGAAGACATGGTCGCATCATGAACAGCAGAGGGTGGTGAGATTGTTAGAACAATGGCCACCTATTACTTCTTGTTCCAGGTTTTTATGATCAATGTTTATGATCATTCCTGATCGAGAAACTAAAGACTTGAAGAAGTTGATCCAGCTCACTGAAGCCTAGAGGTCAACCAAACTTCAACACCTTAGTCCCCCGTAGTTATAGGGCGGGCTGAAGGAAAGTCTTCCGTACTCCAGTGTGTCGGAGGAACCTCGAGCAGACGTGGATAAAGTTGAGTTTATATATTTCCATCCAACAAATCCTGTGAGCAGTTCTAAAACGACTTTCTAATGATGAAAACTAGATGGCAAGAGATAATGTGACAAACTTGTTTTATAAATTCAGTGGAAGATAAATCCAAGACTTTTTCTATTAGTTATTTTAATTTGTAACTGTAAATAATCATACATTTTACCATCTTCCAACACCCATTTATCATTACAAGAATATATAGATGTACATAATAAATTGGATAATTGTACTCATTTGACTTGTTAAATTTTTAACTGTTAAATTTTGAGTTACTTTTTCTAATTTAATTATAATATCACATAGGGTTACGATAGCGAAGTAGCATCTTATACTTCTGAAGCCTAAATCTATTGTCCAGCTCAGAGTATTCACAGCTGTAACTCACTTGTGATACCAGTGTACTTCTCGGGCACTGGAACTTCATACTTTCTGGAGAGAGATTCTACTTCTGCTCTACCACTACTATCATACTAGGAAAACCTTTCGCTACATTGGGGGCTCTTTCGCGGGATATTATTTTGTATCCTGGGCCACTATCTATGTATTCTTCTATCTTGAGCCACAAATAGTTTGTAAAAAAATAAATTTTTTTTTTTTTGGAAAAAATTCTAAAAACTTAGAAATTTGTTTGTAATAGTAGTACCATTGAGTACGAAGTAAATAGGAAACGCTCACAAGGTTTTAAGGATTTGTCTTGTTCAAAGTAATTAATTGATTTTAATTAAGTTAGTTTGTTAGTGAAGATAAAATTATATACCCTCTGGTAAGTAAGCATCATGGCTGAATTGGTGAAGTTTAGAGCTGCGATTATGCAGGAAGGAAAAGACTTGGGTATGACAGGAGATGCTCTAATTCGATATATCACAACTGAAGTGGATAAATATTTAGATAGAGAGACCAAAAGAATGGAAGTTGAGGCTGAAGCTAAGAAATTAGAGGCAGAAAGAGAGACCAAAAGAATGGAAGTTGAGGCTGAAGCTAAGAAATTAGGGGCAGAAAGAGAGACTAAAAGAATGGAAGTTGAGACTGAAGCTAAGAAATTAGAAGCAGAGAGAGAAGCCAAAAGACTGGAAAGAGAAAAAAAGAGACTAATTTTGGAAGCTGAAGAAAGAAGGTTACAAAGAGCGCATGAGTTAAGTTTAAAGGAACTTGAACTCCAGGGAGCAGCTAGCAATCATGGTGCTAGCTCACCTCACTCTGAGAGTAGCTCCAACCATAGCGCGGCAAAGGGAGCCATGAGTTTCCACCTGGATCCATTTATTGAAAAAGAGGACGCCATTGAGTCGTACCTGGATAGATATGAGAGACTGGCCTCTACCTATGGATTGGAAAAGGAAAAATGGAGCCTTAAGCTATCTCAGGGGTTGAGGGGAGTTTCATACGATGTTTATTTAAAACTCTCAAAAGAAGACCAGGAAGATTATGAAATCTTAAAACAAGCTTTACTGGTCAGGTACGAAAAGAATTCTGAATCTTATAGAAAGAGATTCCGAACTGCTAAGCTACTTCCAGGAGAAAACTATCACCAGTTTTCTGCCAGATTGGAAACTTATCTGACAAAATGGATTAGCTTAGGAAAGTGTCAAGATATAAAAGAAATGGTCATGATGGAGCAACTGAGAGAATCCATGCCTCAAGAAATGAGAAAATTTCTTATGGAACAAGGAGCTGAGAGATTGGAAGATATTTTAACCATGGCTGAAAGATATCAAGCAGCTCAGTCAGAAGTATCAGGAAATAAGAAGAAGCAGGGTGAGAACTTCAAACCTTCACAAAACTTTACCAACTATGAACACAGGGACAATTCCAACAAGAACAAACACAGAACTGATTATAAAGACAAAAACCCTCTAGGATCAGAAAAGAAACCTCCAAGAAAGGAAGGAAAGTGGTGTAAATCTTGCCAAATGAGTAACCACAATACTGCGGAATGCAGACGGAAAAACCCTCCTCATCACGCTGCATGCCTTACAACAGAGAACAAGGGAAGGAAGGACCTGGCAGATAGTCAGAATGACCTCCATCATCCCCCTGTCTGTGAGGAAGTGACCTTGAATGGCACCCAAGTACTGTGCTTATATGATACAGGCTTGGACTTTGACTCAGTAGTGTGCTCTTCTCTGGTGAGTCCGGAACAGATAACCACAGAAACAGTGGAAATCAGAGGACCAGTCAAGGGAGCAGGAACCATGACACTGCCCATAGCCCGAATCAACATAAGATCTCGCTATGTGGAAGGAGAGATCAAAGCAGCAGTGATGGACAACCCTATCTACCCATTAATACTGGGATGTAGATATGTCTTTCTAGGAGAACCTATAAGACCCATAGTGATGGCAACAGTCCAGACCAGGGCAAGCTCTAAGAAAGAGGAGGACACTATCATCAATACTCATCCAGAAGAGATGAGAAAGGCTCAAACTGCTGACAGTACATTGAAGCCTTGCTTTGGCAAATTACCTAAAAGCCATAACCCTCCAGAGAAAGGAGACTTATATATGAAAAAAGGCCTACTATATAGAAAAGCTGGAACAGGACCAAAAGGACATGGACAGCTTGTAGTGCCAAAATCATACAGGGAGCAGGTTATGAAGCTAGGACATGCTATACCCTTCAGTGGACATATGGGAATAGGGGCCACTGGACAACGGATAGCCTGTCACTACTTTTGGCCAGGGATCACAGAGGACATAAAGAGGTATGTGAGATCCTGTCCAGAATGCCAAAGAGTAGCTCCTAAACATAGGACTGCACCAGCAACACTGGGAGAAATGCCCATCATGGGAACGCCCTTCGAACGTGTTGCCGTGGATATTGTTGGACCCCTCAGTAGGACCAAGAAGAGAAATGCATATATCTTAACCTTGGTCGATACTTGCTCTATGTGGGGAGAGGCAGTAGCAATGTCATCGATAGATTCGAAACATGTGGCAGAGGCACTGTTAACAATATTCACCCGATTAGGTTTCCCACATCAAATATTGACTGACAATGGTTCTCAGTTTAGGGGAAAGCTAACACAAGAAGTATTCAGGTTATTTCAAGCTAGACATTATCACTGTAGCCCGTACCACGCCCAAGGGAATGGTCAAGTAGAGCGGTTCAATGGCACGCTCATTTCAATCCTTAGAAAGTTGGCTAGTGAGAAACCTGAAACTTGGGACACATACTTACCCTCAGCACTATTTGCCTATAGGGAAGTCCCACATAACTCCACAGGATTGGCTCCAGCTACATTGTTGTTTGGACGACCAATCAAAGGTCCACTGGAAGCATTGTTGCGGACATGGACTGATGAAAAAGCAGAAGAAACCGTGACTTCTTCATACCAATACGTCAACGAGTTGACATCTCGATTGAAAACAAGTTGGAAACTGGCAAATGATAACTTGAGACAGGCCAGGAGGAAGCAGGCTGCTTACTACAATAAAACAGCAAAAGATAGGGAACTTGAGGTGGGAGAAAAGGTTCTGTTACTGTTGCCCAGCAGCAATAATAAATTGCAAATTGGATGGCAGGGACCCTACGTCATATTGGAAAAACTTTCCCGGACCAACTATAAGATTGACAAGAAAGGAAAGGAGAAGGTGTATCATGTCAACCTTCTTAAAAAGTATTATGACAGGGAAGCATCAGAAGTTGCCCATATCATGACCCTGGCCATTGCAACAGAAATGCAGGATGAACCAATTTCCTCCATGGAATACCCCCTATCAACTACGGAAAGCTATGCTCAGGTTAATGTGAGTGAACATTTAACTCTTGAGCAGAGGAAAAAGGTTCAGGAGGTGTTAGAAATCCATGCTGATGTACTCACAGATAAGCCGGGGTGTACTAATCTGTTAGAGTATGACATGACGATTACTGACCCTACACCAGTTTGTATGCGGACATACCCTATACCTTATGCTAAAGGACAGGCACTCAAGGATGAGATTGATTATCTCTTAAAAGAGAAAATTATTTCAAAGTCTGAATCTCCCTACAGCTCAAGTGTGGTGCTATTAAGGAAGCCTAGTGGTGAACACAGGTTATGCATTGATTATAGGAAACTAAATGC
Source organism: Oreohelix idahoensis (assembly GCA_024509875.1). NCBI lineage: Eukaryota > Metazoa > Mollusca > Gastropoda > Stylommatophora > Oreohelicidae > Oreohelix > Oreohelix idahoensis. The sequence goes on along the minus strand of JAMPIV010011765.1, from coordinate 65,043 downwards.
TATCACTGAATCTCAGGTAGACCCATTACCTGACACCAATCAGTTGTTTGCTACATTGAGTAAGGCTCGGTATTTTTCAAAAGTAGATCTAAGCAAGGGATACTACCAAATACCAGTGAAACCAGAAGTTAGGAAACTGTTAGCCTTTAGTACACCGGATGGACATTACGAGTTCAATGTACTCCCATTTGGTTTAAAGAATGCTCCAAGTATCTTCACCAGAATGATGAGGAAATTGTTGGAACCATTACAAAATCCTCATATCACCAACTTCATGGATGATATTCTGATTGCTACCACTACATTCGAGGAACACGTAGTAGCACTCTCCATGTTGTTAGGTAGATTAAGAGAAACGGGATTGACAGCACGCCCAACTAAGTGTCATATTGGATGTGAGACATTGGAATTTTTAGGTCACACTATCTCTACAGGGCAAATGTCTCCGGACCCAAAGAATGTAGAGAAAATGAGAAAAGCACCAAGACCACAAACTAAGAAGGATGTAAGATCCTTTGTGTCACTGTGCGGGTTTTATCAGAAATATATACCCCATTTTAACTCATTGTGCGCGCCATTAACCGACTTAACCAAAAAAGGTCAGCCGGATAAAATACAATGGACTGTGGAGTGTGAACAGGCTTATACAGAGTTGAAAAATAAGCTGACAAATAAACCTATCCTTGCCCTTCCCGATCTCACACAAGAATTCGTACTAAGAACGGATGCTAGCAATGTAGGCATCGGAGCAACATTACTACAGCGGGCAGACACACCGCCACATATGCTATTACCAGTAGCTTTTGCCAGTAGAAAGTTAAATACAGCTGAGAGAAATTATTCTACCGTTGAACGTGAATGCCTCGCTTTGGTCTGGTCGATCAACAAATTCGCCCCTTTTCTTTACGGGAAACACTTCATTGTGGAAAGTGATCACCAGCCTTTGATGTTTTTAGCAGTGTCTAAAAAATTAAATTCACGACTTTTAAGGTGGAGTTTACTGTTATCTCCATATTCGTTCAATGTGAGATACATACCAGGACGGGACAATCTTGGACCCGATTTTTTAAGTAGGCATCCTATCAAAGGAGATATAGAGAAACAGAAAATTAAGGAGGAACTGCAGCATGTGTTACCAAAAAGTTAACCGTGCAGGCACTGTTTTAAAGAAGAGGGCTCTGTAGCGAGATTTGGTAAACACTTGCTTGGTTGTAGCGCGACACGCCCACGCGACACCCACACACACCAGCGCAAGGTCAGCGCTGCGGTCTTTCTTTGAAGTTGGTAGACAGCGGAAATGTGACTTACGGTTAAAAGCCATACAGTATTACTGAAGAATGAGGAAATAGCTATATAGGAATGTATGGCCGACTTTAAAAGTTTGCATTTACTGGACATTAAATTATTCACTACAGGAGAACGCATGGTTGGAATAATATTAAATAAATATAACTCAACAAAGGAGATAGGCTAGGAATTATATCCAAAAGGATATTATTCAAATATAAATAGTTTTAAAGATAATTAATATTTTTTCACCTTCATCACATCGGCTAAAAGTTAGCTAATAATCTTTAAAAATTTATTACACTAACAAGCCTCAACGGAATTGTATAAAACTTATATGTAATGAAAGCCCCATATGGGGAAAAGGAAATGATATATAGGAAGGAAGGAAGGAGATAAGTGTGTGAGTGACAGAAGAGAAAAACGAGTACAGGAAAAGCACAGATTGTTTCAAATAGCTTCAAAACAGGAGATGAAACTAAAATCTTTTGGGGAATTTGGGAGCTGCTTTCTCGTACGCGCGAGAGACTGAAATATAAGGACAGAGCGGCGCATTGTAAATCACACACCAAATCCAGAAGCCAGAGTGAGAAACTGGAGGACAGCCTCTGCAAGAAAAGTTCTATTTTCACGCTGCATGCAGGGCAGATTAAGTTAAGCCAATACAGTCTCACCGTGAGCTTATTAATCCTAAGAGGGTATGTAAGTTTATTAAAAATATATGTATTACTAATATCATTTTATTTCAGATTTTATTTCTGATTGATTGTAGCAGATATAATAAAAAAGGGAATGACGCTAACCAGAGATAACCTTCACCGGCATTGTCAGGAAGCATAACCATTAATTGGTTAGCCAAATATATTATGGCTAATTCTTGCCTGGAAGCTTACGACATACCAGCAAGTACATAAGTGACTTGACATCCATAAGTGGAAGGCAAAGGTTATATCGTACCCATGTATCATAACATGTGATTTATTCATGTATATTGTTAATTCTGCACCTTATACATTATCTTATCATGCTATCTCTGTAATATACTACCATGATTCATTCATTTACATACAAACACTGAAGACATGGTCGCATCATGAACAGCAGAGGGTGGTGAGATTGTTAGAACAATGGCCACCTATTACTTCTTGTTCCAGGTCTTTATGATCAATGTTTATGATCATTCCTGATCGAGAAACTAAAGACTTGAAGAAGTTGATCCAGCTCACTGAAGCCTAGAGGTCAACCAAACTTCAACACCTTAGTCCCCCGTAGTTATAGGGCGGGCTGAAGGAAAGTCTTCCGTACTCCAGTGTGTCGGAGGAACCTCGAGCAGACGTGGATAAAGTTGAGTTTATATATTTCCATCCAACAAATCCTGTGAGCAGTTCTAAAACGACTTTCTAATGATGAAAACTAGATGGCAAGAGATAATGTGACAAACTTGTTTTATAAATTCAGTGGAAGATAAATCCAAGACTTTTTCTATTAGTTATTTTAATTTGTAACTGTAAATAATCATACATTTTACCATCTTCCAACACCCATTTATCATTACAAGAATATATAGATGTACATAATAAATTGGATAATTGTACTCATTTGACTTGTTAAATTTTTAACTGTTAAATTTTGAGTTACTTTTTCTAATTTAATTATAATATCACATAGGGTTACGATAGCGAAGTAGCATCTTATACTTCTGAAGCCTAAATCTATTGTCCAGCTCAGAGTATTCACAGCTGTAACTCACTTGTGATACCAGTGTACTTCTCGGGCACTGGAACTTCATACTTTCTGGAGAGAGATTCTACTTCTGCTCTACCACTACTATCATACTAGGAAAACCTTTCGCTACACTAAACATGTGAGAAATGGTGACAATTATTGTGGTGATGAACATGATTCATTTGCATGAACGTCTTTTGTCATCTCCAGTGACTGAGTGTCCACCAAACGTCGTATTTGTCTTTGACGGATCTGACAGCGTGTCTCCCAAAGTATATTCACAACTGCAAGCGTCCTTGAATAAGGAGATCAAGGCCGTCACTCAGACATTCGCTAACTCTGATGTCGGGGTGGTACTCTTCAGGTAATGGCTGTTACATAACTATATATTTGTTGTTGTTCAACCAGGACTCTTGAGTTTCTCGCTCTTTTGCAGCCAGTACCACATTAAAGATTCCTTGGTATTATCTACAGCTTTAGATCTAGGCTTTGCCTGTGGCATTTCTGCCATTCCGAAACATGTTGAGTTGGAATCAATAGCTCCAGTTTCTCCAGCTTGGCTTCCATGTAAAGGATCATCACACTTAGTCCCAAGCTAGGAGGAAGAAGCGCGTGGCATATTGTGCATTTCCAGCTATTCAAGGGGGCTCTCCAAATATACAGAGCTAAAATATTGATGATCGGATTATTGTCTCCCATTATAACGCTCTCTATAGAATTATCCATCATTATCAATATTCTTTACATTAAAGAACTAACACATCAGCAATGAGATATCTCTGAGGATGAATACACACATTCACATACATTCAAAGATGTATACATATATATATATGTGTGTGAATGTGTGTGTATTCCATGTTGTTTATTTCTGTAACACGTGTTCTACAGATATAATTAGTGTTCTAAAAATAAAGATTTAGGATCCCCCTTATCTATGCAGTGACGAAACAAAGGAAATCCCACTTCAACAGCGAACCGATTAGGGGGAAATGTAATCAGAATTCAGAAAGTATTCAAAAAGTCTATGATTGTATGAATAGGGACTGAGGTTGTTTCTTAGGTTATGTGGAAGACAATTCCAAAGATGAGCAGCAGAGTACGCTAAGCTTTTCTTGAATAAGTCAAGCCTAAGCTTAGGCACTTGCAATCTGTTAAAGCGTAGACTGCGTCTTTCATTGTAATTACAATGAATTACAAAGATTAATTACAAAATGTAATTACAAAGATTAATGTTTGCAAAAGATAATTTACGCTTATTTAACTTTCCTGGTATTTAAGTTTGCATATACTTCTGACTCAAAAAGACAACGAAACAAAACCATTGTACTATTTTCACAGACAAATGCTTCTGGATTATTCCGTGATAGAGACGCATGCATACAACGGTGTCAAAAGTGGTAGCATCATTGTATTATTCTCTGATGGCAACACTGACAATCAGAGAGAAACTATACAGGTGAAATACATTCTTTTAAAGTGTTTGCTAACTTGATTTGTGTTATTCTTTTCATCCGCTGTTCTAGTCTTTCCTCAGGATGTGTTATGGTTGAAGTTTGCCACTCAAGAGATTCACGTTTGTGTAGTTTAAATTTCACAAGATCTTCCGAAGAGTGTAATTTCATTTAATTTAATCGCCAAGCATTTTATGAACGCCCACTAAGCAGGGTTCTGCAACCCCATCGTGCAAAAATAAATGCTACCAACAACAACAAAAACACACATAACTGCTGAAACGTATGAAGATCCTTGTTGCATGTCTCATACAAGGGAGTTAAACATGGCTGTTGCTCTATGATAGTAAGGAAGCAGAACTGGGATAGCTATTCTTATTGTGGACGAATTCGATATAGACCACAAAGACGAGTACACTCACTAGTCGCATAAACAATACTCAAGACTCGTGAGCAAAATTTATCAGAGATCTATAATAATTATTGATATATGTATACTGCTAAAGTAGATATTTATGTAAAGTGGACGTATGTGATGAAGCAAATAGAGTCCGATTTTTATCATATGTCAAGTCCATCACCTGGATTATTGCCTACAAATTTGTAAGTTTCTAGAATAAGATTTTTATGCAGCAATAAACAGTGATGTACATAGAAAATTCAGGACAAAACCTGACCAGTGGAAATGTCTCTGACACAGTGGACACAATAATCTTGCAACGTAAACAATGATCTTGAATACCACCTAAGCGTCTAGTGTATTGGTTTGGTTTGGTTTGGTTTGGTTTGGTTTGGTTTGGTTTGGTTTTAAGGACTATCTTCATTGCGCACGGACAACTTTATCAGTGGGCCGATCTCCTCCCTTAGATCACACAAGGAGGATTTCAGCACAGTGCACGAACTCCGTAGCACCATCGAGAATCCCAAAGTGTGTATATAAGAATAACACATTCTATAAATACTTCTGTGGTTGGTATGTTTCTAATTTTTAAATTTTGCCAGGGCAGCGGCCTTATGGCCTATTCTTTATGATTTCCAACTGCCGTGGAATTTTTAACGTGCGCAATTTGCACATAGGACCTCCTATTGTTTCGCCCTTACCCGAGAAGGCTAGGCATTCGATCTCACTACCCAGGAGACCCAGGGGAAGTATGACATAATTAGGACCACTGGTCCTGAACAAAAAAATTCCATAAATTATATTCGTGTCGGTATCGTGATTCGAACCTGGTACCTTTGCCACGATAGACCAGCGCCCTAACCACTCTGCCAATCGGACGTTCAGATTTATATATTAAAACTTCAAAACGTTGCGGTTTATACTCATTCTTGTTCTCTTGCTAGTTATCTTCTTAATATGTCTTCATGTTTTTTCATCTCGAAATAACAATTCAATTCCATAAACTCTGAAAACAGATCACAAACTACACAACTATTTCTGCACAATGTTGATCTCTTTCTCTCATTTAACTATAATGCAGCAGTCAGTCATCAGACATGGATTAACCACCCCCCAATTTAACACGACAACATTTATTCAATGAGCAGTTACTGAATAACGTTCGCCTCACAAATCACGATGCATTGAACTACTACTACACAAAAGTAACAGAAAACCACATAATCTTTCAAACGTGCACTTATTAATACTGCACACTTTAATTACTTTTTTTAAATGTGTCTCCTTTTCAATCTATAATCTATTCCTTCATCATGTAATAGCAGGTTTTACAGTTAGCTATACCTAAGAAGTTCACAACGATGTATTATTACAGGAGGCGAACTTGGCCAAAAGTAACGGCATATTCATCATAAGTCTCAGTATAGAAAATAGCAATGCCAAACTTCTGAAGAGCATTTCCCACGTGGTTCAGGATCAAGAAAAGTCAGTCAACTGGACGTCACTAGTCGCCTGTCCAGGTCAGTACTTTAACTTCTTGTCAGCATAAGAAATAAAGAAAACAATCGAAAATTAAGTATTCTCTAAATTTAGGGACGAAGTTAGAGATTGGTACATTTGAGTGAATGATAACAAAATCGAAAAGGCATTTAGTATAGTTTCAAAGATTCGTTAAAACATGATGTTTAATATTTATTTACTTTACTGAGTTTTTCTTGTTAACTTTCTAAGTCCGGTGTTGTTGTGAAGGATAGTAGTGAGCTGAAGTTTTTGTTCTTGCGCCAAACGTGTTGGAATGGCTGTTCTGAGCCCGTGTTGTTGAGTGATTTATGTGATATTATTTATTCATCTATCTGTTGGTCTTTCTTATGTTTTAAACGCAGATCTTCTGCTTTTGTATTTGTTTAAGGGTCATTGATCGGATTCTGTTCTTATGACATGGAAAACCACTTTACTTTTTGGTCTGTGTACAGATTATATGCAGGTTGTAATTACCAGGGTTGTGGAATCGACCAAACCCTTTCCAACTCTTAAAATTTTAAAAGTCTGACTCTCGACTCCGACTACAGTTTTTTTTAGTAGTCATATGACATAAAATTTGAGGTCGGAGTTCTAACAATTTTTGCCGACTCCATTAAAAAGCGACCGACGCCACCACTCCGACACACCAATCCAGGTAAATACTGCAATTTTTCTGATTTATATCTTCTCATTTTGTGAAATAGTTAACGGACGTGCTATAATGATCACACCGAAATAACATTTCATGGTTAATAAATAATGTTTAGAGTGACTTCAGTAAGTAATGTTAGAGGTGATTGTAGAGCACTACATAAAAAAGCAACAAGCAACTTTATGTAGCCATTAACCGTAACAAATTTATATTATATCTGACTGTCCTAAAGAATATCTAATGTGATTAATTAAATATACTGCTGGGGATCGAATTTCTGAAAATTGTGAGCGCGTGACTGAAACCGCGCTTCCAGAAAGTACTGTACATAAGTTCTCCTATTGATAGACAATACCATTTAGAAAATGATAACTTGAGCTTCGTGGGAATTAGTTCATATTGGAAAGCGAGGAAATAAAGATAAAATAAAGATGACATGGTGATTTTTACCTGAATTCCAAGCTGCAGTTTATATACATACGTCTGTATTTCTCTTTTTCTTTTTTTTTTCAGCCAGTGTGTTGCAGCCTGTCACGAGAGGGCGTCGTAAGTTTGCATGTTTCCTACAGACACTCTCTGCACTTTGTAATCTTGCATCCTTTTCTTCGTTAAACAAATATTTTCCTTTGCACACTGTGTCTTCGGCAGCTTCTTTTGCCACTGCTAGGGTATATCCGTAGATCACTTATTATACCTGACCCGTGCAGTTCATGGAGATCTCTGATGAGACAAAGAAAGAACAGGCTTACTGCTCATGTCGTAACAAGACATGAATCTAGCAACCTCATCATGTACAACACATTTCTACAGACCCCTTAACTGCAAGAGCACGTGACTGCTTGGTGCAAGTTTCCTCCAATGAGAACAAGCTGCGTTGGTGGCTCCGTGCTTCGGCGCGATCAAAAAGAAAAATGAATGACTTAGTTATAGCCCTGTTATTGTTGCGTACAAAGTTTGATTCCCGGAGATTTATGAGGAAATTAAGACAAAATGGGCTACTTCTTCCTCAGACATAACGTGAGAAGTGAATAATATGTGGTTACTCTTATGGCTAGCCAGCTTGTCATATAAACAAAATACAACAGAAACTAGCGCTGCAATAGCAAAATATAACGAGGACATGGAAATTACTTGAACGGATGGTATAGGACAAGAAGATTTGGCGTGAATTTGTTAAAGGCTTGTGCTCCAGAAAGAGTTAAAGGATAGTGAAATACTTGAACAAGAACAGCTATGCTATAGACCGCTGAATGAAAGCGAAAGACAGGCTGACCAAAAACAACTTGGCGGAGAACTGTGGAGGCCGAGATGCAAAGAATGAACCAGAGTTGGGGCACTGTACGAAGGATGGCCGCCGACCGAGCAAGATGGAAGTAGTTTGCTGCTACCCTACAAGACGCCATCAGGCTTTGACAGTCTGCGGCTAAGGAGAGAGCGAGAAAGAAATACATGAATTGACAGCAGTTGGTCCCGTGTGCTCAAAGTCTGCAACAAAACATATCATGTGATCTTGTTCAGATTGCTACTATGCAAGCCTTTTTCGGTTGTTGGCGCTATAGAAAACTTCACCTTAATCGTTTTTACAAACTGCCTGGGGGTGAAAATGATTCTATTCTTTCTACATTTACTAAAGATTCGTACCATCGCTAGTATGGCACATTGTTTTCACATATATTCGTTTTTCCATCTGCCGGTCATCTTCTGTAGAGTGCCGAGATTTTCTGATGGTTGTCGACGGATCAGACAGCGTGTTACGTCACCAAGAGACGGTCAGACAGTATCTGGCGTACACAGCTCTTCGGTACAGACTAGTGACCAACGCTATTGGTGTCAACGTGTATGGGACAGACTCTCAAGTCCAGGCAGCGAATACCCGGATCAGGGTTAGTGCAACTTTTATTAAATGTTTTGAAACAAAAATCATCATTATCATAACTATTACCGTTCAGTTCTCTATGAAATATAGGCTGTCAAATTTCATGCTATGCGTTCCTGTTGTTGGGAATCCGTTCAAGATATTGGCATGGTTTCTTTGTCTATTTCATATCTGTCTACACTTCCCTTCACCACGTAATTTTTCATTCTCCTTCCACCTATCTTTCCAGGTGGCCCGTCTAGATATTTTAATAGAAAAACACAAGAGTGTCGTGGATGAATTATCAGATTAGGTAATAGATGTTTATAGCCCTGTCTGAGCAGAGGTGATAGTGATGACAATGTGAAAGTAAGGGGTAAGATATAGTTTTTATCACGAGGGTGATCGTGTAAGAGAAAGGACAGTCTCTGGAAAGAATAATTTATCTTATCCAGCCTATATGAACGACGATATTTAAATCAGACGCACTTTCTCTCCTTGTACGAAAATACAAGTTACACTACACTCACGTGCACACAATTCTGTGACAAATACGCACGAACGTGAAAACAAACTATGGATGACATATAATGAATAGGGGTTGACCGACACGATAACTAAAGGTTTAAAAACGTTTATTATCAAAATAGAAAATGACAACATAAATCATATGCATCAAGAGATCATGGTTTACAGACAAAATGGAAATTAATCAAATAGGTTCTCCCCTCTGGTAAAGGAAAAGAAAGGACGATCCCAACAGAGGTTAATTTACCCAAAAGATCAAAAGGTAACAATAAGTGATGAAATAGTCAGGATGGGAAAAGAATAGGTTCCTAATGTAATCTATCCCGTGACTAATCAGATTATTGAGATTAAAAAAAAGAAAAGAAGAAACCATATAAGTATATGATGTTAACAAAAGACATAAGTTTCTTTCTCTGTTCATTCAAATCACATACACGCAGTGGCCACTTTCAGACTATGCTTACCCCAGTAGTTGTCGCAGGCATTCCAAGGAAATACACTAATAAGTAATGATACTATTGAGTGTCAAATTTTAGCTTTGCCAAATCTAGCCCCAGACTCTCCGTAGTTGCTGACTGCAAATTTCACAGGAGTCGCTAGAGTCGGTGTTTTAATTTGTCCTGGATACAATAAGTTACCTATGCCTTCAGTTGGCTGGAGTAAGGTTCATGCGTGGTGATCGCCGATGTAGGATGAATAGAACATATACAGTTCCTAGGTTGTTTAGCCTCTGGTGGCTGAAACGCTAGGTTAAGTTACACAAATGTTGATTACACTATAGTTCGCCGCAGCTCGCTGATGAGATTGATATAAATAAATCTGGTAATAGTTCTGGTCCAGTTAATATTATAATTTAATGTTTCTATTCTGCTTTCTCTCATGGAAATGAGGAAACTTGGACCGCACAGGTCACAGCAAGAAGCTCATCAATATTAAATATTCTTGGATGCTTATAATATTATAAGTTCGTATGATAATTAGTTCATATGGCCATAAGAAAATAAGCCGCTAGTACTCAGGTTTGATCAGCCTATATTTTAGGAAAAGAAAATATAAACATTTAACCAAATTATCAATATCATATCTAACACGTGTTAAAAATAGGACCTCTACACCACTCTGTTATAAATTAGATTTAAAATACACGTGTCTAGCTTATCCTATCGTTCTTTTAACGCATGATATGAACACTAGTCATTTATAAAATTACATAATATGGATAGAAGTAAAATAATATATGCCGTCAGTAGACAGTTATTAATGTATGTACTAGTCAATTTAAAACATCTCTTACTGGGAAATAGTGAGTAATCAAATTTACTTTACGGCTGGAAAATATAGCTATAAGTTATTTAATTAGCACTTAAAATCTCAGTGAAAATATAATGAAAACTTTAAACACACTAAATCACTTTAAATCTAGTATATAAATTACCGCAATCAGAAAAATGAAACACTCCACGGAATCTATTAATTTTCACTCTGTATGAGAAATCTTAAGATAACGAGCTAGTGAATTCAGATAGATTTCTGGGCAACTGATCCTGGCTATCGGAGAAACATGGTATATATTGAAAAATTCCGTTCAATCGTTCTCTAATGCGAAAGTCACACCTACTGCCAGACCCGAGCCAATTTGCCGTTCGATTCTTAAATCAAAGGTAATTTTACCACCTCTTCCGCCTCTGCCGAATATCAGCTACGTAATTACTTCCCTGAAAGTTTTACAGTCCAAGGTCCGTCTCAGACTGAATATCTCGTGTTCCCCTGATCAAAGAATCTATTACGCCATGCTCCGCGCTTCGCTCTCTGTTTCACATAGGGCTTAATTGCCAGATGGCTCACGTGTTAATTGCACTTGGTGAATCCTTCGTTCATGTAGCAAAAAAATAAACTAGATGGGGAGGGGCACAAGTGGATGATTACTGCGGCACTATTTCCATCTGTGACAAAGAGAGAAAGCAGCTTAGTCTTCTTTCAGATTTCTCTAGGATGCGTCGTGAACCTCCTTAACAGGGGACCTTCTTCTGTCTTGGGTGGCTGAGTTGAATGTCCCAATCTAATTCTACTTGTATGTTCTTATTGTGATATCATTATCGGCTTCTCCAACGTGATATTGCTGCTACTATATGTGCATGAGTTTATATCACGAAGGGATGTTTCAATACCAGCAAATTTATTGTAGCGTCTTTATTGTAATGCTCCAGATGGCGTTCTTCATGAGAATGGAAGCGATGACCAATCAAGCAAGTAGACTTCTTCTTCGTCGCATAACTATGTATCTCTTACAGATGGCAGTCTGTCTCAGGCTTCTCTCATCACTCTCATATAACCACATTTATTTCTGTTCTAATGTTGGAGGTCTGTCTAAGGCTTCTCTCTTCACTCTCATATAACCACATCTATTTTATTCTAATGCTGTAGGGGCGTTCTCTATCATTTGAACTAAAGATATCTACCCTCCCCAATGACGGTCTGGGTTACAGCCCTATACCGCCTGCCGGTGTTTGTTTAATCAACCCATCTCGCTACTTACAGACCTTTTCTGTCTGGCTGGTAGCTGTTACAGGCTAGGGGCATTCTCTATCATTTAAACTAAAGTATCGTCCGTATTTTGCCTTAAGCATTGTTGGGATACTTACCCGATCATCAAAGTAAGTGAATCGAATCTGAAATACACGGGGAGGGGGAAGACAGACAAATATTATGAGAATAAATGTAGGAAAGGACAGTAAGAATCCAAATGAGGAAACATTCCTACATGACGTAGAATCTTGCATAAATCTTGACAACAATGTGGATAAAGTTGTAGTGACAGATGGTAATATAAAAATACAAATACAAATTGCAAGAGGGGCTTTTATTGAACTAGTATTTGTATGGAAATCAAAAGTAGTCAGGTCAAACACGAAAATAAGAATCTTCTAATTACATGTCATCTGTCCTATTGTATAGACGTGAAACATGGAGAAGAGAAAAAACAACGAAGACGTTACAGACTTTCATGAAAGGATGACCGCGTAGAATAAAAAAATTGAAATTGTGTGACAAGATCACTAATATGGAAGTGATGACGAGATCACTAATATGGAACTGATGACGAGATCACTAATATGGAACTGATGACAAGATCACTAATATGGAACTGATGACAAGATCACTAATATGGAACTGATGACGAGATCACTAATATGGAACTGATGACGAGATCACTAATATGGAACTGATGACGAGATCACTAATATGGAACTGATGACAAGATCACTAATATGGAACTGATGACAAGATCACTAATATGGAACTGATGACAAGATCACTAATATGGAACTGATGACGAGATCACTAATATGGAACTGATGACGAGATCACTAATATGGAACTGATGACAAGATCACTAATATGGAACTGATGACAAGATCACTAATATGGAACTGATGACAAGATCACTAATATGGAACTGATGACAAGATCACTAATATGGAACTGATGACGAGATCACTAATATGGAACTGATGACAAGATCACTAATATGGAACTGATGACAAGATCACTAATATGGAACTGATGACAAGATCACTAATATGGAACTGATGACAAGATCACTAATATGGAACTGATGACAAGATCACTAATATGGAACTGACGACAACAACCAGACAAGATCACTAATATGGAACTGATGACAAGATCACTAATATGGAACTGATGACAAGATCACTAATATGGAACTGATGACAAGATCACTAATATGGAACTGATGACAAGATCACTAATATGGAACTGATGACAAGATCACTAATATGGAACTGATGACAAGATCACTAATATGGAAACTGATGACAAGATCACTAATATGGAACTGATGACAAGATCACTAATATGGAACTGATGACAAGATCACTAATATGGAACTGATGACAAGATCACTAATATGGAACTGATGACAAGATCACTAATATGGAACTGATGACAAGATCACTAATATGGAACTGATGACAAGATCACTAATATGGAACTGATGACAAGATCACTAATATGGAACTGATGACAAGATCACTAATATGGAACTGATGACGAGATCACTAATATGGAACTGATGACAAGATCACTAATATGGAACTGATGACAAGATCACTAATATGGAACTGATGACAAGATCACTAATATGGAACTGATGACAAGATCACTAATATGGAACTGATGACAAGATCACTAATATGGAACTGATGACAAGATCACTAATATGGAACTGATGACAAGATCACTAATATGGAACTGATGACAAGATCACTAATATGGAACTGATGACAAGATCACTAATATGGAACTGATGACAAGATCACTAATATGGAACTGATGACAAGATCACTAATATGGAACTGATGACAAGATCACTAATATGGAACTGATGACAAGATCACTAATATGGAACTGATGACAAGATCACTAATATGGAACTGATGACAAGATCACTAATATGAAACTGATGACAAGATCACTAATATGGAACTGATGACAAGATCACTAATATGGAACTGATGACAAGATCACTAATATGGAACTGATGACAAGATCACTAATATGGAACTGATGACAAGATCACTAATATGGAACTGATGACAAGATCACTAATATGGAACTGATGACAAGATCACTAATATGGAACTGATGACAAGATCACTAATATGGAACTGATGACAAGATCACTAATATGGAACTGATGACAAGATCACTAATATAGAACTGATGACAAGATCACTAATATGGAACTGATGACAAGATCACTAATATGGAACTGATGACAAGTCACTAATATGGAACTGATGACAAGATCACTAATATGGAACTGATGACAAGATCACTAATATGGAACTGATGACAAGATCACTAATATGGAACTGATGACAAAAACCACACAAGTGTCAGTGGAACAAGAGATGAGAAGAAGATTCTAACGATAGATCAGAAACACAATGAGGAAGTCTCATGATAGCTTTACAAGGCAGTCCTATTCCGGAATTCCCATGATAAAAGAGGTAGAGGAAGACAGGAAAAACACATGGAGAAGAGAACTGAAAAGATAAATTAAAGGGACAAGGAAAACATGGAAAGATCTTGAGCTGATGGCACGTGACAGAAAGACTTAGCTTAGATTTACTGAAAGTCTAAACCCCCCACGGGAGAAGATTCAATCAATACCCTTTAGCTCCCCAAGGAGCATAGGCCTTCAACAAACACATGCCAAGTCTTCCTGTCCTGTGCCATCCGCTCCAGTTCTTTCCACATTCTCCTCATCATTTTCACCTCTGTATCCAGTTATCTTCTCCATGTGTTTTTTGGTTTACCTCTGCCTCTCTTTCCCTGTGGATTCCAGAACAAGGACTGCCTTGTAATGCTATCAACAGGTTTCCTCAATGTGTGTCCTATCCATCGCCAGCGTCTTCTTCTCAATTCTTTTTCCACTGGCACATGTCTGGTTCTTGTCATCAATTCCAAATTTGTGACTTTGTCATACCATTTCAGTTCTTCTATTCTACGCAAGCACCCGTTTATAAAAGTCTGTAGCTTTTTGGTTGTTGTTTTTGTTGTTCTCCATGTCTCAGAGCCATACAATAGGACTGACTTGACATCTGAGTTGAAGATTCTTATTTTCGTGTTGGACTTGATTTCTCTTGTTCTCCATATGTTTCCCGCTGCAATGAAAGCTCCTCTTGCTTTTTGTATTCTTATTTTGACATCATTGTCTGTCCCTCCAACTTTGTCTATATTACTGCCAAGATATGTGTACGATTATAGATCCTTTAGTGGTGTTTCTTCAAGTTTAACCTTGTTATCATTTCTTGCATTTATTCTCATAATCTTTGTCTTTTCCCTGTGTATTTTCAGACCCACTAATTTCTTCTTCTTCTTCTTTGATCCTTAGCCGCCGACCGTCAAAGCAGTCAGTGGCCATCACGCCTAGTGGCGTCTTGTAGGGCAACAACAAATTGATTCCACTTTGCTCGGTCAGTGGCCATCCTTCGTACAGTTCCCCAACTCTGGTTCATTCTTTGCATCTTAGCCTCCACAGTCCTCCGGCAGGTTGTTTTTTTGGTCGGCCTCTCTTTCGTTTTCCTTCAGGGGTACAAAGCATAGCTGTTCTTGTGATGGCATCGGAGCCTCTTCTGAGGACATGGCCAACCCAGTTCCAGCGTCTGCCAGCTATGATGATGTGCATGTCCTCTTGCTTGCTCCGAGTAAGCAGATCTTGGTTAGTGATGGTATTCGGCCAAAAGATTCGGTGAATTTTTCTTATGCATGTTGTGTGAAAAGAGGACAATTTCGACATTTCCTTCTCTGTAACTCTCCAGCATTCCGCACCATAGAGAACCACAGAAAGCACACCGCTCTGATATAATCTTAATTTTGTGCTTGTGCTGTATTGAGAGGACTTCCAGATGTTGTTTAAGCTAAAAAAGGCTGTTCTTGCCTTATTCATTCTGATGTTGATGTCTTTGCCTGCCCCGCCGTCTGGTGTTACTATGCATCCTAGGTATGTGAAGGTGTCTGTCTGTACCAGTTGCTGATTCCTTACTGATATGGGCTCAGGGTTGCTCACATTGAGCGTCATGACCTCTGACTTCTTTCAATTGATGTTGAAGCCCACCTGCTGGCTAAACTTATTAAGTCTATCCGTTTTTTCCTGGATGTGTTGATGTGAATGTGCTAGCAGTGCAAAGTCATCTGCATATTCCAGATCTTCCAATGTAGAAAATGTAGTCCATCTTATTCCTCTTGGACTGCCCTCTGTTGTCTGGCGCATCACCCAGTCTGTGACTGTTAAAAATAGAGTGGTTGATAAGGGGCATCCCTGTCGTACTCCTGTCTTCACCTCAAAGGTAAGGTTGCTCTGCCCAACACTACACGTAAAGTTGGCAT
This sequence comes from Oreohelix idahoensis, assembly GCA_024509875.1. Lineage (NCBI taxonomy): Eukaryota > Metazoa > Mollusca > Gastropoda > Stylommatophora > Oreohelicidae > Oreohelix > Oreohelix idahoensis. The sequence goes on along the minus strand of JAMPIV010011765.1, from coordinate 48,703 downwards.
AGTGGCTTTTTATGATTGACACTTTGCAGCTTGGAATTCCATAAGCCCTCAGTATTTTCCATAAACTGTCCCTAATTTATGTGGGATCAAATACATTGTTTTATGACTGCTATACAAATGCTTTTTTCCCAGCTTGAAGACGACAAGTATGAATTGGCAGAAAAGATACGTCTCCGATTGGTGTTTCCCACGTCTGGAGGAACAGGAACTGACCGCGCCGTCAGCCAATCCGTGAGCTCGCTCAACGATGACCTCAGAGATCAATCTGCAGCCCTCATCCTTATTATTGACGGACCTACAGTTGACCAGCAAGCAACCAGATATGTGAGTTGTCTAGGTTGAAAGGTCGTCTGCTCCCCAATATGCAAGGATCATTTCCTTGTTATATATTTAATAATTTATGTTCACTGTGCGTGATAGAATAGTGCGCTTGTTTCTCGGAGTAAAGTAATCAGGTTCGATACTAGGTAAAGTCACCGTTCAATTTACATAGCTGTAAATGAGGTACCGGGCCCTGCTGGTGAGTTAAGGAAGGCAAAAGGAGCAAGAATGGTAACTGGTTACCCACATCTTATAAAGCAGAGAACTAGTATAAGTCTCTGATACGTAACTCACTTATGGCAGAATCTGCCTTTACCTTCTATGTTTGATACTATATGTTCCTATTACCCCATGTAGTTCTCTGGGCCTATTACCCCATGTAGTTCTCTGGAGCTCTGAAGGGACACAGAAAGAACAGGACTACTAAACCCTCATGCATGACGTACAAGTATGAGGTTGTGCAAGGGGAAGGTAACGTTATCACAGAAAACAGACTGCCAAAACAAACCACCGCCGCAAGATCATGTGACTGCTTGCTACAGGATTCCTGCAAGATAACCAGCTGTAATGGGGTTCCATGCCTGTAAGAAGCACAAAGATAAATGATGTGTTCCCATAGTCTCTTCCTTGTTCATGTATTTAAGATTATCTGTAACCATTATCTCTATCTTGTTTACGTCTTTAATGTAGTTCGTAACCATTGTCTTTATCATGTTCACACATTTTATGCGCTGTGTTTTCAGTGTGCTTCGATTATGTTCATATTTTTGTATGTTCTGTGTTCTTATTGAAGCTATCTTGTTCACATATCTAATTTTCTTTCTTACCATTGTCTCTATCGTGTTCATATATTTAATTGCATTCCGATTGCAGTGTCTCTATCTTCTTCAAATGTGTAAGCAGCCCTATTGTGTTCTAGCGTCTTTGGCTTATTCATATACAGTATTAAATCTACTATGTTCTAGCGCCTCTGTCTTGCTCAAATATTTAGTGCGTGTACTACACTTTACACAGTCCCTAGTGAGTTTCGTACATGTAATTTACTTTACAAAGTCCCCACTGAGACTAGTACTTTTGCGACACTTTACAAAGTCACTAGTGAGACTAGTACATGTGCGACACTTTACAAAGTCCCCAGTGAGACTAGTACATGTCCGACACTTTACAAAGTCCCCAGTAGATCACGTTCTTTGGCAACAGATGTTCTGAACTACCTTTACAAACCCACCAATAAGCCTATTTTTACAGTACTGTACTCATCTCAAATAATATAGTGCTTCTGTCAAGTAAGTCAAGTACTTATTTGACACTTTACAAAGCCCCGATAGGTCTAATATTTCTAAGACCCTTTAACAAACCCCATAACGTTTTGAACGTTTACAGTACTTCTAATACTTCTAACGCCTCATTACAAAGCTTCATTAAGTCTAGTACTCCAGACTTATTACAAAACTCCATAAATTTAGCACTTCTAACGACTTATTACAAAACCTCATTCAGTCTAGTGCTTCTAACGACTCATTACAAAACCCCATTAAGTCTAGTGCTTCAACGATTTATTAAAACTGCAACCCAACACCCCCCTTCCCAGTAAGTCACAATTTATTTTTAATGCCACTTACAAAGTTATCCAGTTCAAGTTCTTCATTAACCGTTTATTTTATGACTCCAGGCCATCCAGGTTGCACGAGACAGCGGCTACCTAGTTATAATAATTCGTATCGGAACAGCTTTATCAGACGAGGAGCTGAGCGTCATATCTGGTGGAGACATGTCCAACGTTATCAGCGTGAGCTCTTTCACGGAACTCTTCAGTGTGGACTTTGATGGTCGTATCTGTGGAGGTGAGATGAAAGCTTCTTTTTTTGTGGTTTTTACCTGCCAGAATGTGGTGCCCGTGAGCTGTACATACAATACCAAAATAAGCTTGTCGGTATTGCAATAGCGAAACAGTCCAACGTGTGGTAAACAGCGACTTCGTCATGGGACAGACGCGTACGAGATGTTGGTTTGGCTTTGTTTTGGTTTTCAGGACCATCTTCATTGCACACGGACAACTCCATAAGTGTTCCGATCTCCTCCTTTAGATCACACAAGGAGGATCTCCGCACAGTGCATGAACTCCGTAGCACGGGCGAGTATCCCAATATGTGGATACAGGAATGACAGATTTTATAAATATTTTTGTCATGGGTAGGTTTCCTAATTTTAAAATTTTGCCAGGGCAACGGCCGTATGACCTACTCTTTACGATTTCCAACGTCAGTGGGATTTTTAAACGTGCTCAGTGTGCACATGGGACCTTCTACCTTTTTTGCCCTTATCCGAGAAGGCTAGCCATCCGATCTCACTACCAAGGAGATCAGGGGTGAGTATAACATCATTAAGAACAACTGGTTCTGAATAAGTTATATTCCCTGTACTGGGATCGAACCTAGAACCTATAGAATTTGAGGCGAACGCCATACCTTTTAACCATTCCGACGCCAATACGAAAAAGGGTGAGGGTGGAACCACAAGAAGAGTGCCGAGATATCGTATTAATTCATGTATCTCCTTTTTCTCACGGTGGAATATGGAGCCACGTCTGCTGCTTGCCTCCTTGCAGCAAGCCTTAACCAAAGTATTCGTGTTTTTTTTTTTTTTGCACCAGTCGTTTATGTAGCTTATTCTTCTACGCTTGTGTAAAAGCCCGCCATAAGACGGGAATTAATTCAAAAGCACCAATACCTACCGGCAATTTTACTTATTCAAACGTATTTTTTTAAAACCACTGTGCATCACCACAGTACACGAACTACGTAGCAGCAGCGAGGATCCCAATGTGTGTATACGGGATGATACATTCTATAAATATATTTTTGTGCACACCGTCATTTGCGCACTTTTCTTTGTCGAGTGTTACTATTTTCGGAAGAGTGTAAATAAGGGAAACAATTCAATTAATGTCTAACTTTCAACTAAAGTTGCATCCCTTAGCGTTAGCGACAGAAAAAGATGAGATTTTATATATATAATAAATGGTGCGCATTGCACCCTCCAGGTCAAATTTAAAAGATCACGCAGGCCTTTCAATTTGAATTTTTTATTGTGCATTAACTATTGACCATAAGTCATGGTAAGTCTGGCTACAAAGAACCATTAACGTGAAGTCGAATGGAAAGGAATGTAACGACCTTAGGAGAACAAGTGCTTTCACTGGGACATGCAGCAAAACGATCATACCATAATTATTTTCCGCCTTGGCAGATGACTTGATCATTTGTTGATGTTTTTGTTGTCCTTGTCATTTCCTAAACTGCTTTTTCTTATCTGTAATAAATAACTCAATTTTCAGCAGTTAATGTTTGCTTGCCTTTTCTTCTTTGCCGTCATCGTCTTTGTCTGGTGCTACGACCACAACAGCCACCACTACTACTTTTCTACCTACTACTGAAATCGCTACTGGTGCAGCTACTCTTGCTACTACTGTTGCCAGCTGCTGTAGTTACCAACACCACTGCTACTATTACTACTACAACTACAACTAATAATATTACTGTCTTCTCCTTCTTTGAATCTTAGCCGTTGACTGTCAAAGCAGCCAGTAGCCATCACGCCTGGTGGCGTCTTGTAGAGTAGCTACAAGCTGCTTCCACTTTGCTCGGTCGGCGGCCATCCTTCATGAGTGATCCAGCTCTGGTTCATTCTTTGCGTGTTTGTGCTGTACTGAGAGGACTTCCGGATGTTGCTTAGACTAGCAAAGGCTGCTCTCGCTGTATTTATTCTGTTGTTGATGTATTTGCTTGTTCCGCCGTCTGGTGTTACCTAGGTATGTAAATGTATCTGTCTGTTCCAGCTTCTGGTTCCTGATTGCTATGGGCTCAGGATTGCCCACATTGAGTGTCATGACCTCTTGTCTTCTTTAGATTGATGTTCAGACCCATCTGCTGTCTATACCTACTCAGTCTATCTGTTTTTTCTTGGATTTGTTGATGTGAATGCGGATGTGAATGTAATATTACCGTACGTTCTAATAATATTAGGCTGCTGCTACTTCTACCACTACAATTTCTACGTCAATTTCAAGAACTGTTAGCATATTTCCTTGCCATCATTACGCCGTAATTATTACGAACAAATCCACATACTGTGTTACTAACTACATTATTATAAACCACGGCTATAAACATTAGGAAACAAAACTAGTTTAAACCACGGTTGTAAACATTAGGGGGAAAACTAGTAAACCATGATTGTAGACATTAGGAATGTACTAGAAAACTATGATTGTAGACATTAGAAATGAACTAGTAACCCTACAGTAAACATTACAAGGCAACTAGTAAACACGACTGTAGACATTATGAAAGAACTAGCAACGCTGATTGCATCCATTAGGAGCTAGTAACCTAGTTTACAGACATACTGAAAGAACTAGTAAACTAAGATTGCAGACATTATAATAGAATTAGTAAATCAGATTGCAGACATTAGAATAGAACTAGTAAATCTGATTGTAAACATTAGCAAAGAACTAAACCAATAGGTCTTTCTCAGCTTGCACCAACCGTTGTCCTAGCAACGCCAGACAGATAGAACAGTGTGGATGCGCATGTCTGGATCCTACTTATTTTTACATCGCCAGCAACAACTCGTGCGGTAAGTTGATGACAGAAATAGAGTTGATCAACCTCATGACAATCAACCTCATGACATAATTACACAACACCTAAAAAAATATGACTTTGAAAGCACAAAATTCACGTGTATTCTTTAATGGGTCTCTGGTATGTGTGAAAAAAATAATAATTTATTATTACCCGACTCAAAGGTCTTCTATATACTACTGGACAGAAGTTAAGGGCCGCCATTCAGTTTAGACAAGGTTTATATAATTGATTGGCAAACTGTAAAGTCAAGTGAAAATGTCATTAAAACTGAGCTCAGAGAAATGTGTATACATTTCTGTGTGCACTAGGTTAATTTTTTTTTTTTTTATGTAAAAAAAACTGGGTCACTTTAACCCGCACGTGAAAATTGCCATTGTTGCTTTCAAAAACTCGTGGTTTTTGCAACACGCCCCACTAGTTCAAAAGGTGAAAAAGTGAGTTGAATTTGAATGCACGTGGAAAATGATCGTAGGTAAAGAGTGTTCACCGTTAGTATGCAATACATCAGTATGACAAGTGGTCGAAATGATCACTGCATTAGCCATGCCACCAAGGAGAAGTCTCAGCACTGTAGACCGTGGTCGAGCCATGGCATGGATTCAGAATGGTCAATCTGTTCATCATGTTGCAAGACGTTTAGCAGTGTCCACTCTACCATTCAGAGACTTCTTGAGAGATTTCAAGCTACCGGACATTTGGAAAATCGACCCTGCTCACGAAGAATTATATAAACCTTGTCTAAACTGAATGGCGGCCCTTCACTTTTGTCCAGTAGTATATCGTATTTGGACATTCGCCCTAATACAACTGTTGCCTATCATATGTTGACTACCATTTTGTTGAACGTCATAATGTTGAATGGCGTTGAAGACATATGGTGTCTGTAGTCTGGTTTGTGTAAGATGCAGATGTTGTGGTAAAGTGGGATGTTATAAATATCTATAGGGGACTTAGTGTACTGACTGAGATCAGCTGTGAAGGTATCTGTATCTAATAGGTGTAGTGTTTTACAGATAACCTTACTTGCTACCACATTATGCCTCAGTCAGAATTATTCTGGAATATTGTGATGACTACGTTAAATGTCTAGGGTATGTATATGATGAAGTGTAAGTCACAACAACAACAGACAGATAAACAATTTAATTTATTCCACCACACTTGACAACACTGTGACACTCACACACATGTAACATTCTATAAGACTATCTGAAATGAGTCACTGGTAAATTTTCAAATATCAATATGTATTAAGTACTTTCATTAATATTTATGTCCTGATTCAAATACAAGTGAACCAGGAATCACAATCAATTGTAATTACAATTTATATGTACAGAATTTATCAATATGAAACTTGTAGTGACATATTTTATTAATATTATCCTATGTGTGTCAGTTGTGTAGTAGTAATATGAGGTAATACTGATTTTGTTTTTTCAAGCTATGTTGTTATTTGTCATCATGACTTCAAGTGTTTGTTTATCTTGTAAATGGTATGGGGAAAAGTTCACAGTTCCTATCAATTTAAACACTGTAGTTTCCCTCTGGTTTATTCTAAAGTCAGATTTTGAGGGGGGGGGGCATAATGTTGAGCTCCTCTGGCCACATAGGCTTATCTTTCGTGATGGCGGCAGGAAAGGACTCCTCTGCTCGATAGCCTCCCTGTGTTCTGGAGACACCTCACTGGTCACTATCTGGACCCAGGAGTATGCTGTCAGCCTATAGGTTCAGCAAAGCTCCGACCAGGTGCTGCTCAATAGCTTTAGGACCACGGTCCCTGAAACAAGAAGGTTGTACCTCCTACTTCATAACTAATTTATAATCTATTTGCAGACTGAATACATTACATAACAAACACTGAGTTCAGAGCGGTAGGCCAACTGCCAGCTTCATCTGAAATAATTTACATCAGTATATTCCTCCCTAATGGTTACCACGCCTCTGCAATTCCAGCATTATTTCTTTCTAGTCGATAAGATAGGTGTCAGTGTACTGTTTGGCAATTCCATGTAGTTTTACTTTCCTCCGACACCTTCTGTTCAGGTTGGAGCATTATATAGGCCTTGCCTCATGTTCGCTACTGACCCACATATATATACAGACATAAATTATCAATTTACATTCAATTTTCATTAAAAGGATGTCAAATATTTCAAGCTTACCACAATTCATGGAAATAACACAGAATTACGTTGACTGGCAATGAATATAGCACAACTTCGATCTGCCGATGTCCCAGGCTTTTATTTAGAAAAATATGCACTGGTGCTCAACGCACTGGTTCTGTAGTAAGTTTATTTGAACATGTGGTAATGACCTGACGCCTCTGGTTGACTATAATCGCGGGTCTAACCAATCGTGCCATGTTTACCCAATCGTTTGAAAAAAAGTACTCCTACTCCCGTTTCCCCTGACAACAAAAGATAGTATTTATAGCCCGACTAATCGTGTTTAGCCTTACATTTATTGCGCTCCAATCAAATCGGATTTAACATGGAGACCCATTTCCCGTACAATGGTGGTGTGGAAATCTGCCACTGAGCGATTCTGAATTTGGTGTTGTCTGACACCCTCACTATTTTCTTTTGGCTATAATTTGGTAATTCCTAGACTATTTGCGTAACGTTTAACATATTATTTGTCAGCAAGTCCTAAGGAACCCAAATATATAAATTTAATGGGGCCAATATGCATTTTCTTCTAGGATAGTCGTGCTGTTACTACCTCCTCACTTCCAAACTTTACGGTGTCTGGGTACTGTCATGTTTTCAAACGTAAACCAGTATAATGTCATATTTCCTAATAAGAATTTTGTAAGTTTTTAAAACCTAACTCTGGTATGGGTAGTGTTTTTTATCACTGTCGATTTGAAAAAAGCTAGTGCTTGTGGCCTTACACGCGTGATGGTAGTAATTGTATAGCGAGACGCGTGTTTAGTGTTGCATGCGTCCCTGCTTTCAGCCCTCCCTTCTTTCTATCTTTAGTCCATCTGTCTTTCGTTTTTGGGTAACGTAGTGTATAAAACGACATGAATGGAATTTTAAATCTAGGTCAACTTGCGTATCTCAAGGTTTTTCTTAGAAAGGCAGTACACGTTTTATCGTAGAAAGCGGGTATTGAAGCAGTAGGCGTTTACTATCAACGTGAAACGTTACAATTTGCAGACGAAGGAGAAACAAAGGGGATTTCGAGTACAGTCATTGTGACAGCACTGTTCTTTACCATTCTTCTTTCCTTTTATTGAAGTTATTTGTTAGGCTTTACATTTACGTTTTAATTTATATATGTGGATTAGAATTTCTCACGACAAATCCTCCCCACTTAAAACAGACGTTATATGTCAGTCTATAATTCTATATACACATAGAGAAATTTATTATTATTCCTGGGGTTTAGGGTGATTCTCATCACACGGATGGCGGCTTAAAAAATCCGCTCCCAGATTTGTTTTTCCACTTATATACTCTATGCTAAACTCAAATGGCTGCATCAATAAAGACCAACGGAGTAATCTAGAATTCTCATGTCTAGCCTGTGCTAGAAACGACAAAGGTTTGTGATCCGTTTGCAACTTAAATGCCTTCCCATACAGATAAATATTGAATTTCTTTATCGCCCATATTACTGCAAGACATTCTTTTTCGCTAGTTGAGTAGTTGATTTCAGCTTTATTCAACTTTCTGCTAGCATATGCCACTGGGCTTAATTCCCCATCCAATGCATCTGATCTCTGTAGCAGAGTTGCACCTAACCCAATATTACTGGCATCCGTCCTTACTATGAATTCTTGACTTAAGTCAGGTAATTTCAAAATAGGTTTGCTTGTGAGCTTTTCCTTCAATTCCTGGTAAGCCATTTCACATTGTGGTGTCCATGTAATTCGATCTGGATGTCCTTTACGTGTCAAATCAGTTAACGGTGCACATATGGAATTAAAGTTTTTGATATACTTTTGGTAGAAACCACATAATGAGACAAAGGATCTCACGTCTTTCTTGGTTTGTGGTCTCGGGGCTTTCTTTAGTTTCTCTAAATGCTTTGGGTCAGGGGTCATGTTTCCCTGATAAACTGTGTGTCCCAAGAATTCCAATTCTTTACATCCAACGCAACATTTGGTTGGTCGGGCTGTTAAATTCGCTTCCCTAAGTCGATTAAACAGCATGTTCAGAGAGTCAATGTGTTCCTCAAATGTTTCTGTTGCTATAAGGATATCATCCATGAAATTTGTGATACATGGATTATTCAGAGGGTCCAATAATTTTCTCATCATTCTAGAGAAGACACTAGGCGCATTCTTCAATCCAAATAGCAATCTGTTAAACTCATAGTGTCCTTCTGAGGTACTAAAAGCTAGGTATGGTCTAACCTCAGGCTTTACTGGAATCTGATAGTATCCTTTACTCAGATCCACTTTTGAGAAATATTTAGCTTTATTTAGTCTGGCAAACAGCTGATTTGTATCCGGCAATGGATCCACCTGTCCTTCTGTAATAGCATTCAGTCTCCTGTAATCTATACAGAGTCTATGTTCTCCAGAGGGCTTCCTTAAGAGTACAACACCGGAACTATACGAAGATTCACTGTGTGAAATAATTCCTTCCTTCAACAAATAGTCTATCTCTTCCTTCAAAGCTTTCTCCTTAGCAAAAGGAATCGAATAGGGTTTCATACAGACAGGTGTGGGGTCTATCAGTTTCATATCATATTCCAATAAGTTTGTATGCCCTGGTCGGTCTGTTAAAACCTCTGCATGATTATCTAGAACCTGTTGCACTCTCTCTTTCTGAGTTTTCGTTAAATGTGTACTGATTTTCACCTGTGCCGCTGTCTCACAGGGGTGTAATGGATATTCAAATGATGAAAGTGGTTCCTTTTTCATCTCCATGGCAATGGACAAGGTCAACAAGTGTGTCTCTTCCTGATGTTCTCTTTCCAAATATTTCTTCAGGAGATTCACATGATAGATTTTTTCTTTCCCCTTCTTATCTATCTTATAATTGGTTCTAGACACCTTCTCTAGAACTGTATATGGACCTTGCCATCCAATTTGTAACTTATTCTGACTCCCGGGGAGAAGAAGCAGTACCTTCTCTCCCACAGCCAAATCTCTGTCTTTCGCCTTCCTGTTATAATAGGCAGCAGGTTTCTTCCTGGCTTGTTTCAAATTTTCATTGGCAAGTTTCCAGCCAGTTTTTAAACGAGTGGTCAGCTCATTCACATATTGGTATGAGGATGTAATATTTTCCTCTGCTTTTTCATCAGTCCACGTTCTTAACAGCGTTACATGTGGAGCTTTAATTTTGTGGATCTATTTGTCCATTCACCGGTATGGTCTCTTCCACTGGAAGCGCTATAGTGATGATTTTTCTTCCCAGAATTATCAGTCACAAAACGACCGCTACCAATTCTCCTCTTGGGGCTGTCTCCCCACTTAAAATTCTTGATGAGAGATTTCCTCTCTACATCTTCTTCCTCCAGTTTGTTTAAGTCCGATTGAGGGATTCTCGGCTTATCCTGGGGTAAGACATCTTTTTGCACTCTCCGCATAGTGGCCATTGTAAAACAGTTAAGTGAAGCTTGTCCGTGAAAAGGGGCTTCCCATTCCATTTGGTCCACTTTATCAAATTTATATTTCCTTTTATTATCAGGCCTAATTTTGCCCCTTGGCGTGTCCAGGTCCTGATCAATGTTCCCACTTGTGGGTGTTCCCTCATGTGCTATGCTACACCTTTCTACAAAATTCTCAATGTCCCATCTTGCTTTGGGCCAATAATAATTGTGAGCCACCTTTTGGATGATGGTACCTATCTTTTCATGGTCCCCATCTGGTTTCACATGTAGGCTCCTTATTAATTCTGCCCTATATCTTTTAGGAAGTACCAGCTGTCCCTGACCTTTGGATCTAGCTCCAGTCTTCCTATACATCAACTTGTTTTTCATGTAAAAATCTCCCTTGCCTGGAGTTGTATGACAAGTTGACAATTTCCTGAAACAAGGCTTGAGGGTCTTATCCCCAGCCTGTGCCTTCCTCATCTCTTCTGGAGTGGTATCTAACAGAATATCCTCCTCCTTTCTTGAGGTCGACCTGACCTGAAGGGTGGCCATAACTATAGGGTTCCTTCTGCAACGGTCAGTGTCATGATTGTTCATCTTACAATTTTTACACCACCTTTTCCCTTGGTTGAAAGATTTTCTTTCATCATATTTCCTTTCATCGAATTGTGGGGTTTTATTTTTATTGTCATACCGTGGCCTATCAAATTGGTGCTTACCTTTGTTTTGATCTCTAGGATCAAATTTATTAAAGTTCTGTGGTGCCCTAAAATTTTCAACCTGTTTCTTTTTGTTACCTGATACCTCTGCCTGAGCTGCTTGATACCTTTCAGCAACATTTAGCAACTCACCCAGCCTCTCTGCACCTTGTTCCATGAAAAACTTTCTCAGGTCTGGAGCCATGGACTCTCTTAATTGTTCTATAAGGACCATTTCCTTAAGATCTTGGGTTTTCCCCAGAGAAGTCCATTTCTCCAAGTATGTCTCTAACCGTGCAGAGAACTGGTGATAGGTTTCACCTGACAGTAGTTTAGCATTCCTAAATTTTTTCCTATAAAATTCTGCGTTCTTTTCATATCTTAACAAAAGAGCCTGCTTTAGCATGTCATAATTTTCCTGATCACCTCTGCTCATTTTGGCAAAAACTTCATAAGCTGCCCCACGAAGCCCTTGAGATAACTTTAAGCTCCACCTTTCTCTTTCTAACCCATATGTGGTAGCTAATAGTTCATATCTATTTAGATAGCTCTCAATATCATCGTCTTTCTCAACGAAATGATCTAAATGAAAATTCATAGCTGAGGTTGAGGCTCCCTGGCTAGCAGTGGCATCAGAGTTAAAGGGACTGGCACCATTTTCAGGAGCATGGCCTTGAAACTCAAACTCCCTTAGTCGTAACTCATGTTCCCTTTGTAATCTCTTCTCCTCCTTTTCTGCTTCCCTTTCTGCAGCTAATCGCTTGTCTTCCCTTTCTGCAGCCTGTCTTCTTTCCTCGGCTTCCCTTTCTGCAGCTAATCTTCTTTGTTCTGCTTCCAATTTCTTAGCCTCAGCCTCAATCTGCAACCTCTTAATCTCTTTTTCAGCCTCTATTCTCTTATCTTCGGCCAATCTTTCAGATTCTAATTTTCTTTCGGCCTCTTTTTCTAATCTTCTTTCTTCCCGTTCAATATATTTGTCACATTCAGCAGTGACATAAGCAATCATAATTTGCCCATCCATTCCTAACTCTTTCGCAGTCTGTACAGCAGCAGATCGAAATTTTGCCAAGTCGGCCATTGTCTAACATACAATTGTAAACAATTCAATCTTTCAATAATTATCTAAGGACACTACAGGCACTGAGAGCTCAACGTTATTTATTTTCACCCAAGGATACTTTTTAATTCTTATTATTCCCTGAAGTGAATTACCCCCAATATTTTTAATAGGGAAAGATTCAAAATCCCGAGAGCGAGACCCCAATATATGTGGTAAAGTGGGATGTTATAAATATCTATAGGGGACTTAGTGTATTGACTGAAATCAGCTGTGAAGGTATCTGTATCTAATAGGTGTAGTGTTTTACAGATAACCTTACTTGCTACCACATTATGCCTCAGTCAGAATTATTCTGGAATATTGTGATGACTACGTTAAATGTCTAGGGTATGTATATGATGAAGTGTAAGTCACAACAACAACAGACAGATAAACAATTTAATTTATTCCACCACACTTGACAACACTGTGACACTCACACACATGTAACATTCTATAAGACTATCTGAAATGAGTCACTGGTAAATTTTCAAATATCAATATGTATTAAGTACTTTCATTAATATTTATGTCCTGATTCAAATACAAGTGAACCAGGAATCACAATCAATTGTAATTACAATTTATATGTACAGAATTTATCAATATGAAACTTGTAGTGACATATTTTATTAATATTATCCTATGTGTGTCAGTTGTGTAGTAGTAATATGAGGTAATACTGGTTTTGTTTTTTCAAGCTATGTTGTTATTTGTCATCATGACTTCAAGTGTTTGTTTATCTTGTAAATGGTATGGGGAAAAGTTCACAGTTCCTATCAATTTAAACACTGTAGTTTCCCTCTGGTTTATTCTAAAGTCAGATTTTGAGGGGGGGGGGGGCATAATGTTGAGCTCCTCTGGCCACATAGGCTTATCTTTCGTGATGGCGGCAGGAAAGGACTCCTCTGCTCGATAGCCTCCCTGTGTTCTGGAGACACCTCACTGGTCACTATCTGGACCCAGGAGTATGCTGTCAGCCTCTAGGTTCAGCAAAGCTCCGACCAGGTGCTGCTCAATAGCTTTAGGACCACGGTCCCTGAAACAAGAAGGTTGTACCTCCTACTTCATAACTAATTTATAATCTATTTACAGACTGAACACATTACATAACAAACACTGAGTTCAGAGCGGTAGGCCAACTGCCAGCTTCATTTGAAATAATTTACACCAGTATATTCCTCCCTAATGGTTACCACGACTCTGCAATTCCAGCATTATTTCTTTCTAGTCGATAAGATAGGTGTCAGTGTACTGTTTGGCAATTCCATGTAGTTTTACTTTCCTCCGACACCTTCTGTTCAGGTTGGAGCATTATATAGGCCTTGCCTCATGTTCGCTACTGACCCACATATATATACAGACATAAATTATCAATTTACATTCAATTTTCATTAAAAGGATGTCAAATATTTCAAGCTTACCACAATTCATGGAAATAACACAGAATTACGTTGACTGGCAATGAATATAGCACAACTTCGATCTGCCGATGTCCCAGGCTTTTATTTAGAAAAATATGCACTGGTGCTCAACGCACTGGTTCTGTAGTAAGTTTATTTGAACATGTGGTAATGACCTGACGCCTCTGATTGACTATATTCGCGGGTCTAACCAATCGTTCCATGTTTACCCAATCGTTTGAAAAAAAGTACTCCTACTCCCGTTTCCCCTGACAACAAAAGATAGTATTTATAGCCCGACTAATCGTGTTTAGCCTTACATTTATTGCGCTCCAATCAAATCGGATTTAACATGGAGACCCATTTCCCGTACAATGGTGGTGTGGAAATCTGCCACTGAGCGATTCTGAATTTGGTGTTGTCTGACACCCTCACTATTTTCTTTTGGCTATAATTTGGTAATTCCTAGACTATTTGCGTAACGTTTAACATATTATTTGTCAGCAAGTCCTAAGGAACCCAAATATATAAATTTAATGGGGCCAATATGCATTTTCTTCTAGGATAGTCGTGCTGTTACTACCTCTTCACTTCCAAACTTTAGGGTGTCTGGGTACTGTCATGTTTTCAAACGTAAACCAGTATAATGTCATATTTCCTAATAAGAATTTTGTAAGTTTTTAAAACCTAACTCTGGTATGGGTAGTGTTTTTTATCACTGTCGATTTGAAAAAAAGCTAGTGCTTGTGGCCTTACACGCGTGATGGTAGTAATTGTATAGCGAGACGCGTGTTTAGTGTTGCATGCGTCCCTGCTTTCAGCCCTCCCTTCTTTCTATCTTTAGTCCATCTGTCTTTCGTTTTTGGGTAACGTAGTGTATAAAACGACATGAATGGAATTTTAAAACTAGGTCAACTTGCGTATCTCAAGGTTTTTCTTAGAAAGGCAGTACACGTTTTATCGTAGAAAGCGGGTATTGAAGCAGTAGGCTTTTACTATCAACGTGAAACGTTACAATTTGCAGACGAAGGAGAAACAAAGGGGATTTCGAGTACAGTCATTGTGACAGCACTGTTCTTTACCATTCTTCTTTCCTTTTATTGAAGTTATTTGTTAGGCTTTACATTTACGTTTTAATTTATATATGTGGATTAGAATTTCTCACGACAGATGTGTATACAAACAGTTATTATCACAAACAGGGCAATCCACACCAGGACGTCACATTAACTCACGATGGGTAAAGTCAATGAGATTTGCAACAGCTAGTGACGTTTTCTTGTATAATTTATTGTGGACGCCACATGACAAAATGTATACGCGAAGGTAGGTACATCATAGGTACAATCAAACAGTCATTGTTACAGCAACATATTCAGTACATCATAGAGCTGTAAATGTATTCAGGCGGAAATCTCCATCCCTTTCTATAACAGCTGGAAGATATCAATATGATAGGAGATCAAATCCTCTCTCCTAAATCTAACCTCAGCAAGAAAGGGACGTCTTCTGAAGTGTATCAATAATGTCATCAAAAAATCTTCCAAATTCCTTTAGTTATCCAAGATATCAAATCTGGAACAAGCAGTAAAGTTTAGCAGGCAGATGGTTCTTAGAACATGCATCCATCGATGCAGTAACAGCGAACATGATTCGTGAGCTGACGAAAAGCTTCTCATAGCGTAGACCCGCCTATAATCAGGCTACAAACAAAATGTCAATCTCGAAAGATATCGATAAATGTCAAAAATGTAATTACCTTTACTTCAGGAAATAAACATATAACTCACAGGCTTCCAAGCCCTAAGAATCACCACAGATATATCATCTCCGAAGGAACAATATGAATAGGACATTATTTCCTGAACAGTTTAAGCACAGACGCTGGCAAACCAAAACGCGTCTTGCTTCTCACGCATCTGCCACACTCTCTGAATGTCGGGGCGGAACTCGTGCAAAAAAAGCGATCAAGATCAGACATGCGCAGACAAGCGCGACTCGAACCGTGTTCAGCCAACTTACGAACCAAAGAATATTCTGGAGAACAATCTTACAGATTCGAACCTAATAAGGAAATGAATCTTGAAACATTGCGATTGTCAACTGTTTATAAGAACTGACGACCTGAGCGCTCCGTATATGGAGATGACTCAAAATCGTTCACACAAACTATCGGCAACTTATCGTCACACGATTAGACAACTAGTAGAAATAAAAAGTGACTACAATTACATGAGTTATTTCCCATGCATTACAAAATTAAATATATAGACAGTATAAGTTGCGACAAGTTTAGCGCAACAACAACTCACCGACATTGTGATATTTCTTATCCTTTTTTTTTCCTTCTCTTTTCTTTTCTTTTTTCTTTTTAAATATACTATCGTTAAAAAAAATAAAGTGCAATTGTATAACTTCATTGTGCAAGAAAGAGTATATAAACGAGTGTTTGCGAGGGAGTGAAAGTTTTCTATACAGAAGCTTGTTGTGTCATTGTATTTTCATTGAAACTTCGTTATTGAAACGTAAAATGAACGTGGTCTGTAAATTCACATGGAATGTGAATACAAATTGGACAAAAAGTCCTTTTAAAACAAAACCCAAAACCAACTGACAAGAGAATAAATTATAACACATCTCTAAAACATGGACAGACTTTTTCCGTTTACACAAGAACAATATACAGGGTGTCCATAAAAGATTGTACCCTTTTCAAAACATTTATTCTCGGCCCCATGATGCGGTACAAGGATACTTTCTATCACAAAAGTAAGATACTCTCTGCAAGCTTTTAAGCATACCTTACAAAGACTAAAAAAGAATGTACCTATTTCTTTTTTTTCCACCTACTTGTGTGTTGAGAGACATGTAACAATTACCGGTTGCAACTCAACTGCGAAAGTTTCACTTAAAATACCCGCTGCGCGCATGCGCACTTTTTTTAGTCTTTGTAAGGTATGCTTAAAAAACGTGCAGAGATTATCTTACTTTTGTGATAGAAAGCATCCTCGTACCACGTCATGGGGCCGAGAATAAATTTTTTGAAAAGGATACAATCTTTTATGGACACCCTGTATTACAGTCAGCCACATCAGGGTTAGCTCTCCCAGTTCTTTGGGCAACCTTATGAGCCAAAGGAAGGACGCATTCACCAGGGATAATCTGATGGCGTGCTCGTGTGGATGATGGCAGATAATTGGTTGATTTGGTGCCATCTCAAACACATCTTGGATTTCTCACTCCTTTTCACCTTGTTAACGCCAGAGCAGTTATGAGATACTTTACTTTGTTAATATAACCGACTAGGTTGAACGGGATGTGCCTCGCCAAAACGATGCAATACTTTATTTTTTTTTAAACTTTGTGTGTTTGTTGTTTTTTTCCGTTCATGTTTTATTTATTTATTTATTTTGTTGTTGTATCTTTATTGTTTGTTTGTTTCTTGGAAAGGGTACGTCACACACACATACACAGTTGTGGTTTTCATTTACTCTATTTGGACTGAGTTGAGGGGGAAGAAGTTACTGTATTGTCTTGAATTTATAACACTTTATGTCCTAATTAAAACTCATCGGGGGTTGAACAGGATACTTAAATGTTTAACAAAAAAAACTTCCACCATCGTGCCATAAGAAACAATGAATGTGGTTGACGCTGGTAATCTTATCGTGTAAAATAGATTGCTACAAAAACCATCATTACAAAGCCCCGACTTCTTGTGTGTGCAGAAGCCAACTTTAGTGATGCCTTTTTTTTTAAAGGAGCGAAATAAAAGACACCCACTTTGTCATTAATTCACAGACCTTGATGGGTTATAATTAGGAAATTGTGACTACAATTTTAATGTTATTACAATACCCACTTTTTGCTTAAAACATATCTCCTAGTTATTTATCATATACAGGGTAAATGAAAATTTCTACTTGAGTGTGTTTTGTGTTGTATCTTGTTTATTATTGTTTTTTCTTCCCAGATTTATTACTTATATCTTACTGTCTATAATTTCTTCTCATATCAACAGGAAAATCAAATACCTGCTCTCAGAACTGTCCCTCGGACGCCGTACGTGGATCTGACTGTACGTGTATTTGTCCTGCAGGAAGATTCTTTAACCAGGAGACAGGAACCTGTGGTAATTATAACGATAAACAATTACTCTTTAGTTTTATGCTATTAATTTTGTTTGTCCCAGTTACTGTCTCTGTCAAAATACAAATTTTGTGGGCTTTAACTGATTTTTGTCACTGCAAGGAAGATTAATTCATTAAAAAACACCAAAAGCTTAATTAAAAGAATAATAATTGACGAATAGACAGTAGAGTGGGATGGAAGCCTGAAGGGCAGACATGCAAGTAAATTGTTCAAGACTCCAACAAGAACGTGTCAGGTATCTAGAGAACTAAAAATTCCTAGCAATAAGAAACTTCTTAGACTACAACTAGGAATGGGAGAGTTTTAGAATAGAAGAACCTTACTGTGCAGAGTGTCTAGAACAAAAATAATATAGAGCATTTCCTACTAAAATGTTGGAAGTATGAACAACAGAGAAAACCAATATTAGGTTATTTACAGGCATGCAATTCATCCATAACTGTGGAAAAGGTGTTGGGAATAGACAGAAATGCACAATTGAGTAAAACAGTAACAAGAACTAAAACTGATACATAAGAGTCAATGATTGTGTGAGGATAAAGGGTTGTCTGATGGGGTGCTCATATGGATGATGGCATATTATAATTGGTGGATTGGGTGACATCCCGGACACCCACGGGCTTATTCACCCCTTTTCACCCTGTTAACAACAGGGCAGATATGAGAGACTTTATTCTGTTTCTTTTTCGTTGTTGTTGTTGTTGTTAGGTTGTATTTGTTTATTTATTTTTATTTTTTTTTTTATGCGAGGACACACACACACATACATTCACGCGATTTTACAGTTTGGATTTACTATATTTGGATTGAGTGCAAGGGGGAAAAGATACTATATTTAGAAATCGGAAATCAGATTTTATTATCTTGAATTTTCTACATTATATATCGTAATATAACCCATCAAGGGTTGAACGGGATACTTTGTCTTTAAAAAAAAAAAGAAAGATTAATTCAACAGACTTGCTTGTGTTCTCCTGTATGTCTTGGTTTCGTTTTTGAACCCTGCACTTGGAAAATTTTTTTGCTGCGTTAACTCCATATGGGTTATAATTAGGGTATATAGAGTTCATCATTCTATATTGCATATTACATTGTTGTTTTTCTTGTGTGGTGGCTCTTCCAGGCAGTCTTTTATCTGCCGTTTGTTGTGGCATTGTTAAATGGCTATGGTGTTTGTAATGTATCCTCTTCCATGATACTACATTTCTCTCTCTCGCTATTGACATCTTTTTAAATGTATCTGCTGCGCGTCTGTTAGTTTTTGAATTGGTAAAGTTTTTTTTTTCCCTTGTACTGACCATCAGACATCCATACTTTGTGTGGAGCCCTAACGCTGGTTCATACTTTGCTTCTCTGCCTCCGCAGTTCTCCGCCAGGTAATTTTTGGCTGGCCTCGTTTTCGCTTTCCTTCTGGAGTCTATAGTGTAATTTAACTTCAATGGCGTTTTTATAATTGGCACAGAAACACGGGATTTTGTCAATATGGAAATTTTTATTTTTTTATTTTATTAATTTTTTTTTTGTTGTTTGGTGTGTGTTTTTTTCCCCTGTCATTCTCAGTTGTTCTGGTTGTTATATGTTAGTTATTGTTTGGGTAATATAACATTTTATTATGATGTGTATCTCCCTGGGTAAGTCAATTTTTAGTACTCAACAACTGAAGTGGTAAACATGGTTTGTCTACCTGCTGGTAACACTACAGCAGCAATTCCTTCACCAACATCTGCTGCTTCTGTAACTATTGCCATCACTACTGCTATTACATCTGTTACCCCTTGTCATCTATTACCACATGTTCTACCCCTTGGCAGCTACTACTACATCCACTGTTATTTATGACACCACAACTGCAAATACTTGAACAACTCCACTACTACAACCTCTGCTTCCACTTCGCTACTATTTCTAAGTCTGCCATTACTACTACTACTACTACAGCTATTACTGCTTATGCTATTACTACTATTACTATTACAAATATTAATAATACAATTACTCTGACTATTTTTTTCATTGCTGCTACAACATTCCCTACGGCTACTATCACAATATCAAGAACTGTTTGCATACGTTTTCACCATCACTCCACCGTGTTCATTACCACTAGCATCACACACAAACATCACAGATTTGAAGGAAGACTTCGATTGTAGATATGTGGAAAGAATAAGTAACCCAGATTACAGACATTTACAAATATCGAAACAAATGTGTCTCTCTCAGTTTGCCTAAACGGTTGTCCTAGCAACGCCAGACAGACAGAACAGTGTGGATGCGCATGCCTGGACTCTACTTTTATTTACATCCCCAACAACAACTCGTGCGGTAAGTCGATGACATAAATAGAGTAGTGTGGCAGACAAAGGGAACGAATAGGGAGAATTAAATATAGGAAGGTCTAGAAAGAGTAGAAAAAGAGGATGCGCAAAACAGAATGTGCATGATACGGAGAATCCAAAAAGAGGTTAACGAAAATCCGGTTAGGCACGCTTTTCAGCAAGAGTCAGAAGCGTGAGTGACGCAGTGCAGGTCGCACATACCCCAGATATACGAGGGTAGCCATGTTGAAGGCGATAGTCAAGTAGACAATGTGTTGTGTAAGACTGAAGAACGAAGGAGCAAGTTAGGCTCCACTTAGAAAAAGGATACGTAGAGTGAATTAGTTACGTCCATACCGTAGTCCTGTTACTCGTCTAAGATAGTGGCCATCTATAACCAGGGAAAGGAACAACCCCGGAGGATTCCGGTATCACTTCAATAACCTGAGCCTAATTTGATAGTATCAATAGACAAGGATTTGCTTAGACGGAGGAAAGCGTGTAGATACTAGTAACATCTGAACAATAGTAGATAAAAGACATTACAATATTGAATATAATTCTCAATGGTGAGCGAGTGTTAAAGAGGAAAGTGTGATGGACGAAGATTGTTGGAGGTCCGGATAACAGCAGTGGCCCACATTGTAAATAAACAGTATTCCAGTTGACTGTGGCGTTCCCTATTTGTAAAGAAGATCTGCTTAGTGTTATGTCGTCGCTCGCTGTGTGTGTTGTAACCATGCATTAATCATAAAGCTGATCGCTACCTTCTGAGGCAAAGGAATCCTGGGTAAGCAAAGGCTGTGTGCAGCAGCCACTTGTCAAGAGCGCTGCCACACCATATATAGAATTGTGGTGCCGTGACTGACCTCAGAAAGCATTGACAGCTACGCAGAGAGGCATCGATAGTACAGAACAACAAACAGCGAAGCAAGAAACAAAACAACGTCAACAACAAACAGCGAAGCAAGAAACAAAACAACGTCAACAACAAACAGCGAAGCAAGAAACAAAACAGCTTCAAGTGGCAACATTGTGGACAACTCAAAGTGTTGACACCGTGAATCACCAGACCGAATCACAAGCTCGTAAACGCAAGGCAAGGTACGAAACATTTTTTCTCTCCATCCACCTGTCCGGAAAGGTCATCGCAGCTGTACGTCGTCATCAGTCGAGTAAGAATAAATGTAAACTCATATAACGTGCTGTGTAGTGCATAGTTAGCTGGGGCACAGCAATTAGGAATGTGTAGCACAAATACGTGTTACAAGCGGACAATCGGAAACAAGAGCGCTCCAACGAAGAATCAACACGGCTAGTTAAGTTATAGATACTGTAGGTACCAGTTTGGTTAGTACTAGTAGTTACGGATATAAGTGATCTTATGTAAAAGCGTTAACAATAGGATAATAAGAAATTAATAGTTAAACAATGTGACCACACAGTTGTGTATTAACATTAGGTGCATATAATCTGTGTAAAAGAATCGTTCTTTTGCAGCGCCCACCCCCTTCCCCCAACAACTAATAATAATTTTTTTTGGGTTGCAGGTACAAGACAGTTTGAGTATACATACATACATATATATATATATATATATATATATATATATATATATATATATATATATATATATATATATATATATTTGGTGCTCTTTTGATTGTACCTGGTTAAGTAGCATGGCATAGAGCGAACAGACACATTACGACAAGCAGGACAGTCAGACATTAAACCTGGTAAAGGCGATTAGTGACACACTAGCCAAGGTTGACAACAGCGCCAGGTATGCGAACATACGAGTAAAAGGTAATATTGACTTTTTTGCAGGGGATCCTCACAAATATCAGTATAAGCAGAGACACAATTAGACTCCATACACTAGACAGTGGAGTAGAGACAACAGCTACAAAACGTGTCACGTGGCCACTGTAGACAGACACTGGAACAGTCTCAATAAAAGACACTGTCGCATTGCAGTGAGAAATTTTATCAATGGAATAAAACTAGGAAAGATATGGGAAATAAATAATGTTACGAGTGACCAACAAAGATGTATGATAACAACAGAAGATGGACTAAGAGCACATATAAAGCCAGTAAAACAATTGATAAAAACTTTTAACAGACATCAACAGGTCAGTGTCGTAGATTTTTGATAGGAGAATTAAGACTTGGGTTGGTCCCTTCTGAATAGGTTAGAATAGGTGATAGACCCAGTGAGAGTTAGTAAAAAGAAATAGAATTTCCACAAGTGAGATGATAGACTGTGATATAGAGGCTGTCTCTGAAAAATCGAGGAAATCTTCTCTCTTTCACCTATCCTCTACGACAGCTTTTAAGGCGTCAGACAGTCTAAACACTGAGATATATATATATATATATATTACATATATTTCTATCTACTCACGGTCCTCGCACATACACGTGACGACAGTTAAACACACAGACGTGGGAAATCTATAACAATAAATATATATATACTAGAACGAGCTGACCAACGCACTGATTTAGTTCAAGAGAGATTTTAATTATCATCAAAAAAATCTTCTCACAACACCTAAAAAAATACATCAAGGAAAAAATATACAAATAGTCGTAAAATTCAAGAAAATGCTACAAGGATGATAGCCCCGTTATGATCTTAACTCTAGGTTTAGCCCACAGCCCCGTTAGGATGACAGATGATGGCCCAAAGGGTTATAGATGCATATGGTTAGGGTCTAATATTGTCCCCTTTCTTGAAGGTAAGAACTGACTTATGACAGCAGTATCTATTCTAAAGGAACAATTAAATTAAGCAGCAAGTCTTTCATAAGGAAAAAGTAAAGTGAGTGCATTAAACAATGATCATCCTTCCGTCACTTTCACTCGGTTCTTTCATCCGGGTACCCAGGCTTTCGTGCTTACCTAAAAAACTTGAAGTTGATCACCGTCTGGCGCAACCTTAGGACACTTCTCTACAGTGAATCTGGATTCTTTGGATAAAGCGAATCCCAGCTCTGCAAATACAGGTTTCTTCCACTGTCTTCGGGGAGCGTTCACTTTACCAGTTTAAATTTTAGATTTACTGTTAATGTCACTTGAATCAGTTTTGGGTAGGCAAGTTTAAACGGGCACACAGAGTCTAAAACACGAGGATTCCCTTACTTTGGAAAAAGATGACCAGTGGACAACTGCTCTCAACAGATAGTCTTGGTTCACTATCCACTCTTTCAATAATGTCGGAAATGTTAATGTTATTTCTTGTAATTATTCTCGCCGCCAGGCAGCATGTATATTTCAATTTGAGAAGAAATATGAACTGGCTCAGAAGCCCAGTATAAACATTAGTCTTTAGCAACCGTTAGTGGGATTGGTATTACTGTTTATCTCTGATGGCACATGCACTGTCAGACCAGTGTTCCTTGAAAAAACCCACGTGGTTAAAGATAGGAAATGTCTATGCTTCTCACAAGTATGTCTCTTTACTAAACGCCGGCAAGTTGGGTTCACCCCAGTATTCACTGAATGAAGAAAAACAACATATAATATAATATACAGAATATGTACTCGTTATAACTTACATTTTTAAACGGCAAGCCTACAGCTTGACTTATATTTAAAGCTTCCCGTGAAATAAGTTATATATAAAAAATCCCTCATCATGAATTAGGAATATCTGCGTATTTCCGTCACCACTCATGATGCATCTAGCATTTATAAGTTTGTTTAGAAAAATATACTCGACTGAGTAGTTAGCAGTTAAATTAAATTCATTATGGCTACATGTTTGTTAAGCTAGAAATATAATTTATTCTGCTTTCCACTGTATGCGTCACTAGAAAATAATACAGACTTATAAATTAATCGCTCTGCACCAAATCTAATTATGGAAATAAATAAGCGATTAACCACTTTAAACATTTCGCAAAATACTAGATATACTAGATATAATATTTTACCTCAAACAGAACTACGTATCACAACGAAACTAAGAGACATCACTTATAAGTTTAAGTGTTCTAGAACGAAGTGACCACGTCTACAGTAAAATGGAGAATGAGTGAAGTTAGTTTCAAACTCGGGCCAATATCTTAAAATTAGACAAAAGCCCCAACTTATTTCGCAAACGAAATAATCTCCCCTAGTACGTGTAAAACACCTTACGTCAACTAGACGCATGTCGTAACTGCCATCAGTGACCGAGAGTGCGCGTGTGAGTTTCAAATCTCAGACAGCCCGTCTGCAGTGCGGAGCGATTTTTCACGCTACGCCGGGCTATTCTGACGAAAACTCTCATGCGTTGCTGCAAAATGTAGACAATCCGTCTGCCTGCCATGTCCGACGGAGCGAATTCTCACACCCCAGGCCTAGAAACCCAGCCGAAGAAACTGGTCGGGCAGCGCTCTGACCGGGGACACTGCAGACGCATGTCTGGCGAGAACCGTATATTCACAGTTATCGTTCGACCAGCAGAGACTGACATCTACGTAATACCATCACTAGTGCGATTCTCAGTTTTGAGAAAAGACACAGGTAACGTTAAGAAATGAGGATGAAAATATTTTTCGCAAACGAATGTATGCAAAAATACAGGAAAAAGGTAAACTGCGATAATAAAATTAGAGAATATGGGTGAAGGAAAAAGAAGAGGATATAGGCAATTTATGATCCAAACTCCTGTGACAGCCAGTAATGTAAAAACAAATAGGACGCAATTGACCCCTATGAATAATAATTAACCTAGGACAATAACACAAGAATCAGAAGCGAATAAAACAAAGATGATTAGTGCCGGAACACAAACGGAGATAGATACTGTAGCGTCACACTTGGGGCCAGCACAAAATGATAAAGGCGTCATGAGAGGAAAGGAAGACGGAGAGATAGCCACACTGTACAGATATATTGATAGAAAATGTCAAGAGCTCAAAAAGGACAATAGAAGTGAAAATAAAGGTAAAAAAGAATACCGATTTCAGAGTCGAGGCAAGGAGAGAAATAGGAGAAGTAAAAAAGATCAAGAAGGAAATAGTGGTACAACGGAAATAGAAGAAGTAACGGCACTTTGCTCAGATTTGGAAACACAGTTCGAAGACTTGTAGAAGAGGAAGACGAGACAGGAAGGAGTATATACGAGGGGCGGTCAAAAAGTTTTGCACTTTAATATGAAGGAGTCAAGACACGTACCTGGAAATTGGTGTGAACTTTAGTCCTTCTCTATGTATTCACCCCTCAAGACAATGCACTTCTCCCATCTCTTCTTCACCTTCCTGATGCCCTGATTGTAGAAGAGAACTCCTCCGTCTGGGCCCGGAACCACGTCTCCAGTTCAGTAATCAAGTCCTGGTCGTTAGAAAAACGACGTCCACGAAGCGGATTCTTCATGTTTGGAAACAGGAAGAAGTCACTCGGTGCCAAGTCCGGTGATTATGGTGGATGGTGCATGATTTCATACCCGCACTGCTGGGCAAGGACGATGGAGCCATGAGCTGCATGAGCCGGCGCATTTTGTCCATGACACCGCTTCATACACATCTGAACCAGTTTCCCGCCAATTTCTCTTTCACACGACACCCCGCGCGCGCCATGTACGCGCGGGAAATGTAAACCAATAGTGTGTCTTTACAATGATACACAGCAATCCCGCCTGTCTTAACGCTTTCTTAGTAAAATGCAAAACTTTTCGACCGCTCCTCGTACAGTACACGAAAAGTACCAGCTTGACATACAATCAGAATCCGATTCGTCAAGTGGGTAAGAAAGAGTTATAGATTCCGATGAATATGCCCAAGGCTACAGGTCGGACGAGCTCGATTATACAGCGGACGACGAAGACAATAGAAGTTATTGGCCGAGAAATGAGAACAGTGATCGTGGATGCACAAATCACATAAAGACGAAGAAAATAATCAAAATAGCTGAACCAAGCGTAAAAAAGCAATAAAAGACACCCTATGAGGAGCTGACCTCAACATCTTGTCAACAAAGAAGGTGCGGAAATTGTTGGAAGTAAAGTTTGATACAGACTTATCAAAAAGGGAAAAAGAAGTTCAGATACTTGTGATCGAAATGTTGGATGAAAAGGCAGATGAGGAGGACATAGGGAAGAAAGATTACAAAGAAGAGGATAGATCGACCAGGAGGAAAAGTCGACAGACGGTTAATGAAGCAGAACATAGCAGTAGACGGAGATGGTCTTCAGAATCGGCGTCGAGTGACTCAGACAGTGTAGTGTCTGAGGAGAGTGACGGTAGTCACAGACACAAAAGGACTTACAGAAGAGGAGAGAATAGTAGAAGAATCAAGGACGAAGGGAGAAAATATAGAAGTAGGAGTAGAGAACGTGAGTACCCAGTATACAGACTGGATGGAATACTTGAGAATAGGGCAGAAACGTGGAGACGATATGCGGAGATAACCAGCCAGACTAGATGGAGGGAATTGTCAGAAGCGGAAAAATGATGGAAGGAGAGAAATAAAAATGGCGGCGTTAGCTAAGTCGTGAGGAGACTTTTAGTGGAGTCATTCTCCACCGAACACAATAGAGAACCACAGGGAAATGGAGAAGAGATGAGAGCCATGGAGAAATGACGGGAGTATTGAGAAGCCACAGGAAGGATGGCACAGACATATATAAATGATAGTTCTAGAAGACGCGAATGTAGAAGTGAGAAGCCATAGAAAAATGGCAAAAAGAGAAAAATGGAAGTGAAGAGAGAGATTTTGCGGCAGTGGCCGGAGTCTTGTGAAGATTTTGGGAAGAAATCATATTTTATTTCTCCGAAATACATGAAGAGAAATGTGTTAACAACGTTCCAGGGAGGGAACGAAAAAACATATAAAACGTTAAGTGCGGCGTTTGCCAGACTACAAATGAGAGTCTATGGAGGGTAATCCTCACCAAACATGTACAGCAGAAATTCAGACACGGGGAAATAGAGTGTTGTGGAGAAGGAAAGGAAAGGAGGTAGCACAAAGAGAGGTTCCAGAGAGGGAACGGATATTGAGAAACCATAAGAAAGGGACAAAGAAGAAAAGAGAAGTGAGAAGGCACAGGAACATGATACAGACATGGAGTACTGAAGAAATATGGAGAAACCATTAAACAAAGTGATGAGGGGAGCACGTAAAGATAGAGTAAAGAGAGATAGACATAAGTGGAAGAGGAAGTCAAGTGACAGGTCAGCAGCAGAAGAACACGCAAGTAGGCAAAAGCAACAAAATGGTTTAAGATAGGTAGACCCAAGACGTTTCAAATATTTCCGCGTAGGAGAACATGGACAGAAGTCTAGTTAGATAATGGTGGACAGGAAGATAGCAATTTAGTTATGCCATGAAAGTTAAATGGCTCACGCCAACATAAACAATGTATATAGAAAGACACGACAGAAGACATGTTTAGGCTTTATACGAGAGAAGAAAGAGACTAAACAATTCACACCAGGTGTGTTGTGACAGACAATAATAGAATATGATGGGTTTACATGTATGACAATAGGAGTGACTGGGTAAGTAAAAGGAAATAAACTTTGTATGGATATGTACAGAGTGAGCAGAATATGAGTGCGAATGACAAGGGTAAGAACAGTCATAAATGTAAAGAGGAATTAAAGGTCACTTAAGGAATTTGGATTTCGCAGATGATGTAGCATTCTTAAGTTCAACACCAAGACAATCCCAAGAAGCAATAAATAATTTGTGTCATCTCTCGGTTAAAATTGGTCTCCAAATAAATGCCTCTAAAACTAAAGCTATGAACTTTTCTAACGAGACCTTTGATATCATCTTGAACGGGGAAAAACTACAGAAAGTTGAAAGTTTCAATTATTTAGGCAGTAAAATGACTCAGGATGGTGACACAACAAGAGAAATCCATACTAGAATTGCTTTGGCAGCTAGCGCCTTCAATAGATTATCTAACATTTGGAAATTACGATCATTGAATATACATACCAAGCTTCGTCTGTTTAATTCAAATGTCATCTCAGTGTTAACATACGGCTGTGAGAGTTGGAAAATAACAAAATCATTGGAGAACAAGCTGAATACATTCGAGAACAAATGTCTTAGAAAACTCATGAACATCAGTTGGAAAGAATTCAAGACTAATCGACAAATAAGAGAAGACTCTAGGCAGAAATATGTCTCCGACTATATAAGGAAAAGACGATGGTCATATATCGGTCATGTCCTACGAATGCAAAACAACAGAATACCACTACAAGCGCTCACTTGGGTTCCTGAGGGTAAGCGGAAAAAAGGAAGACCAAAAGAAACACTCAGAAGAACAATAATAAGAGAAGGAAGAACGTTGGGCCTAAATAATGTGCAAGAGCTAAGAGGAGTGGCGTCACAACGAACAACCTGGAGAGCACTGGTTTCTGCCTTATGCGCCGTGTTTGGCGCTTAAAGAATTTATTATTATTATTATAAGGAAAGTGACGGGAAAAGAGAAATTCCCCAGTTTTGGTATGACGATATGTTGTAACATAAGAAAATGATGATATGTGACTGATATGGAAAAATGAAGACCACTAAAGAAGTGGAAATGTAATCACGTGTCAAAAGCCTGTATTAAAATAAACAAAAATCATGTAACATGAGTAGATAGTAGAGGGGACAAGGGAAGATAAGTGTTCGTAAATGGGAGGTAAACATTTCTCCCAGGGATAGACAGGGGGACGGCATTAGAATGAGACTACGACGACTGAATGGCTTACGCAGACATGTCGATGACTGAATGGTTCATGCAGACATGTAAAGTGTACATAATAAGACAGGACACAGAGCAGGTTCTAGGTATAGTGAAGAAATGGCAAAAAAAAAAAAAAAAACCACACCAGGTGTGTGATACATTAAAATTGTTAGCAAAATGGTGTGCGTGTGAGATAGCAGAAGTGAAAGAGTGACTGTCAGGAAATAAACTTGGCCGATTGTGAATGAAAGAAATGGAGAAATATAAATTGTTCTTCATTAGGAGTATGAAAGGGAAGGAGATGTGGATGAATGTGGTTATTGCTAAAAGGACGGGACAAGAATGTTCCCAGTACAATAGTAATTATGTTGTGTAGAAAGAAATTGTCCATTGGAGAGATCGAAATTAGTTATATGTTGAAGAAGGGTTGTAACAGCACATTGCTAAGGATTTTGTATATAGGGAAAAGTACAATAGTGTTGGTACGACAATGGAAATAAATTTTTTCTCCTTGAACAAACCAAAGCTAAGTCATCCTGTCACGTGCTAGTAGACCACGTTTTTTTTTTCATGTCCTCCTTAATATTTTTATCTCCAGTTCATTTCATGTTTTTTTTTTCTTTCTTTTTTTTGTCTACCTCTGCCTTTCTTACCTTGGTGATTCATACATGGAGGCATATCTGGAGTCTTATATTATATGATCACCAACTAAGCACAATGCTACAGTATACAGATGTGGGTATGAATCTCTGTCTGTGAGCATATTCATATTCTCATGGACTCTTGAAATCATCAACTCACTTCCAGGGATCCCTCCTGTAGTGAAAAATGTCGAGAATGCAGCATTACACACTAAGCTTGAAGGAGTTACTTGAGCCCCAGACATTACGCTGGTCTTTCACTGGTTAGCTGCATGCAGGAGGATTTCACTATGGGCCCATGATGGGCAGGGTGAGCTAAGACGTGGTTCTGTGTAGGACGTGACAATTCCTTGGTATAGCCCAGAAACAGAGCACAGTATTTTAGCTCTGCATGTTTGGAGATTCCCCCTTGGATGGCGGGGAAATCACAATATGCCACGTGCTTCTTCCTCCTAGCTTGGGACCAGATGTGATGATCCGTTAACTGCAAGCCAAGCTGGAGAAACCGGAGCTCATGACTTCAACTCAACACATTTCGAAATGGCAGAAAAGCCACAGGTAAAGCTTAGATCTACAGTGTAGATAATAACACACAACTTGGTATTGGCTGCAGAAGAGCGAGAAGCTCAGCAGTCCTAGTTAAACAACAACAACAACAACAACGACAATGACAATAACCCTGGGGATTGCGGAGTAAGGATTATCTTGTAATGCTACTACAGGTTTCCTCAACGAGTATCCCATCCATTGCCAGCATCATCCTCTCATGTCTTCTCAGACTTATATTTAACTGCTGCTATTTGCTAATGGCATTATTCCTGTTTGTTATATCATGCACATATGGTAAATGAACATTTAAAATTGTGGGTATATGCCTTTTTTTCATAAAATATCATATTCTTCATACATTTTGTGTTGTTTATTGTTGGCCATATTCATCATCTGTACCATATTGTATAGTAAATCTTCTAATTTCAACAGTAAATACCTGCTCTCAGAACTGTCCATCCGACGCCGTACGTGGACCTGACTGTTCGTGTATCTGTCCTGCAGGAAGATTCTTTAATCAGCAGACAGGAACCTGTGGTAATTATAATCTAGAATTTAAATTTTTTGCTGTTCTTTTTATTTATCCAAGTTGTTGTCTTTCCTTTTTCTTACTTTACGTGTCACCAGTGATAGTATTTGGTCCCTCGCGGCACCGGTGCAGGGTTTGAATCACGGTACCGACATACTCCAGTCTACTCAGATGTAAATAGGTACCTGACCAGAGTCAGTGAAAGAAAAGACAGTGAGGGAGGAAATTGATCACCCCACCTCTCTATGCTGGACCTAGTATGGTGAAGTCTCTAACACTTCCACTCTCCTACGGCAACTTTTGCAATGGGATTACCTTTTTTACCTGATAACTGTAAGGATTGTTAATTCTTCAGGCAACTCTTTGTTCTCCTGTGTGGGAACATTTGTTAGAGCTTGGTTTGTTTACGTGCTGATGATACAATAACAGCAACACATTAAACAACAAAATCTAACGCTGCTACAACTATTGCCACCACCAGGGCCGGCCTTAGACTGATTTAACTTATTTGACCCAGTCGACCCTCGCGCTCACAGATGACCCTGTACTCAGGTTCCCATCTTCAGCACTAAGGAGCAAAGATTACTTCACATTATATATCAAGAATATATTCTACTACATTGTATTAAAAATAAAACAGTATCTATATTTATTAGCTATATTGTGACATAAAACGTGTTACAAGAAAATTATAATTTTAAATCCATCAGAGTGGTCCTAATAGGGCCCCACAATTACTAAGGCTGAACATGGGCATCCCCGTTGCAAATTGTTTTACAACTTCGTTGCTACTACACCTTCTACGCCTTCGCTGCTGCTACTAATATTACTACGACTCCTACATCTATTGCTGTTATTTCCGCCACCAATTCTAATGCTTCCACGACTCCACTACTACTACTACATTACTACTACTACTGCATTAATACAACCTCATCTGCTACCCTTGGATCTACTACTACATCTACTATTACTATATTGGCCTCCTCCAGTTATAACTGACTGCGGTATGATGCGCTCTTGAGGTGATAGCCTTCAGCTGCTTTTTATGTCTGGTGATCATTTTGGCGTGTTCTTTTCTCTTCACTTCCCGCGTTGTGCCAACACCAAAGGGTGAAACTGTATTGTCCTCTCCTGGTCTCCAGCTTGGGCACAGTTATATGGAAATCAAACTGCTGCTCGTGCAGCATGTCCTCTCTCTCCACTTAGCTGGTAGGTCTAAAAGAACGGCAGTAGCCTATAGTTTAGTACCACTGACGTAGCAAGAGTTGACAGAATAGTGTTGAACCAACATTAGAGTTCATTAGGGGCTTTCAACTCCGATTATCATCAGGGTTTACTCACAAAGCCTTTCCCATAAATACTAATAATAATAATAAATTCTTTAAGCACCAAACACGGCGCATAAGGCAGAAACCAGTGCTCTCCAGGTTGTTCGTTGTGACGCCACTCCTCTTAGCTCTTGCACATTATTTAGGCCCAACGTTCTTCCTTCTCTTATTATTGTTCTTCTGAGTGTTTCTTTTGGTCTTCCTTTTTTTCCTCTTACCCTCAGGAACCCAAGTGAGCGCCTATAGTGGTATTCTGTTGTTTTGCATTCGTAGGACATGACCGATATATGACCATCGTCTTTTCCTTATATAGTCGGAGACATATTTCTGCCTAGAGTCTTCTCTTATTTGTCGATTAGTCTTGAATTCTTTCCAACTGATGTTCATGAGTTTCATAAATGGGTATTACCAAAAGGCAGCGGAGGTTTGAAATCCGCATTTATCTTCTCCTAGAAATGTTAGCGGCCAAGGATCAAGAACCCTGCACCTATCTACCCGAAGCGGCTGGTTTTAAGGCACCAGTTGCTAATCTTCATCTTCAAGAGCTTTTGTTTGTCAGAGGCTATTTGAGGTGCATGCTGTTGAAGTATCTATCTGTAGTGGGAGCATATCCCCACTATAACTCATGGCTATGACAAATGTCCTGATGTGCATCACGACAAACAGAGCTACAACTTTTACACTTGCCTTGTTGATTTCTAGAGACAGTCATTTCTCACCACAACATCCAGTTCTACTATTACCACCAGAACTACTAATACATTTACTACACTCATTTACTTTTTCTGTCCACTTTTGCCGTGAAGCACTGGCGGCATTTACTACACTACTTCCTCATATTATACCCCTTCATTACTACTACTAGGGAGCCGCGCTAGCGTAGTGGTTATAACACCGCTCTGGCGACCGGGTGATACAGGATCAAACCCGGGCGACGGCATTTGAGGATTTTTCGTCGACCGGGATTTGGACTGGATTAACTCGAGACCTGGCGAGAACATTTGAAGGAGTGTCGTCGACCAGGGACTGGCGGCTCCTGAGCCGACCCAGCTGCAATGGGTACCTCCGAAATCGGCGAGTATTTGCCTGAATGGCGAGGGACACCTGTCTCTGTACAAGAAATAAAGGGATACTCACGTAAAATCAATGTCAGGTTAGACATAAATAATAACCTGAGATTTCGCCTCGAGTATTAGCGGGCGTACGAAAAAAAAAAAAAAAAAAAACTACTACTAAAACTGCCATTACTACAACTACTAATGCTATCACTATAACTGTAACTGCAGCTATTACTACTGCTAAAACTGCTACTACTATACTGCTACTATTAAAATAGTTACAAATGCAACTAGTATTACTGATTCCATTTCTACAAACACTATTACTATGACTAATACTGTTATAACTATTACTGTTGTGACTATTACTACGAGTACTACTGCCACTAAAGCTAATAATACTTTCGTTACTACCACTATCGGGATTCTGCTACTTCTACCATAACAGACTACTACCACCAGGCTTCTGCTACTTCTACCATTACAATTTGCAACATCAAGGAGTTTTACCATATTTCCTTACTCACTCCTTCGCATTCATTATCACAAAAGCCACAGCCACAGCGTTATCAAACGTTAACCTCGACCGTACACATTAGCAAATAACTAGTAAACCTTAGTCATTCCCCTTCTACCGTGAGGTGTAGAGGTTTGGAAGAGAGAGCGCCAGACTATCCTATCAGCTGTCTTCCTCCTGGCCTGGTTCCATTAAACTAGTAAACCAAGAACTAATAAACATCCTTCGATATGTGGATGATACAGTTTATTACTATATGGTGTAAAAAACATGGGCAATGAACAAGTATTAAAGGAAAGAATTGAGGCCTTTGAGATATGGATATATAGAAGAATGAAGCACGTCATATGGAAAGAGAAGAAAACAAATAAAGAGGTCCTAGAAAACCTAGGAATGATAAGAGAATTAATGAAGGAGATCAACATTAGACAGCTAAAATATTTTGGTCATGTAAAAAGACATAACACCAGACACTGAAGCTATAATAGAAGTAACAGTTAAAGGCAAACATGCAAGGGGAAGACAGCACTAAAAGTGGGAAGATAACATCAAGAGATGGACAACAGTCTATCAGAGTGCACCATCAAGACAAGAGACATTACAACCAACCTTCGTTGTGGAGATGGCAGCTGATGATGGTGAATAAACCATAATTGTAGACATTAGGAAAGAACTAGTACAACAGATTGTAGACACTGGAAAATAACTAATAAGCCATGATTGTAGAATTAGAAAATAACAAATAAATCATGATTGTAGATATGAAAATAACTAAACAAATCTGTCTTTCTCAGTTTGCCTAACTGGTTGTCCTAGCAACGCCAGACAAATAGAACAGTGTGGGTGCACATGCCTAGACTCAGCTTATATTTACTTCGCCAGCAACAACTCTTGCGGTAAGTTGATGATAGAAATTGAGTAGATCACCATCATCATCATTATTTTTACCCTGCAGCTTCTTTGTGACTATGTATGGTTTAACCCATGTACAAATATTGATGTACCGAAATCCTAGCTCTTCTACTGTATGGTTTGACACATTCTCACGAATGATGGACAACGTTTGGGCTTCTTCGAAGGAAATTATTCTACTGGGGGATTTCAATATTGACCTTCACAAACCGAACAACACGTGGAATGATATCACCATCTCATACAACCTCATTCAGTTAATCAATCAACCCACGAGAGAAACAGACTCATCATCTACACTAATTGATCATATCTATACGACCTGCCCAGAAAACATTATAGAATGCACAGTCCCACAGACATCATTAAGTGACCACTATCCTATTTGCTGTACCTGGACGAGAAAGGGGTTTAAAGCACCTAAAACGGAACACATCACAGTCCATTACAGGAATTTCAAAAACTTTAACATTCAATTATTCCTACAAGACCTACAAATATCCCCTCTCTCATACGTGTACCAACTTCCGCATCCAGAAGAAGCCATAACATACTGGACACAAACTTTCAACAACGTATTCAACAAACATGTTCCTATAAATTAATATGAAACAAATATAAAGGTATGTTATCAGGCACTCGCAGGAAATAAAGAAGTAGCTCCTGCGAGTGCCTGATAACATACCTTTATATTTGTTTCATATTAATTTACTGTTTACAGGCCTCAGGTTTCCCTCCCTTATTTGTAATAAATGTTCCTATAAAGCAGGTTCGGGTCAAAAACATCAGAAAGACCCCATGGATGACCAACGAAATACTATCAACAATGAGAGAGCGGGACGAAGCACATAAGCTCAAAGATTTCAGCAGGTATCGGATGCTTAGAAACAAAGTACAATACCTCATTCGTCAGGAAAAGAAACTACATTTCAGAAAGATGATTCAAGACAAAGCAAACATCAAAGAAGTCTGGGCAGCCATTAGAACACTAACACACAAATCAAAGTCACTAAACTCTTTACCAAAAAGCTGCTCCCTCACGGCAACTCATTTTAGCAACCACTTCAAAACAGAAATTAGCCTTCTCAAGTCGACACTAAAGCCAATGGACTGAGATATTAGTAAATTGACAGCCTTCTGCAACACTGAACACACCACAACAGATCTAAGACATATTACTTTTCTAACAGTACATGAAGTTCTCAAATATATCTTGGCATTAAAAAACAACAATTCATCTGGGCTTGATGGTATCAGCAATAAGATTCTACGATACGCTGCGCCCATCATTTGCGACTCCTTAACCTATGTATACAACCAATGTATTGCACACAACTACTTCCCCACAGCATTTAAATCTGCCAAAGTGTACCCCCTCTATAAATCTGGCTCACATAGCGATCCCAACAGCTACAGACCAATATCCCTTCTATCATCTCTTTCAAAACCACTAGAGAAACACATTTACAACACCACATTTCAACACTTAACAACAAACAAACTGCTCATTGATAGCCAGTCAGGTTTCAGACCCAAACATTCCTGTCACACAGCTCTCACCAAAATGGCAGACAACTGGCTGTCGAACATAAATGATGGAAAATTATGTGGTGCTGTGTTTGTCGACTTCAAGAAAGCATTTGACATGATTGACCACACTATCTTGGTTCAAAAGTTGGAAACCCTCAGAATAGGCCCTAATCCACTAAACATCATCAAATCATTCCTGGCAGATCGACAACAGTTAGTGCTTCACAACAACTCGGCATCAGATTTCTCGAAGGTAGTTACAGGAGTACCGCAGGGCTCTATTCTTAGGCCCCTACTCTTCGCAATGTTCATCAACGACCTGCCACTACATCTAAAATATTCAACTTGTGACCTCTTTGCAGATGATTGTACTATCTACACTAGTGACAATGACTGCGTGGCACTTGAAATGACTCTTCAAAGCGATGTAGACAATCTAACAAAATGGAGTAATATGAATCGTATGCCAGTGATACCAACGTAATTGGATGGTCGATATTGTTGATAAATCATTTATGCTTGTGCATTGAGTGTGGGTCATTGGTATTGAGGAATGTTATTATCACCACTGTTGCAAACGTGATTGTTGAATACTGTGTGCACTGTCACTCACCACACAGCTCACGTACGAGTCATGGATGTCAATAAAGGTTGTAAACGCCTGGAACAGTTCGATACTGTTTATTACGTTACAACACACAACGAAGTCACGATGACATCAACAAAGACACAATTCATGATAACTCAAATGCATCTGGCATACAAATTCTCCACCTGTCTCAAACTCCTCAAAGACTGCACAACACGGCAGTTATGTTAATTATGGCCTTACAAATCTCTACATGTCTCAAACTCCTCAAAGACTGCACAACACGGCAGTTATATTAATTATGGCCTTACAAATCTCTACATGTCTCAAACTCCTCAAAGACTGCACAACACGGCAGTTATATTAATTATGGCCTTACAAATCTCTACATGTCTCAAACTCCTCAAAGACTGCACAACACGGCAGTTATATTAATTATGGCCTTACAAATCTCTACATGTCTCAAACTCCTCAAAGACTGCACAACACGGCAGTTATATTAATTATGGCCTTACAAATCTCTACATGTCTCAAACTCCTCAAAGACTGCACAACACGGCAGTTATATTAATTATGGCCTTACAAATCTCTACATGTCTCAAACTCCTCAAAGACTGCACAACACGGCAGTTATATTAATTATGGCCTTACAAATCTCTACATGTCTCAAACTCCTCAAAGACTGCACAACACGGCAGTTATATTAATTATGGCCTTACACATCTCTACATGTCTCAAACTCCTCAAAGACTGCACAACACGGCAGTTATATTAATTATGGCCTTACACATCTCTACATGTCTCAAACTACTCAAAGACTGCACAACACGGCAGTTATATTAATTATGGCCTTACAAATCTCTACATGTCTCAAACTCCTCAAAGACTGCACAACACGGCAGTTATATTAATTATGGCCTTACACATCTCTACATGTCTCAAACTACTCAAAGACTGCACAACACGGCAGTTATATTAATTATGGCCTTGCACATTTCTACAGCCCTGATCAGGCATTCCCTTAGGAAAACACCGCCATACACTTAGAAAACACAGGGCTTGCGACCACACCGGTCTACGCCCAAAAACACACTCTTCTGACAGCACACTCACAGGGCACACCCTGTGAACCCCTGTCATGAGACTCAGTTGTTTTTAAAACACCACTCACAATACATGCCGCTTAGCCGCGAGAGCTAATCACCCCCGGCTCAAAACACTACAAGATAAATATATCTCAACACTAGAGATAAACAGCGTTCTTCACGCTTTTCTTGTACTCTGTCTCATGACTCTAGGAGAAGATATTTTTAACAAATCGATTCCTAATCGGCAAGCAAGTACCATAATTCAAAAATTCAATCTGTCCCACAACATACTAAGATTTTCTTCCCTTTGACCTTAACATTTACACCGCCCCTGGGGAAAAAAAATGATTCTATCATTTTTTCTAAAACAGTTACATCAACAAAAAAATCAAGGGAGAGCAAAACTCTAATACATACCTACAAAAATTAACTTATGTTAAGGGAAAAGAATATACCTACATAAAATATCAACATTAAATAAAAAAATAGAAAATGGAGCATCCAACGTAAATGTCTAAGTACATCAGATTAATCTAATACAAAACCAAGTTACGTATATTGGACCCAAATGAAAACAGGAAACAATCAATAGCAAGAGAAAGGACAAGATCAAGCAAAAGAAGAATGATCTATAATGCAGTCAAGTAAGAAATCAGAATATGAGTGGGGAAAAAAAATACCACGTGTTAACAATTAAGTCAAACAACTCTACACATATAAAATAAATACCACCATTACATCTGGATACATTATATCACACCATGTAATTAACTTAACAATACAAAGAATAAAAGTATAAGTGTCGAAAGAAGAAGAAGTGCACAAATAGAAACAAGTGAAGCGAATATGACACATGGGAGCATAAACAAGACATTAACCAATACCGAAAAGATAACAGAAAAGATGGAACGAAATGAAGAATAACTGGCAAAGGCAGACAGAAAGCAAAGACACGAATGAAGAGAAAGTCAATAACAATACATACTAATAACAG
Organism: Oreohelix idahoensis; assembly: GCA_024509875.1. Taxonomy (NCBI): domain Eukaryota; kingdom Metazoa; phylum Mollusca; class Gastropoda; order Stylommatophora; family Oreohelicidae; genus Oreohelix; species Oreohelix idahoensis. Next base: position 10,086 of record JAMPIV010011765.1, on the reverse strand, counting down.
TCTCAATCAAACAAGGTATTGTAATCAATAAATACAATCATAACAGAAAAGCATCGAAGAAAGAAAAAAAATTAATGTATATATGTATACAAAACATAGAAGAAAGCTATAACTAAATACAGCATAATAAGTAATTTAACTAAGTTAAAATTATTCATAACTAACAATAAATTGATCTAGACATCACGCAAACAAAAAATGTTAACGCTATCAAAAAGTTTTGGCTGACGTATAGTCACGCGATAGATAAAGAATACATTATAATATCAACAAACAACAAAAAAAAACTTATTAGAGAACCAATGTCAATGCACACAATCAACCATAACGCACAGTCAAGCGTTGGGACCAGAAAAATTATTAAATGTTTGAAAACAAAAAAAAATCAATTTTTCCCAAAAAAATACAATGTAAAAATATTTCGCAACGATAAGTTACACCGAATAGCATTTCATATTTAAGTAAATTAGAGCTATAATTAATAAACTAATAAAGAAATTATTTCCAACAAAATTAATTGACATTTTAAAAAAAAATCTCTATCTCTATGTAAACACCAATCAATACACGTACGTTCTTTTTTTTTTTTCTCTTTTTTTTTCTTCTAAAAAATACGTCATAGAAAAATCACATGGACAACATACTGTTAACTACATACAAAGTTATAAATATTTAAGTACAACATAATTTAAATAGAGTATGTGATATAATTATCTGTCTAGATTCAGGTATCGTTCTAGAAAAATCAGTGTTTCGGACTACATTATCAAATTCAAATACAAAATTTTCAATAATACAATCAAGTAACGTTTCCAAAATTACATTTAACTGTAATGTTTACTGTTTATTATCAGAGTGTACTAATATATTAACCAATTATGGGAACAACACTCGAGAAAAAAGTTAACCAGAGACTTCTCTGAAGATGACTACCGCACCATATTAACTAATGAGTTTGTGCATTGGCTGGCAATCTCATCATGTAAAAAAAAAAAATTATCTCAAAAAACACAGCTGCAAAAATTCCAAGTTCAACACAGTAGTACAAAAATAAATAATATGGACCAAATATACATAGTCTTATGACTTAAATGTGGAGATATCATAATCCACCGCTTACATCATCAGGTTAAGAATAAGTCGGTACAAACTGTTATGTTACACATTATTTCAATCATAACACGTACAATATTCATCAAAATACAATAATATAAGAATCACAAGAAAAATCTAATAATAAGACATCAGAACATCTTCATAAGAAAACACATGATATTCGAATACAATCGCATAAAATACTATGCTATACAATACAATAATATTTACTGTTCTAAAAAAAACTTAAACAGAAAAAAAAAAAAAAAAAATCTCCAGCGGACTTGTAAACATGTCATCACGCCAACAAGTAACATATCCCTTGCGTAGTTAGCACGGCGACAGGTTCCGCTTGAACAGCTACACCTGAGCGCGAAGGCGACCTACTTTCTTGACAGCTACCGTAAACATGGGGAGCGCTGAGTTTTACCGTAAAGCTGTGAATAAATACAAATGAAAATATCCCTTTTAATCACTTGTGAGATTTAATTAGGGTAAACGGAAATTCAATCACACGATTACCCAACTCTGTGGCTGTGAACCTCTGGTTTCTTCACGACACCATCAACTCTTCCATCATCACTGGTACTCAACATGGGATGCTTAGGAACAACCTGACAATAACTGGAGGTCGTCCCTGCTGTATTCTGTAATAAACTTTTACACTTAACACAACGAGATGCTATCTCGACATCAAAATTAGAATAAGCAGTACCATTCAATAGACGATTATTATTCTTATTACCCTGCTTATAAAACATCTTAGGCTTTCGTTGAGGAAAGTCACTCTGGCGATGTGAAGTGAAATTTGGGAATTCATTCTGTTTATAGAAAACATTGCCATTTCCTCTATTGTGATCATTGTTATTTTTATGAATCAAGTTAGCATTGTTTTTATTACTCTTTTTCCTTTGACATATATATCTATCAAATGGGCCTTGTTTTCTTCCAGAAAAATTACTGTAAGACTCTTTAGTTTTCCCAAAATTCTTACATTCAAAATTGTTTGATCTGTTAAATTGCCTCTTATATCTTTGAGGACAAAAAATTATTATTTGCTGAATTCCCTTTGTACTTTTCGACCTCAGGGTTATTTCTCTTATGAAGACTGTTTTTATTTTTCTCTGTTGGAATATGCTTACTAATTGCGTCAAACTGACTGAGCTGAGTTTGACAAGTAGTAGGACTGACAGTATCTTTATTGCTCTGCACATTATGGTCCTCCTTTTTAGGACGGGTGTTAATAGTTTTATTTTCTGCTGTCAACCTATGAAAATTTCCATCAGCAGATAAATGTTTGCTCTTAAGAGTTTTGACCCGAATTTTATGACCTTTCTTTTCATGATCAACTGTTTCTGTAGACTTATCTTGGTTATTCTGACGCCAAGAATCAGCATTAACAGCAATGTTGTCATAAATTCGTGTGAAATTATATTTCCCACGAAAGGATCGTTGTCCATTTTGTCTGACCTGTCTGTCAGCAAAAAGTGTATGTGGCTGACTTTTTGCAGTAGTGGCTTGTTGAAAAGCAATTTTCTGTCTATCGCTGTCAACATGCACAGTAGAACACCTGTTCTTGTCTAAGAAAAAATCAAGAAGACCATCTACTCTCCTTCTAAGATTTGTTATTTCAACCTGTTTATGTGAAATTTCATCACTAAGCTTCTTATTCAAATTCTGAATTCTAGCCATCTTCTCTTTCTCAGCCTTTAACTCTTTTAATCTCTTTTCCTCATTGATGCGTGATGCCATATGATGATGGATGGTATCCGCATGTCTGGTTTTGTGTAGTGTGCAGATGTGTTCAGTCAAAACAATGTTCATACAAAAATAACAGGGCAATCCACATAGGACGTCAGTAAACTCACGACGTATAAAGTCAATGATTCTTGAAACAGCCGTTGACGTTTTTCTTCATTATTTATTGTGGACGCCACAGTGACAAAATGGTTACGCGAATATGTAGACACATCAAACAGTCATTATCACAGCAACATTCAATACAGCAATAGACGGTAGACAGAATTACAATGATGAGTCAGATGCATGTTATATTTCATAGTGCTGTAAATGTAGTCAGGTGAAAAACTCCATCCTTTTCTATAACAGCCAGGAGATAACCAGATGTATGAGATCAGTTCACTCTCCTTAGTCTGACTTCAGCAAAACAGACACGTCTGCCGAAGTATAAATAATGTCCTCAAAAATATCCTCTAGATAATAAAGGTTTTTCAAACCTAGTTCAGGTAACCAAGTAGCAAGTAATAGTCCTTGGGACCTGCATCAACCGATGCAACACAATACAGCGACATGTGAGCTAGGAAAACATCTCGTGACGACGACTTTCGAAGACAGGCTATGAACCAGAAATCGTTCACGACCAAAAATCGATAGAGTTAATGAAAAAGTCAATTTACCTTGCTTTCATGAAATACACAGAAATATCACGCCTCCCGACATGTGGGAAACACTAGAGGTATTATCTCGAATAAACGAAATATCCATTAAGAGGACTTTCACATTCCTGACAGAACAAAAAATAGCGGAGATCCCCTCTTCAACGAGGCATCTCTTTCGCCATTCCAAATCGCTCACTCCACTAGTGGTGGGCGGAAACCGATCGACCAAGAAGCAAGACAAGTCATGCGCAGTCCAGCGCAAAATGACCACAGCTCAAACTTAACTGCATTCGATACCAACGCGAGAAGACAAATGCTTACCGAGAAAAGTGACTATAAATTTCAAGCAGTTGTTGCCCTTGCGTTATAAAATAAATATTGAAATAAAACGATGTTGCGAGAATTTATCACGCAACATATCACCACCTCCTCCCGATAAAAAAAAAAATGTGGAACATATTTTTTTTTTCAATATCAAAGAGCATGCGATAAGCGGCTCAAAACGCACGAATTATGCGCTGATAATTAACTAAATTGCCAAACAATAGGCTAATTATAAAGTGTCTGGTGAGGATATACCTCAACAGAAAAATAAATATGTCTCAAAAAATATTCACATCGGGGAGGTGTCACCAACACACATCACGTTAGCATGTAAACACAATATACGTATGCAAGTTACCATAATCATCATTAAACAGCATACTCTAATATTGTCTTTAAAAATGGATGTACAAATCTGATAGGAAAATTTAAATAGTACATTCTTTGACATGTAATGACATAAGTACATAGTAAAGTTAAACTACATGACGATCCAGGACATATGCTCTGGCATTCCGAGGGTAAGTACACAATCTAGAACTCGTCATGCTTGATACTAGTAAGGTAAGTCCTCAGCTCAACAATGACATTCTGAGAAAGTACAAGCAATATAATGCTAATTAATAACTAATATGCTTCATAAGGTACAATACATTATTAATAATTGTGGCTGTTTAGTAAACTAACGGCCCTTATATTAACTACTCAGTCCTCCTCTATCATCTAAAAAAACGAACAGAAGAAGATGACAACAAAGCACGATAGTGTGTACATATAAAGTAAGTACAGATGTGCTAATCTATTGTAGAAATAAAGGTGTGTTATGACTCTGTAATATATGGAAATATAGGACAGAAGTATTAGTTGGAGTCATGTGGGCATCTAGACAAAATGTCAGCCATCACATTATCCGCACCACGGATAGCTCGTACCGTGAAGTGAAAAGGTTGAAGAGCTATAGCATATCGAGTGGATCTCGAACTCTTCAAATTCTTAGTCTGTATAGCTGTAAGAGCTTTCTGATCAGTCTCTAGAATGAAATGTGCGCCCAGGAGGAATCTTTGTAGCTTTAGAATTGACCAAACCATCGCTAACAACTCACGGTCTAAAACCGAGTAGTTCCTCTCTGCCGCATTTAGTTTTCTAGAAATGTACATCACAGGAGGCAGAGTATTTGCATATTCTTGCATCAGTGCTGCTCCAATCCCAGTGGATGAAGCATCACTCCGAAGAACAAAAGTCCTATCAAGAGTAGGTAATCTTAGGCTGGGAGGAGAAGAAAATATATTCTTGATTTGGTCTAGTGAAGATTGGCATTCTTCAGACCTACGGACCAGATTCGGCGAACCTTTCTTCAACAATGTTGAGAGAGGTGCCATGATCGAAGATAAATTTGGAATAAATCTCCCATAAAATTGAATTAAACCTAAGAGACTCCTAACTTGTTTCTTCGTTTTAGGAACAGAGATGTTCAGTATTTTTGAAGTATTGTGGTCTTCTGTCTTCAAGAGACCATGACCAACACGATGACCCAGGAAAGAGATTTCACCAAAACCAACAAAAGCTTTAGAAGGTTTTGCTGTCAAATTATTCTCACGAAGAGTGGACAGTAAGTCATATAACCCTAAATAGTGATCTTCCCAGGTATCACTGAAGAGACAGATGTCATCTAAGTATGCGATGACATCCGAACGATGTGACAGAATTCGACGCATCATGCGAACGAAAGTGGCAAGGGGCGTTCATGAGACCAAAAGGCATAACATTCCATTGAAATAGACCCCTAGGTGTAGAAAAAGCAGTAAGAGGTTTGGCATGCTCTGCTAAAGGCACTTGCCAATAACCTTTAGACAAGTCAAGTTTAGTGAAGAATCTAGAATTAGAAAGTCTAATCAGTAGATCTTCCAACAAAGGCATCGGTTCAGCATCGAACTTTGTGACCTGATTCAATTTGCGATAATCAACACAAATTCGTATGTTCTTATCCTTCTTCCGGACAATAACCATGGAAGAAGAATATGGTGAAGTCGATGGTTCAATTATATTTAATTGAATCATTTCATCCAATTCCTTTTCCACTTGCGACTGAAAGTGTATAAAAATAGGATACGGCCTAACCCTAATTGGATTATTGTCGGTAAGAATTATGTCATGTTCTATGACATCTGTGTGTCCAGGAATGTCAGTGAGACATCCTGAAATGTTTGTAACATCGACGAGACTTGTCGATGTTCGTCACCAGAAAGATTAGGAGAAACAGAAACGTTTTTCCAAGATTCCGTGGAATGTAATGGAACCACTGGAAGGGGAAGATTGACATCAGAGAAGGTAGCTTCCTCATCCTGTATGACAGACAGGGATGAATAATGACCGTGAGGTGCAGGAGCATCATCCGTTGCCTGGAAAATAGGCAGCAAATAGTCCGGACGTTCGTGAAATTCCGAAAGCATGTTTATGTGGAAAGTTTTATGCTTTCCATCAATATCGACCACATAGTCAACATCGGAAATCCGAGAGACTATTGCATACGGACCTTTCCATGCAATAAGAAGGCTATTTTCCCTACTGGGGAGTAGGACGAATGCTTTGTCACCTGGACAAAGTTGTCGTAGACATCTATTCTTGTTAGCAAACTGTCTTGCCTTCTCTTTAGCAATTTCTGATGAAGCAGATGCTAGCTTACATGCCTCAATGATCTTTTGTCTAAGAGCAATGACATACTCATATGAGGATTGAGTTTCATCGCTAATATCATCGGAAGTGATGAGATCGTGTAATAAAAACATAGGGCCGCGTGGACGCGCGCCAAAGACAAGTTCGAAGGGAGAAAATCCTGTGTGTTCATTAGGGACTTCTCTATAGGCAAAGAGAGCCGCGGGTAAAACCCTGTCCCAATCTTGAGGATGATCTTCAGTTATCTTACCAAGCAAAGTCTTGAGCGTTCTATTCAGACGCTCAACTAACCCATTAGACATAGGATGGTAGATACTACTGAGAGATCGTTCAATATGTAAGGTAGACATTACCTGTGACATAGTGTCAGATATGAGTTGAGTGCCATGGTCTGATAATATTTCTCTGGGGAACCCCAAGCGAGAAAATATCAACCAAAGAGCATCTGCGATATCTGTAGTAGATATGCTCTTAAGAGGAATAGCCTCTGGCCAACGTGTGCACATATCGACACATGTAAGGATAAACTGATGTCCTCTGGCCGACTTGACCTTAAAAGGGCCAATAATATCTATGGCCATTTTCTGAAACGGCCGAATAGGAATGTCAGCAGCCTGGATAGGCGCAGCATGTCGTGGTCCTCTAGATTTGACCTCCTGACATACCTTGCATGATCGGCAGTAAATACGAATGTCCTTATTGACAAAAGGCCAAAAGAAAGCCGCAAGGACTCTCGACTTCGTACGGGCAAAACCCATATGTCCAGCACATTGCGAGTCATGAGCATGTTATAATATTTGGACTCTCATGCTCTTGGGAACAAGAATTTGCGAATGTGCCGACGTAGTCGAATCTTGTACCATACGTACAAGTACGCCGTTTCTCATTGCAATCCAAGATTTTCTATTTGTATCCTGATTCGGATCACCTTTCTTCGCAAGAACGAAGAATTTTTTTAAAGAAGGATCTTCTTCTTGCAATTTTATGAAAGAGTCACGAGTGATTACTAAGTGACTATCTTGGCTATCAACTTCATTATCACTATTCAGTGAAGTTTCGGGTGTTTGTAGAGCTTGTGCTCTTGTAACTACTGCATTTGTAGCTTGCATGTTATTATCTTCCCAAGCAGCAATCTGCTGTGGGGTACACTCCCTAACTCCGTGAATACGACCAATAATAAGGTCCGCAATAGGATTAGGTAAGAGACAAGCATGCACATCTCCAGTAAAGAACCACAACTCAAAGTAGTTATGGTACCCGGTTCGAATAAAGTACTGCATTGGGGGCATTTGTTTGCTCTCTCAAAGTCAAAAGCAGAACCATGACAGCGTCAAAGTTTTTACTATCAACAACATGATTACAGGCTCCCTCAGTTTCCTGTTGTACAGCATTAGCCTGCTGATATCTCTTTTTTTTGTGTTGAGATCTACCCCGACTATTATTACCTCTGAAGTTATCAAAGTTATTATTATCTCTGCAGTTATTATTGTCTCTATTGTAATTGTTATCCTGGTTCGAATTCCAGTTTCCACGATTACTATCATGTTCACATTGATGCGAACATCTATTTGTTTGGTTCTGAGGTCTTCGGCAGGAATAACCTCTATTACCATATCCTCTTTTGAAATGCCTATAATTATTAGGGTGATAGTAACGACCACTATCAGGTTGTCTCCAATTCTTCGAAGAAGAATCACCATGAAATTGATTTCCATGATTTTGACAGAAATTACCGCTACTCTTTCTATCAAAATTTTGTTGGAATCTACGAGCAAAGTTTTGACCATACGGAGCTGCCGAAGCAACTGGTAAACCTTCTTTCACCTTAGAGTTACCCATGGTTATGTGTGGGTGCGCAGTTACGTATTGGCAACAGAAATCTTCCATTTCTTTTATTGTTTTAGGTTTACGTTCATGAAGGAAAGCAAGGAAAGACTCATTGACAGACGACATGACTTTGTCTCTAAGTATTAAGTCCATAAGTCCTTCATAAGTTTTTTTCCGTCTTAGATAGTTCAACCCATCGTGAGAAAGTAATGCGTATTCTTGCAATAAACTCGGAGAATTCAACTCCATTTTCAGGTAACATGTTTTTAAATTGTAGACGATAGCCGTCTTCGTTAAGCTGATATTTCTTTAACAAAGCGGCCCTGACAACCTCATAATTGTTCTTGTCAGGTTCATCCACCATATTTAATATACTTAGAGCTTTACCTGTCAGTATCCCTGATAACTGATAAACATATTTTGCTTTGTCTATGTTATGAGCTGTACATGCTTGTTCAAATCTGTCCAGATAGAACATTATGTCATCACTGGAAGGACTAAATTTTGGTAACTTAATCTTAAAAGTATCATTATTAGCCTTACCAGAAGATGAACCCTTGTTTGAATCATTACCATTACTCATGTTCATCAATTTCAATTTTTCCAACTCTAAAGCTAAGACCTTTTCTTCATGTTCCATTTTTTGCTTTCTCTTTCCTCTCATCAGACTCTCTCTGTAATCTTCTTTCCTCAGCCTGAGCCTCTTTTTGAAGTCTTTCATTTTCAGCTTCTTTTTCAAGTCTTTTATTTTCAGCCTCTTTTTTCAAGTCTTTTATTCTCAGCCTCTTTTTCAAGTCTTTTATTCTCAGCCTCTTTTTCAAGTCTTTTATTCTCAGCCTCTAGCTGGAGTTTTCTTTCCTCAGCTTCTGATTCCCTTTTTTGTTTTTCCATTTCCATTTGGAATCTTTTTTCATCCACCTGCATCTGCAGTTTCTTTTGTTCAGCTTCCATATGCAGTTTCTTTTGTTCAGCTTCCATTGCTTTATCATATCGAGCAGTTGCAAATTCTTCTAACTTATCACCAGTCTTCCCAAGCAATTTACCCTGCTCAATAAAGTGCTCAAATGTAGACATGTTGTCTAACATATGAGTCCAAAACCTGAAATAATTAACTAATTTATTTCAAACCTAAGTGTAACAAGTCTTAATTAAGCACTTGTATATTCACATCACATTATATTATCCCAGTCTCTGTGGGAAACAAGTCTCCAATCAAAGAACTTGTATATGAAATATCAGCAATCAATTCTTGATCATAAGTGCACTTCTCATTCAATAGTGCACGACACTATTCATCATTCATTTATCATCAGTGTAGTAGTAACAGTGCATTAGCATAGCCCATTAACTAATTACTATAACTGTAAACAATGACTATGTAAACACATGCAGAATGTAAACATTGAAAATGTAAACAATGCAAACAATGTAAACAATGTAAACAATAACAATGTAAACAATAACAAAGATCAGCAACAATACAAAAACGTTCGCAGAAATCAACTAAAAATAAAGCAGAAATTAATGAAATATCACAAAAAATGTGACGATATCTGCGCTATAAATAAACAAAATACATGACACCACAGTGTATAAACAAAAATGTTGTATGAAACTAAATTATAGACAAGAGTAGGCTAACAAATACAAACAAATCAAAACAAAACTAAAGAATGCGAAATAATAACGAAAACAATATTAAAACATGTCATCACAGCTAACATAAATAGCAACAGAAGTCGCTTAGCAAATTCCAGTATCGGAAATT